>CM046329.1:13406287-14006287 GCA_025403435.1 Artocarpus heterophyllus | reverse complement strand
TGAGAACCTTATTTCCCTCATTTATAAAATGGGGAATAGAGAGGCGAGATTATTTTTATTTACCTTTGTATGTGTGTTCCTATGCAGCTCAAACAAGTGTCAAAATGGCTGATCGGTCGAGTGCCAAAGGCAATTGACGAAGCCCTAAAAAACTGTTGGCCAAACTTTGAGCGAGTGATCGATTAGGCATTGAGGACTAATTGGTTGGGCCATGGGTGGCCGACCCTCCCTAGGATGCTCGGTCAGGTGTTTTACATGTTGGAAAAAATGAGAAAAATAACATATTTAGAAGAAGCAACTAAAATTAACTATTAACCATGTAACCATATACGTTTCAACGGTTTCAAAATCGAAACCAATTTATTTGTTGTAACGGTTTTACATAATGGTCTCATATTTATTTCCTATTAAACCACAATAAACCTCTCCTAGTAACTGATTATGGACTCTATATAAATATCCTTGATGGGAAGATTTTTACATACAGCAAAACCTTTACGTTCATGTGTTGAATAAGTTTGGTTCCTATCACCTCTTACTCCTTTCAGTTCATACACCATCGTTAAAGTGTTTGAGTGTTAGAAGACTCAAACCACATTCACAGAAAGCTATTCACACAGTTCAAACAATTGCATCAATGGCTGGAGGTCAGTTTGGTTCAATTTCATATTTTCGTTATGTTATGTGCAATCATGGTTATGCATGTTATTTTGATTTTGTTTATGCCTAAATATCTTACATTTTGCATCAGAGCCAATTTAGACCTCTGCCTTGTACGGAGAAATCTAGAAAATATATAGTTTATGAACACTTACGTTGAAAAATTTTTTTGGGTTTAGAGTTTTTAGATTGAAAATAAGGTTAGAAATCATTAAGATATTGGATTTTTAAGTTTTCTGCAATTTGAAATGTGAAAAACGGTGTCCAAAAGGCTAAAAAACCGTTAGGTTTCATACTGGGTCTAAACAGGATCGTAATCGGGTCAAAAAGACCCGACTAGAGGTTGAAAATGAAGTTTCCCGAGTAAAAAAAACGACAAGTCATTTTTACCTAGTGCCACCTGTGCAAATTGACGTCGTTTCTAAAGCTAAGAATCGCTCAGCATGAAGACAAATGACATGTCATTTTGAGTATCCCTAAAAAACAACATGTCATTTAATATAGCAATAAGCGCGTTTTCAGAGAAGTAAATGACATGTCATTTTTCCTCTCACAAAACAACATGTCGTTTTGATACATAAGGGGGCGTTTCTAATCCGAAAAACGACAATTCGTTTCATTGAGGTAGAAATTTTTTAAAAAAAACTCTAAAAATTTTAAAAAAAAGGTATTTTCAAATTTGTGAATTTGAATATTTTAAGAAAATTTTTTATAAAATTTACAGATTTTTAAATTTTATGAAATTTTCATAATATCCACAATTTTTTTTTAATGAATTTTCCATATTATGGTATAATTTATGAAAAATCATAATTTTGGTATTTGTTATGAATATTATACAATTTTTGTGTAGATATAATTTTTGTATATTTACGTGCATATAATGTTCATTGTGTATAATTTGTTATTTAAATTATGCATGCAATATTAAATTAGATAATTTAGTACATTTAAATTTTATATAATAATGTGCTAAATTATAGTTTTTGAATGTATAATTTTAATCTATGCATAATGAATATTAGTACATATATTATTGGTTCTTTGTTTATATTTATTAATATTTCTTAAAGTAAATGCAATTTATTTATGTGCAAAATTTTAGAATAAATGTCTAGTGATATATATAATTTTGAATAATTAGAGAGTAGCCACAACATCTTTGATTATACAAAATTATATTAAGTGTTTGAATCACATATGATAAAAGCACATTAAATTGTGATCAATCATATGTAATATAATAAATTTTATCCCACAGGAATTTTTATTATATTTAATATGATTAGGTAAGTTGATGTATCAAATTATTTTTTCGTAATTTACCCATAGGAGTTAAGATAAAGGAATATAATTTGATAGTGTTGTCATGAAGATATATGTATCTATTTGAATTAAAAAAAATTTAACCCACTGGCAATTTTTAACGTCATTTAATACATATTTTTATTGCATGTATTTACATTGGTAAAACATGACATATAGCATTATAGCTACAATTTAGTAACACAAGCATGTATGCTCAATTATGCAACAATACAAACTATGAACTACTCTGATTTTAAATGCGACATTCTTGAACTTAAGGGTAATAATTATAAGGTGTGGAATGAGAGAATTCTCCTTCATTTGGGCTAGATGGACATTGATTATGCTATTCGTAAAGATGAACCACCTGCCATTATGGAACTAGCCAACCCGATGATGTTGATAAATATGAGAAATGGGAGCGATCTAATAGTCTCTGCATCATGTTTATAAAAACAAATCTTGGCTGGTGTTCGTGGTTCATTGGAATAGTATGACGATGTGCAAGCTTTGATGAAGGCAATTAATGAGCAGTTTGCATCATCAGACAAAGTTTGGCAACCACGTTAATAATAAAATTTTCATCCATGAAGCTCACTAGAATTTGTGGTGTGCACGAGCACATCATGTAAATGAGGGATGTAGCAGCTCAGTTAAAAAATTTTGAGGTTAAGATGTCAGAGACTTTCGTTGTGCATTACATCTTGAACACTCTTTCACAATAATATGGACCTTTCAAAATATCCTACAACACACATAAGGATAAGTGGTCCATCAACGAGTTAATGACCATGCGTGTTCAAGAAGAAAAAAGACTTGTTATAGAGGTAGGAGAGCGAGTGCATCTGGCAACTCAAGGGAAGAATATGGCAAAAAAATTGACTGCACAGGCTAATATCAAAAAGGAATCCAGGTCTTCTTATATAAAAAGAAAGGGCACATGAAGAAGGACTATCCTAAATATCAGAAATGGCTTGAGAAGAAAGGTACTTAATTCTTACTTGTTGTTTTGAATCTAATATGGTTGATGTTGGCCATAACACATGGTGGATTGACTCTGGTTCTACAATCCATGTTTGCAAGGTTTGCAAAACCTAAGGAAGCCAGTGGATAGTAAGTAGTTTATCTACTCAGGCAATAAGATATGCTCACATGTCGAGGCAATCGGAACGTGCAAATTAGTTTTAAGTAGTGGTTTTGTTTTAAAATTGGAAAAGACGTTTTATATTCCAAGTTTTTCAAGGAATTTAATTTCTATTTCAAGGCTTGTACTATTGGGTTTTTCCTTCAATTTTTTAGATACTATATTCAATTTATATTATAGATCTGAACTTATTGAAAATGGTACAATGTCTGATGGTCTTTTCAAAATTAATGTACAAAACGAAACTTCTTATACTTCTATGCATGTTCATGATAATGCTGGTATTAAGAGATGTGTCATGAATGAAGAATTCTCAATGTTATGGCACTGTAGATTAAGTCATATCTCCTTTGAGAGAATAAAGAGATTAGTAAATAATGGGGTACTTTGTACTCTTAATTTTACTAACTTTGACACTTGTGTGGACTGCATAAAGGATAAGCATACCAATATGTCAAAGAAATGTGCCAAGAGGAGTTCAAACATATTGGAGATCATACATACTGATATTTGTTGTTTGGACATAGACACTTATGCTCAAAAGTATTTCATTACTTTTATTGATGATTACTCACGATATATGTATCTCTATTTGCTTCATAATAAGAATGAAGCTTTAGATGCCTTCAAAGTGTTTAAGGCAGAAGTAGAGAAACAATGCAGTAAGCAAATAAAGATAGTGAAGTCTGATAGAGGTAGTGAATACCATAATAGATACACTGGAAATGGACAAGCGCCTAGTCCATTTGCTAAGTTTCTTCAAGAACATGGAATTGTTGCCCAGTACACTATACCTAGTTCTGTAGACCAGAATAGTGTAGCAAAAAGAAGAAACCGAACATTGTTAGATATGGTGCAGAGTATGCTTAGCAGCTCCAAGCTTCCTAAGTCCTTGTGGACTGAGGCTCTCAAGACAGCTACGTATATTAAATCGAGTTCCACCCAAGGCTATCTCAAAGACACCATTTGAATTATGGAAAGGTTGGAAACCAAGTTTGCGACATGTACGCATTTGAGGATGCTTGTCTGAAGTGAGAGTTTATAATCCATAAGAAAAGAAGCTAGACCCAAGGACCACAAGTGAATATTTTGTTGGTTATGCTGAATGGTCCAAGGGGTACAGATTTTATTGTCTATCACATATTACTAGGTTTATGGAGTCAAGGAATGCAAAATTTATTGAGAATGACTTGATCAGTAGGAGTGATCAATCCCAGAACACTATTTTTGAAAAAAAATCATGCAGATGCTCAACCTTCCACATCATGTGATAGAGTGATTATTGTAGACAATACGCCTATAGTTCGAATGCATAATGAACAACAACTAATCGTTCATGTTTTACAGACAGCTGATCAAGAAATAGTAGATTTAAGTAAACAACAGATACAAGAACCTGTTGAACAACATGTTGCTCAGGAGAATGTTGAACCAACATTAAGGAGATCTACTAAAGTAAAGAGATCGACGATTCTTAGTGATTATATTGTGTATCTACAAAATTCTGAATACAACATTAGAGCTGAAAATGATCCAGAAACGTTTTCATAAGCCATGAGTTGTAAGGAATCTAACTTGTGGTATGATGCCATGAAAGATGATATAAACTCTATGTCATTTAATGGAGTCTAGGATGTTGTCAAGTTGCCTAATGGTGTAAAAGCCATTGGTTGCATATGGGCCTTCAAAACAAAGAAAAACTCATTAAGCAACATTGAAAGATATAAGACAAGACTTGTTGCTAAAGCATTCACTTAGAGAAAGGGTATAGATTACACGTAGACTTTTTCTCCTATATCCAAGAAGGATTCCCTTCGTGTGATTATGGTATTAGTTGCCCATTTTGATTTTGAGTTACATCAAATGGATATCAAAATGGCGTTCCTCAATGGTGATCTAGAGGAAGAGGTTTACATGAAACAACATGAAGGATTCTCCTCTAGTGATAGTGAGCAATTGGTTTGCAAACTCAAAAAATTCATATATAGATTGAAACAAGCCTCCTGTTAGTGGTATTTAAAATTTCATTATGTTATCACTTTATTTGGTTTTGAAGAAAATATCAAGGATCAATGCACATACTAGAAGGTCAGTGGGAGTAAAATCTATTTTCCTGTCTTATATGTGGATGGTATCCTCTTTGCAACCAACAATAAAGGGTTACTATATGAGGTGAAACAATTTCTTTCTAAGAATTTCGAAATGAAAGATATGGGTGAGACATCTTATGTTATTCGCGTTAAGATCTTTAGAGATAGATCTCAATGTATTCTGAGACTATCATAGGAAACCTATATCAATAAGGTTTTGAAAAAATTCTAGATGAAAGACTGTTCACCTAGTATCGCACCAATTGTAAAGGGTGATAAGTTCAGTCTAAACCAATGCCTAAGGAATAATTTAGAGAAAAATCAAATGAGCAATATTCCTTATGCTTTAGCTATTGGAAGCCTTATGTATACTCAGGTTTATACAAGACCTGCATTGCCTTTGCTATAGGAATGTTGAGCAGATATCAGAGTAATCTAGGCATTGACCACTGGAACGCTGCAAAGAAGATAATGAGATACCTTCAAGGAACAAAAGATTACATGTTTATGTATAGACAAACCAACAATTTGGAAGTGATTGGCTACTCTGATTTAGACTTTGCTAGTTATGTTGATTCAAGGGAATCAACATCTGGTTATATTTTTATGCTGGCTGGAGGAGCTGTATCCTGGAGAAGTAGAAAGCAAACATTAGTTGCCACCTCTACTATGGAGACAAAATTCGTTTCATGTTTTGAGGTTACTTCGCAGGGTATATGGTTGAAGAGTTTCATGTCAGGCCTTAGAATTATAGATTCTGTGTCTAGACCATTAAGAATATATTGTGAAAATTTAGCTGCTGTCTTTATGGCTAAGAATAATAAGAGTGGTAGTTGAAGTAAACACATCAACATTAAGTACTTAGCCATAAGGGAACGCATTAAGGAAAACAAAGTGGTCATAAAGCATATAAGCATTGAATTAATGATAGCAGATCATTTAATAAAAGGAATGCCACCAAAGTCATTTAAGGATTATGTAGTTCAGATGGGACTTGGTTCCATAATATAATTTGTTTGTGCATATAATTTACAGTCTTAATGAAACTCTCATTTAGTTGTGATGTTTTCTTATCTTTAATTTGCGCATAAAAGTTATTAGAGGAAAATTCGTATTTAGTAAGACCGAGAATAAATATTGGGTTTATTCATAAAGTTAAGTTACCATATAGGGAACAAAGTCTGAGAAATAATACATAAGAATACATGGAAGATAATACTCACATTTAGAGGAACTATCGTCATGATTCATGTATTTGTTTCCTGAAAGTTTGGGTTTAATGAATATAAAGTTAAATATGAAGACCGAGTAGGAGAATGTAACCATTTATATTTCAACGGTTTCAAAATTGAAACTAATTTATTTGTTGTAAAAGTTTTACATAAATGGTCTCATATTCATTCCCTATTAAACCACAATAAACCTCTCCTCGTAACTGATTTTGGACGCTATATAAAGATCCTTGATGGGAGGATTCTTACATACCGCAAAACCTTCATGTTCATGTGTTGAACAAGTTTGGTTCCTATCACCTCACACTCCTTTCAGTTCATACACCATCGTTAGATTGCTGGAGTGTAAGAAGACTCAAACCACATTCACAGAAAGCTATTCACGCAGTTCAAACAATTGTATCAATGGCTAAAAGTCAGTTTGGTTTATTTTCATATTTCGGCTGTATCATGTGCGATCATGTTTATGCACGTTATTTTGATTTTGTTTATGTTTAAATATCTCACAAGCCAAACTTTGAGCGAGTAATCGATTAGGGAAAGAGGGCTAGTTGGTTAGGCAATGGATGGCCAACCCTCCCTAGGATGCTCGGCTAGGTGTTTTACATGTTTGAAAAAATGAGAAATATAAATGTTTAGAAAAAGCAATTAAAATTAAAAGCAGTTGTTAGGAATATGTTTGGTAAAAAGTACAAAAGTTTAAATTTATGGATAAAGAGAGGGGAAGTTCTGAACAGTAAATTTTGTTTTAAACTAATAAATTAGATATTTATGAGTTTGATATTTACCTAATCTTGTAAATATGATGATTAGAAGTTAGAACCAACAAAGGTTTATGAAACGTGAAATTTACAATTTTACATGTTAAAGAACAAAAAACCAACAAAACCAAAACCAAAAACAAACAAATAAAAACGACACCTCGAGTCGTTTCAATGAGCTTCCAGGTAAAAAACCAAGGAGTAACAAGCTAGAGACAAGAAGAAGATCGCCAACACCAAAATCTTCAGAGAGAGGAAAAAAAATGAGAATAATCAGATCACTTTCTGCAACAAATCAATCCTCAAAACCTCTTCTCCACCTCCTTCAACCACCCCGCCAAACTCCCTCCTCCGTTCTCCGCCACCTTTCCGGGTTTGTCGAATCCTCTCCTCACAAAGACGACGAAGCCTTCATAACCCAAGCTCTTCAACTCCTCCAAACCCCGGAGAACGAATGGAACTCCTACCAGCTCCGAAGCCTTCTCTTCTCCGACTCCGAAACTTCATCTCCGAGGCGCCTCCTTCACATCGCTCGCCGCTTAGACTCCTCCACGAAAGCGCTCAAGTTCTTCGACTGTGTACGAGAAAATTCCCACCTCCCAGAACACTCGTTATTGCTGTCCTCCACTTTCCAGGCCGTTCTCGAGCTCGCTAGTCGAGAACCCAGTTGGGAAAACAGGCTTTTCGAGCTCTATACGACGTCGCATGAGCGGAATGTTCCGCTCACTGTCAATGCCGCCACGCTTCTGTTTGATCGCTTTGGCAGGGCCGGGATGAAGAATGAATTGATGTTTGTGCTTGATAAACTTGATGATTCTTGTAAAAACACGCATGTTTGCAATCGGGCTATTGACATGTTGTTGAGATTGGGGTGCGTTGATGATGCGCTCAAAGTGCTCGACGAAATGCTCGAACCAGATGGAAAATTTCCTCCCAATGAGGTTACTGGTAGTATTGTGTTTCCGTGGTTGTTAAAGGGAAATAGGTCGTTTAGGCGCTTCAAGGACGAGGAAATTGTTGGATTGATTTCGAGATTTGGTGAGCACGGCGTGCTCCCAGACGGCATGATACTTACGCAGTTGATCACGAATTTTTGTAGGGATAGGAAGGTTGGTTGTGCTTGGGATGTTTTGGATAATGTAATCAAGTCCGGCGGTTCGGTTGTTACCGCATCTTGCAATGCACTTTTGATGGGTTTAGGAAGGAGTAAGGATTTCAAGAAGATGAATGAGCTTATGGCAAAGATGAAAGAAAAAGATATTAAGCCTGATGTTGTCACTTATGGGATCCTTTTGAATTGTTTGTGCAAGTCTAGGAGAATTGGTGAGGCATTGGAGGTGTTTGCAAAACTTCTTGAAGAAGGAGAGAGCGGAAAGGATTCGGTTAAACCCGATGTTGTTATTTACAACACTTTGATTGACGGGCTCTGTAAAGTGGGAAGACAAGATGAAGGATTGAACTTGATGGGACAGATGAGATTAGAGAACTTTTGTAAGCCAAATACTGTTACATACAATTCCCTAATTGATGGGTTTAACAAAGTTGGGGAGATTGAGACGGCTCTGAAGATCTTTGATCAAATGAAAAAGGATCAAGTGCCACCAAATGTGGTTACCCTTAATACCTTGGTTGATGGAATGTGCAAACATGGCAGAGTCAGCAGCGCAGTTGAGTTGTTCGATGAAATGCAAAGGAACGGTATTAAAGGAAATGCCTTTACTTACTCTAGTTTGATCACTGCCTTCTGTAGTGTCAACAACATTAACAAGGCAATGGAGTTGTTTGATCAGATGTTGAGCACCGGATGTTCCACTGACGCGATTGTTTACTATAGCTTGATCTCCGGTTTGAGCCAAGCTGGAAGAATGAATGATGCCAGCATGGTTGTGTCAAAGATGAAAGAGGATGGCTTCTGTTTGGATATCGTTGCATACAATGTCCTAATCAGCGGGTTTTGCAAGAAGAACAAGCTGGACAAGGCTTATGAAACGCTCAAGGAAATGGAAGAGACTGGGATCAAGCCTGATGCAGTTACGTACAATACCTTGATATCCCATCTTAGCAAAATTGGCTGCTTTGAAACAGCTCATCAAGTTCTTGAGAAAATGTTGAACAACGGCCTTGCCCCTACTGTCGTCACTTATGGAGCCCTGATAAATGCATATTGCTTGGAGGACAACACTGATGAAGCCATGAAACTCTTCAAAAGGATGGCTTCTGGATCAAAGATTCCTCCCAATACCGTGATATACAACGTTCTCATAAACTCCCTCTGCAAGAAGAAAGAGATTGAACTTGCTCTTTCGCTGATGGACGACATGAGAGTTAAGGGCGTGAAGCCCAATACCACCACGTACAATGCCTTGTTCAAGGGTCTTAGGGAAGGGAATTTATTGGAGGAGGCATTTAAATTCATGGATCAAATGCTGGAAAATGCTTGTAATCCCGATTACATAACCATGGAAGTCCTTACTGAGTGGCTTACTGCGGTTGGTAAGACACATATATTGAAGAAGTTTCTTCAAGGCTATGAGGTTTCAAATTCTACTGCATAAAGTTGCTGTAATACTACAAGGATGGACTAATCTTGTGGCCTTTTATTGTTCTCTGCCTCTGGTTTTGTTTGTCTGTTGATCTTGATGAGAACAATGGTTGGAGACAATTGACATGAGTTTGCTTATTGGAGTAACTACTTGGCAGAATTTATCCTTTTATCATCATGGTGGATTCCACCCTAATATGATGTTGTCAAAAGTAGGCATATATGAGAAGTAATTTATTTATTTATTTATTTATTATTATTATTATTTTGCAACTGCTCCTTGTAGTTTTTAATTTGTAAGAAGTGATATTTTCATTCCTAAACTTTTTGTGTGACTGATTAATTATTGAATTAATTATTTCAAAAATTTCGGTCGCTTGGGCCAACATTTGTGATAGGCTTTCGAAATCTAGAAAGTGCTCATGCGTGTCTCACGTGATAATTTAAAATTTTACAAAACAATTGCAGGAGGTGTAAATTCTATTAATCTTAATAGGTTTTAATAATATTGGGGAGAACATTTTTGCACTACATATTAGGTCTATAAAATTTGGCATGACTCAAAGTTGGGATGGAGCGTAAAATACATAAGTTAAGGTGACTTGTTTTATTTTCCGTACCAAATTTTGGTTTGATGTGCATACCACGAATAATAAACATTTGGTTTTGAATCAATCCACTTGACTCAAAATTGATCTTGCACAATACATAATGAACTATGCTTCTCTGCTATATAAAAGAATCAATGCGAAGCACTGTTCATTTTCGACCAAAACGTGTGTGCCTTCTTTTTTCTTTTTTTTTTTTCTTTTCTTCGTTAATTTTTTTTCTTTCTTTTTGGCATTTCTTTTTTCTTTTTCTTTTTTTTTTTTACTTTTCTTCTCTAAATATTTTTTATGTTTTTATTTTTCTCCTTTTTCTTAGCATTTCTCTTAAAATCTTATGTTTTAAATGTATGTTGTTAAAGTACTTTTTTCATTTAATTTGTCTCTAATAAAATCATTACCCTCAAATATGTCCTTGTTTTAATTTTTCTCTCACGAATCTCTAATATCTTTTTCTATGTCAAATGTGGTTTTCTTTAAAAAATTTATTTACTTAATTACTTAACTAAAATAACTTTCTCTCAAATAATCAATATAAAGAAATTGATAATGTGTTTGAAAACACCGATTTGAACCTTTTATTTCAAACCAGATTTGCTATAATATTTTCTTCTATAACATTAAAATTGCTACAATGTCTTCGATTCATACCTATAGTTTGAACAATATACCCAAACAAATCTTAAACTTTTTAAAATAAAAAAAAAATTCAAGAAATTGAGCACGCACGTGCGTAAACACATGCTTTTGAACTAGTACAAGTTAAATGAATCAATTGCATATCAACCTGACATCCTAACATAACGACCTGTTTATTAAGTTTACATGATATAGATGTTTTATGTGTTTTAATGTTTTGTTCTGCTTGGAAACGAGAACTTGAAAAACTACTAATTCAATATATAATAACATATGTAACACGTTTGGTTAAAAGAAAGTGTTTAATTGCTATAAATCAATAATACATTGTTGTTTGATTAATTTCTACGCTCTTTTACTAATTGGATTGGTCAAAACAGTGTCTTAATCTATGTGATAACCCACATTATGGGCCTGTTTGGTTCGAGTATTTGAATTGAGTATTTGAATGAAGATTTAAATTTTTGTGAGAGAAAATACTGTAGCAAAATAATTCAAACCGTGATTCAAATATCTAAACAAACAGGCCCTATATATTTATCAGACATGCCAACTTATATTATATGTTTATCAAACGTGCTAACATGCCGTCTTGAGTGACGAGTATTTTTGGACACGCTTTTTACCACAAAATTTTGTAAAGTTGGCAAAGGGTATAGCATTTTCCAACATTAGGGCAGCGCCTGTGGCACAACAGATTAAATTATTTAATTATTTATAGGGTAAAATAATCATCGGATTATACTATGTAAGATAAAAAAGTATACATGTAAATTTAGCATTTATTTTTTTCTTTTTTCTTTTTACCATGAATCGATACTAAAGTTTACGGATATACATTCATTTTTCTAGTTCCCAATTACTATGTGAATGTTTTTTATGTGTTAACGTAGGAGCTAAGATTCTTGAAAGATTTTATTCATTAAAATTCAGAAGGATACTCATCCAAATTTTTTCCCCATATTAAGAGGTTTTATTCTTCCTACAAGCTTATTTTCCTCTAATAAGTTTTTTTTTTTTTTTTTTTTTTGTGGTTGGTTTTCGGGTTATGAAGTGAAATGGTGTACTTTTAAAAAGATTTCATTGAAATCCTGAGCTATAAAATCATGGCTTGCTAATTTTTTGTGCACAATACGTATATCGTATCATAATACGTATATTCTATAGTGTTGGTTCTTTTTAACAGGATTTTTTTTTTCTTCGAGTTCGTTTGTTTTAAGCATTTGGTGGATTTTTTAGACTCAAATCTTTAGATTAGATTTAGATATGTATTTAGTGACATCAATATTCGAATCTCAATTTAAATTTTAATTGAATTTGAGTATAAAATTCGAGTTTTAGCCTCCCTTGAATTCACAAGATTTGAATCTAAATGCTACAGTACAGTATTATCTTTTTCATATTTTCTCTTTTATGCTCGGGGAAAAAATATCAAAATCCATGTTGCATATTTTTATAATATCATGAACATTAAGATTTTGTTAGATTTATTAAAAAATTAAAAAAAAATTCTACTATCTATTTAAACACAAATTTTAATTTTATTGTCTATTCAAATTAACGCTTTAACTGTACATTCAAACACAATTCAAATAATAATTCAAATTATACAGTTCAAATCAAAATATTCTAATCAATACGATTGAAATCCGTTTACCAAAGAGGCCCCTCGATTCTTTATATCCTCAACTTGTTTATTTTGGTATTTATAACATGTATCTTTCGTTTCTTAGATCTTGCCTTTATTATTATTTTTTTTTTTTTACGATTCTTATCACGATAATTTGTAAGATGTCACATTGAAAAAAGAAAATAAAAAACCAACAAGAGCAACAACAACAACAAAATCTTTAGGAAGCTTAAAGCTTTTATGAACTTAACCGATTGACATGTTATTATCAAACTAACAAAAAATAATTAAGTAAATTAACCCAACATATGTCAAACGAATATTAACATAAAACGACAACAATTTAGCAGAAAAGAGAGACCAAGACAAGACGGCAACTTTTTTCCCTTCTTGGAAATTTACACCTTACACCTCGAGCTTTGAATTTCAAGATTGGAGATGGATCTTGTCTGTCCACCCTTTGTCTCTTCTTGAGGACTAAAAAAATAATAATCTTTATGCTATAAATTTGTACCTTTTTTTCTTTGTAAAATCTTAATTTTGCACGTTATGTCATTGGAAAAATTACTTTGTTAACCAATCCGGGAAAAGAATGAAAAAAAAAAAAAGAAGGCTTGAATGGTGCCCACAGAATGGTTCAATTCTATCTATCTGAAATAACTTTAAGCTAAAAAATTAACCAAAAAGAATAGAAAAATGATCATGGTATGCTTGTATTTCTCCCATAATAAGCAATAAAGTTAACAATCTTATGAACTAGAAGTGAGTTATTATAAATCAAATTTGAAGAATTCCAACCAAAAAAAAAAAAACTTTGGATGTTGAAATCGATTCGAATTAAAGATTTGATTTGAGTTAGTATGATTTGAGTTAGAATTTGAGTTAGTGGTTTGAATTGTTATCCAAATTCGTGTTTGGATGTGCATTTAGGTTTTAATCTGAGTATGAAATAAAATTAAAATTTGTGTTTGGAAAGGTAGTGAAAATAGTTTTTGATTTATTAAAAAATCTAATAAAATCTTAATGTTAATAATCCTAAAAAAATGCAATATGGATCTTAATTTATTCATCTTTTCAGATTTTTTTAGTTAATAAAGATTATGATTATCAGCATAAAGTTACGATTTTATGATAATAAATAATATATATTTATTATAAATAACCATTGCCAATCTTTTTCTTTTTCTTTTTAACTTTTAAGCTGATTTCATCATGGGGCAAATCTTCCTATGATTGAAATTAAGGGTATCAGTATGATTATACATATGATTTCATATAAATTTGTAATAAAATGAAATCGTAGGCGTTTTTTTTAAAGTAAACATAACAAGTTTACCAAACCATAAAAAAGTTTATAATGGAAAAGCTAATGGGATTGGAACGAAAGTAATAAGGTATTTGACATTTTCAATTTCAACAAAACTTTTGGTTGTTAAAACACATAAAGCTTTCACATGCTACATTAGTATTAAACAAAATTGATTTAAACTATTGGCTTGGACCAATGTTTCCAAAAACACCATATCATTTATTCTCTTTCTAGTATTTTCTTATCTATTCAATGGTGTAATAGAAACAACTCAATTTCCTAGTATTTACTAAACTTAAAATTAGCAATCTTATTGATATAATTACTAAAATATCGTTTTATCTATGCTTAAACAAGCATTGAATTATAATATAACTTTAGGTGTTTAAGCAAATTTGACATTCATCCCTTTTAATAGGGAATCAAACTAAAGGAATGCAAATATTGGTATTCCCTTTCTTCATTCTTCATATTGTAACAACACTTTCATTCTTGATTTTATATGTAAACACATTATTAAATAGGAAAATGACATTATTAAATAGGAAAATGAATCACCCGTTACTTTTTTTTTTCTATTAATACAAAATAAACGAACCTAATATTTTATATCATTGACACCAATCTTAACCTGTAAATTCTAGTTACAGGGCAGCAATAAATTCAGACACACTTATGAATTAGCGACCGACCACAACCATCCATTTTTACAAGTACAGGATTTTTCTTTTTTGTTTTTCTAGTGTCATCGGACCAATACGGGGTGTTTGGTAATGGTGAGAACCACTCAATTTCTACCATAATCTCAATTATAAACAGTGTAAAGCTCTCACATGCTACAATAACAATAAAAAAATATGCTACAGTGTAAAACTCTCACATGCTACAGTAAAAGTGGTTCCTATCATTGATTCCCACCACCTTTCCAAACACCCTAATAAATAGCTACTTGTAATTTGCTACTAATGGTAAGAAGTATGTAATGTTGGGGACAAGTATTTTTCTACTCATGGTAATGCGCCCTCTTAGATAGCTAAGGTGACAAATGTTTTTCTTTCCGTAAAAAAAAAAAAAAAAAAAGATTAATATTTCTAGTACAATTTGATTACTTTGACACACCTTGTGAAATCATAACTTATCATAAACAAATGCTCATCCCAATAATTTCTTCTCTTTTTTTTAAAGGTAGTCCAATAATTCAATTTACTCTTATGTGTAAATTAATCTTAAATTTTTCGCATAAATATTGTATTCAAATACCAAATTAACAACAAAAAAAAAAACGTTACTCTTTTAATTCACCCTGCACCTCATGTCCCCATATCTCATAATTGTATAACAATCCAATATTTATCAACAACAGTTTTCGGATGTTTTTTTTTTCTCTGTCCCTATTGCCAAAGTCACCTGTAATTTTTACAAAATTTAGAAACTGGAATTTTTTTGTCGCATCAAAAACCACAAAAGAAGATCCTGCAACTTCCTCTGAGTTGTTATTTTCACAGTAACTTCCTCTGAGTTGTTATTTTCACAGTAACTCGTCTTGGTTAGTTTCACTTTCAGAGAGCACAAAAGAGCATAAGGCATATATATATATATATATATATGTATATATATGTATATAAGTGAATCTTTACAGTTCACACTGAAGAGGATGCCAAAACCTTTTCATTCTGTCTCCAAATAGTCAAAATACCATTCCTTACACAACTATCATAAGGGAATACAAAATCATCGTCTAGGCAAATGTCATCCCCCAAAGATGAAGAAAAATTCTCTCCAATTACTAGGCCAAAATGTCAACGCTTTTAACCCAACATCAAAATTGGCTCTGCCTCAACGCCACTTTTGAAATCTCCACCATAACAAATAGAAAGGAAATCAACTCACGCTCTTTTCATCTAGCACTTATAATTGTTCTTCCTATTTTAGACGTCATGGTTAAAAAAGTGAGATCGGGATTTCTCGCATTAAGGTGAATAATTTTTTTTCAAGAAATAAAATTTTTGCCTATGGATCAATTTTTCTAATTGCTGGAGAAAAAGTGGGGTAAAAAAGTAAAAATAAAATAGACAAAAAGAAAACGGTAGGAAGAAAAATGACATGAGATTCTTGCAATTAGAACACTACTTTGACTTTACTTAAATTAAAACAACAATTAATTAAATTAACAAAGGAGGTAATAATGATAATCAAATGACTAATTTACAACTCTGTTTGACTCCTAGTGAACCTCACTAATTAACAGTGTTAAACCAACACCCCCACCAATTCTCTCTCTCTAACAACTGTCCCTGACAAAAACGCGCAAAAAAAAAAAAAAAAAGCGTGTTGTTTCCCCAATCTCCGACGACTCAGATACCGCCGGCGGCAGTGGCCGCATTGCTAACTACCAAAGGGTGCCCAAAACTCGACGGTAACTGATCGGAGAAGAAATCTCCGGTGGCCGGAGTGCCGAGGCCCTCCAGACCCACGAAGAAATCGTCGCTGACGGCCACATCGGAGAACCCAAACTCTTCTTCCTCGTCGTCCATCAGAACAGTGCTGCTATCCGGCCCCTCCTTGCTCTCAGTGGTGGTGCTCTGCGCCTGAGCCGCGGCGAGTTCTTCCTCGACGGAGGTCGCAGGCGACGAGGGTTTGACGACTGGTGTGGACTTTGTGGAGTCTCCGTCGGCGGCAGAGGGCTTTTGGCGAGTGGAGCCGGCGAGGGAGTTCCGGTGCGTGGGAGCAGGGTGGTTGTGCTCTGCGGTGTATGTGACGATGAACATTCCCGGGTCGGATCTGTTTCTCTCCACTTGTTTACGGGCCAAACACCCCTTTGAGCTGCTACATCTATAATATCCCCTGTTGTTTTCGTCAAAAGAAATTACAAATTAGAAATTAGAAATTTAATGAAAAAAAAAACCATTTACCCAATTTTATATTTTGATGAATGAACCAAATTTAGTGATTTTATTTACCTTGGATATGGAGAGCCTTTGATGGGTTTTTGGCCATATTTACGCCATGCCCAGATGTCCGAAGAGAGACTTTCTGCTGGTACTTGGCAAACCTTCTTCAGCTGGTTCTTTCTGAAATATAAGAAAAGTGCAAGAGATTGGTATTCTCCAAAAACACAAAAAAATAAACGAAAAAAAGAAGTTAATTTTTTCTGGTTTTGTCATAACAAATCTAACCTCTTCTTGGATCTTGGGGTGGTACTAGTGGTAGAGGCAGCATGGGATTGCTTGGTGGACTGGTTAATATTGTTCTGCTTTGTCTGTGGTACTACTCTTTGGTGATCACTGGAAGAATTGAGGGAAGAGACGCTTATGATGTTGGGCGTAATTGCGTAAGATTTGGGGAAGAAAGGCTTGTAAAGCTCGTGAAGCTCTTCTTCCATGGCGGCGACATGGTTTCTGGCTCTCATGGGATCTGGAAGAGCAAAGAGTTGACCACTACTCTCCTGCTGTTGTTGTTGTTGTTGTTGTTGATGGTGTTGAGCGTTGCTATTACTACGACCAAATATCGGAGAAAAGAAGAAAGAGTTGTTGTTGTTGTTGGGTTGTTGAAAGTCAGCCATGGAAGATGTGGTGGCGGCGGCGGCGGACGCGGCTGCACCGGCGCCGGTGATGGCGTTGGAGGAGCAGCCTCTGACCACCGCCTGAAGACCCCAGTCGTCGTCCATCCCCGGTTGCTCCGACAAGCTCTGTGAATCTCTGTACCTTTGTGTCTGCCCTGGGAGAAGAGAGAGAAGGAAAGAGAGAGAGACAAAAGAAGGCGCTGACTTTTGGCGTGGGAGAGAGAGGAAAGATAAGGATGCAATGAGTCGGAAAAGAATAATATATACATGTATATATAGAGAGAAAGTGGGTTTAAAAAAAAAAAAAAGAAAGAAAGAAAAAAGGAAAGTCTATTGAGAGAGAGACAAGTGGGTGATTTTGGAGTGGGGGTTGGGGTTCGTGTCTCTATGCAATGTTATGTTTTAATTTTTTTATTTTATATATTTTTATAATTTGAGAAATTGAAAAGTGGTTTTTGGTTTTGAGTGGGTTGACTTTGGGAAATGTCAAAGCCGGTTTTGATGATGAGAAATTCCACACGGTGTCTAGAGAGTGGAGCTCGTGAGTTATACCGACAAAAAGGAAAGACATAATTAATATAATATATTAATTAACAACAATTTAATTTTTAGGAGAACAAAAAAAAAAAAGATTGGGAATGCGGGAACTTGTTGAAATGTTTTGGGGGTGCTCTTATCAAAATGGTAAGTTTTGCTGAATTTGGTGGGCTGGCTGTGAAAAACCCACGCGCGGTTTTTGGACTTACCCGGAATCTTGATTTCTTATGTGACGTTTGGGAGGAACACGGGATCCGTTGCTTAGAAATACTTTTATTTATCATATAAAAATTTTATACTATAGTAATTTTTTTCATTATTATTATAATATGTGAAAGCTTTATATTATTTATAACTGAGTTTATGGTTTATGGTTTACGGTTCCTACCACTTAACCAAACAACCGGTTAATTTTAAGGTTGGTTGTAATAATAGGGTAAGTCTAGGTTACCCAATATTTACAGTCTTGGGGACTAATTAGAGTAAGTTCTTTGAAGGGGTCAAAAAAATTCAAATTAATTGGATTTAGGAAATTATGCTAAAACCAATCTCTCAAGTCCCAAATTAAAAAATTACTCATTTACCAAAAAAAAAAATTAGAAATTTCTCAAAGCAAAAGTTTTAAGTGGAAAACAAAATGCACTACCCCGTAAAATCTACGCCCAACTTTTACAGTGGGCACCAGGAATCTATGGTCCTTGATTCTAGGGGTTAACCGGCAAAAAAAGAAAAAAGTGACCAAGTTAGTTTACTCAATTATTTCACTCTTGTGCACTAATTTATTGTGATTTCCAGAAATCATCCTAAAACAAATATTTCATGTCCCAAACTCATATACTTTTTTTATGGAATTCCCAAACTAGAAATTATTTAAATGAAAAGTGGAAAGTAGAAGATGAAAATAAATTGATTGATTTTTGTCTTGTTTAATCGCTACAACTCAAAATAGAAAGCAACCCAGCTTCCCCTAACCCCTCTCCTCAATCTTATCACAACTTGTAACGTCAGTCATTCATAATTGGGTCGTCTTAAAAAAAAATGTTAATTGCATGTAGCATGTAACATAATTCGTTAGTGAAGGACTTTATTTTAACGATTTTAATCATATGTAAAGTCACCCAACAAAAACATGTTATCAAAAGCGTTAAAAAACAATGTCTAAATGACAAAAGTACTCAATTTGGAACTTATAATAAACCTAGAGGCGGTGTTTATGTTATTTCTAGTTGTAGGGGCAATGTAAAAAAAGCCTTAATAGGATGTTTGAAAGAATGGTGGGAACCACTTTTACTATAGCATGTGAGAGTTTTATACTGTAGCATTTTTTTTATTGTTACTGTAGCATGTGAGAGCTTTACACTGTTAACAACTGAGTTTGTGGTGAGAACTGAGTGGTTCCCACCACTGCCAAACACCCTCTTAGATTCATTGTGGACCAAATTTGAAATAACCCAGAAAAAATATGACGCACTTTTAAATCGCAATTTCTATTACCAAAATACCTTCTCAAAAAAAAAAAAAAAAAACCACTCTTGTAGTCTCAATTAAAAGATCAAAATTAGGGTTAGTTAATAGGAGTTTGATATTTATATCATTTAAAAATAAGCCTTTTCCCGTTATCTTTTTCCATCTCGCACTTTTTTTTTCTCTATACTATAAGATCATCATTTTTTATCAATTGTACGTTTCACAAGAATTTAGCTCAACAACAACAATTTATTAATGATTAATGCTTATAAAGATATTATAACTAGGTACAACTTTTAGAAACATAGATAATAAATTATATATAAACTATGTTTTCCTTCTTTTGGCAGATTAATTTTGATATTTGTTTGTATTTTATCCTAAATTTTTTCAGTATCACCTTTTATTATGTGATAGTTAATTATTTATGAATTTTATCATGCATTTTTAAGAAATAGTTTGCACTAATTGAAGATATTCAATTATATGAACAATGAATGGAGGAATTTTTATTTTCATTTTTCTGAGTTTTTTTTAATTTGCTTGGAATTATGATTATGATATTGTCAGAATACTTTAAGTATAATTCTATAACATTTTAAAAACATATAAATTTTACATCCTAGTGTTATTTGACGAAAACCTATTATATATATGGATTACTGTCTATATCATTTCAATGAAATCTTAATCAAATTTTTGGTTTAGGCAAACAAAGATCGAATTTGATTGGTAGGGATTGCATAGAATTAGCTTCATGTTAGAATGTGAACAACCCTAATAAATATCATTAGGTAAAAGTGATAGTGCAATTGAGAATCAATTAATTGATTTGTTACACAAAATGATTCTATTGATTATCCAATGTAATCTTTTACATTTTGGATCAAATCTTTTTACTTGATTACGACGATCATTATTTTGGTGCAGCCCGTATATATAAGGGATAAACTGATACTAGATGCCTAAAAAAAAGTTTTAAGAAAGTTTATTATATATAGTTTTTAACTTGACTAAGTTTTATTTTTTTCACCACAAAAATCTTAAAAGACAAGGCAAGAAAAATATATTCCCAAGAATGAATAGTCATATAAATCATTAAATTTGCTTTATATTGTGTGATTGCAGACATTAAGTTAGTAGTAACCTAATCTTGCCTTTATTAAAAGATGTAGAGTTTAAAGTATTCAGACTCGGGTCTGGTTGTAAAAGGATTCAAATCACTTATTTAATTTTTGACGTACATGATGGTGTCTAACCAATCACAATTTGTTATATCATTTGATAAATAAACATGAAAAGATTAATAAAATAATTTTTAAAATTTTTAAATGATGTAATATTATATGATTGGTTAGATATTATCTTGAACAAGTCCGTTGTAATAAAAGATTGGGCCCGCTCATTTGTCTCACAACCCGACTCTCTTGAATCGTGTTCTTTAACATTTTTCAAAAATTATTATGTGGAAGATCATCTACTTCTGTTAAGTCATCAAAAGGTAATTCATTAGTTTACAACTTGATTGAGGCAAAAGAATATATTCATTCGAACGAGTAGTGCATGAATCAACATCCTTATGTTAAGATAAATATGGTATAATTATATTCGAAATTAAAGCTCATGGAAATAATTTCCAAAAGATCTTCTATCAAATATTGAGTCATCAAAAGTTTTTTTTTCTTTTTTTTTAAGGGCAACATATCACATGCTTTCCAAATCCAATACAAATTATGTCTCTCACGTTCCAAGTTGCCAAAGATTTAGTATTCCTCATAAAATTGCACCCTCCAACCCAATTCAATAAAAACCAATAATAATGACCAAATATGCATTTTGACTTTTGATGATTATCATATATCATTATTGCTTACATAAAGCAAATTAAAATTAATAATAACTTTCCTTTCAAAAAGAAAATTGATAATCATTTTCTTTCTGGTGAACCAACTTTTATTATTGCACAAATTTGGAAGTAAATAAATAAAATCAAATTTATAATTACCAAAAACAAATATCAATAAAAAAAATTAGGATCTATTGCCCAAGATAAGCATTTTTATTTTGAGTGCAAAATAGAAAATCAGAAATCACTTTTTCTATAAAAAAAAAAAAAAAAAGGGGAAGGAGGAGGGAAATGCACTTCATTGGACCACGGGCTCCCCACGCGCGGTGCGCAAATCCCTGACACTCGTGACCGACACGTCTTCTAACAAGACCAAAAAATGGGTGCTAAATAGCTGTCTTCCACGTGGCAGTGTAAACCAGCGAGTTCAATTGTTTAATCTACTCGAGCAAGTGTGAACTGCTTCATCGATGCTACGATCGAGACTGTAAGCGGCGATCTAACGGATCCGCCGTAAAAATGTCAAAAAAAGTAATGTGATCTGATGGCACATACTGGGTTCACACTTGTAAGAGGATCTTAGACGCGTGGGATTGACGGTGCACGGGATAAAAGCTGAGGTGGCTTCACAGGTTTGTTGATTTGGTGGGCCCAGGTCTTTTGCTGTAAAGGCCCATCGGTGCAGGCGTGCCTTGCGATGTCGGCTAAGGATCTCCCTTTGTTAGAATCCTATGTGGCTTATCCAACGATCATAAATTGTTACGTAAACTTCTTCTTTTTTTTTTCAAGGAAATTGTCATGTAAAATTTCTATTTTTTAAGGAACTGTCATTTAAATTCTTTTTTTTTTTTTTTTGTTTGACGGAGTCATGTAAATTTCGATTAGAATAGCTCTCTTTTCTTTTCTTTTTTTTTGAGAAATATTTCTCAGCATCGTACCAGGTGGTAAAATTCACGATTTTAAATTTGTGGTGGGATATTTTCATATTAGTACTTCCATTAAAACTATACTTCATATTGACTTAAACACATTTACAAATTATGGTAAATTATGTCACAGGTTTTAAAAATATAAAATTTCTAATTGCATGAAAAAATGTCAGATTTTTTTAAAACTAATAATAAATTATGTTAAAATTTTAAAAAGATAACGAATATAACAAATCGGAGTTTTAAGAAAATAATATTGCCGAGAATGTAGTCACATGCTCCGGTGGAGGTGTAGTCACTCTGTCGGAAGGGCAGGCAAGTTAAGCAACCAAAACTATTGCTCTTGTGAGATCTGTATTTATTATCATTTTGAGAAAAAATAAAAGAATTGTTGTTGTTATTGTTGTGAGATTGTTAAAGAATTTGTTGTTATTTTAAGCGCAAAAAAAAAAAAAAAAAAAAAAAAAAGACTTGTTGTTATTATGTGCGTGTTTTTTTTTCTTTGTTTTTCAAACATTTGATGGTATTTATTGGCTACCAACGACGTCGTTGATATCAGTGGTACCCAGGGATATTGTCTGTAAATTTTTGTATTTACGCGTTAATACAGTATTATCATATTAATATTGTATTTTCCTGTCACCAATGGTCTGACGAAGTCACCGTGAATTTTTGTATTTACACGTTAATACAGTATTACCAGGTTAATGCTGTACTTTCTGGCTGTCGGCATTCCAGTGAAGTCGTCGATGAATTTTGTATTTACACGTTAACACAGTATTACAAGGTTAATATTGTATTTTTTGACCGCAGGAGGTGCTGGCAAATATTTGTACTTATACATTAATACATTATTATAAGATTGATACTATATTTTTCGACCGCTGCTCGCGAAGTCACCACTGAATTTTTGTATTTATACGTTACTGTGTTAATGTTGTATTTTTCGTGCGTCGACAGACGCAAAAGAGCTGGAGATATTTTAGGATTTTTATTCTCAACTCCTCATGAAATATTACTAAATTTGTCATGATATAATATTTACTGCACATTTTAAAACTATATGACATTATTTTTTAAGTTTTAGTCTAAATATGCTATTTTGTTATTTTTCTCTAAATTTAAAATTTATGTTCAACTTTTACATTTTTTTGGTCACTAGTTAGGGCCGGCAATTTAGGCCACGACATGAAAAAATGCTAGTTAAGGTTGGACAAATACGCCATGGGTTGGAATTGGGTCGAACCCGTCTGACTCGCACAAAAAACAGGTCGGGTTTGGATCAGCCCAAACCAACATGAAATCAACCTGCAATAACCCGCCATAAACGTATCAAAATCAGGTTGACCTGAATTGAGCTGAAAATTGCTAATCAACTGGTGTAACTCGAATTGAACCTGTGTGACCTTAATGCAACCCGTATAACCTGAAATTAATTTTAAGGTTTCAAATTAGTCTAACATTTGTTGTGTATCAAACTTGACATGATTCTAATTTCTAGCATATTTGTTTTTGTTAAACTTATACAAAGTTTTGTTAACTTTTTTGATGGTTTTGTTTTGTTGGGTTATTGCTTATTTTGTTGGCTTATTATTGGGTCTATCATGTTGCGGGTCTATCAGGTTTAGCAGGTCAGTATGTCGTGTCAACAAGAACATGCACAAAGTAGCACATTGACGGGTTGTACGAGTCGGGTCTGGTCAACCTGTCAACACGTCAGGTCATGTCTGGGTTGAGATTTTTTGACCTGTCAGGTTTGGGTTAGCGAGTTGGCTCTTTAAATAATGGCTCAACCCAAGCCATGGACCTGAATTGCCAGCCCTATCACACTGGTCATTGGTCAATTTCAACCATGAAAAGAAAAAGACCTAAACAACCTTAAAGCAAAAATAAAATAAAAATGAAATAAAAAGAATTGGCAAAAAAATAAAAATTCAAAGATAAAGAGGATATTAGAGTACATGAGAAAGATGATATACTTTTGAATTTAGAGGTTGAAATTGCAATATAAAAAAAAATAAAAAAAAGTTTATACTAATGCCTTAAATCAGAGCCGCGTAAAATAACACGTTCATTTTTATTATCATTATCATTTTTTGATAAGGTACAAATCACATATAATGTCTTCTAAAAACAAACCTAATGTAAAGGAAATTTCACGAAGAAAAATGCTAAGAGCATCTCTAGATGTCAATTGAAAAATTATAATACAATGTGACATTTAAGTCTATGATCAGATTAGTTCTACATTTTCGCTTGGAAGAACATTGTTGTGTAATCATAAATTTTTTTTTTTTTTTGGAATATGACAAATGTTCTTTTTAGTCCTTAGTAATTTTGTTTATTTGATATGGACTTATATATGTATATAATTGTTGAAGGTAGAAATTAGCCAACAATAATTCTCGCAAATCATTCATGAAGCGAATTATTAGAATATAGGAAAAAGAAAAGGACACTAGGAATTATAATAGTTCATTCGTAAAAATTACGTCTACTTTGAGAAAATTTCACTATGTTTCTCATTCATAAAAAACTACGTCCACTTTGAGAGAATTTCACTACGGTTTTGGAAATACACGCGTTAGAGACCCAAAAGTCCCTTTAACCGAGGTTTTGACCTCTATTTATGTATACAATTTTACGTGTGGATTAATTAACAGAAATAATAAATAAAATATTGATAAAATCAGGACTATTTCTTTCCTTGATTTTATTCAAAACACTTTCTCTTTATTTGCATTGGCATTCACCCCAATTCTTGCATGAAAGGCTTGCTTTCCTGATATTATGGAGATTCAGGTGCTTGTTTTGTAACTCAAATATGCATTTCTGTGCTCAATGAACCTGGACACTATATTATCTCGACCTCCTTTTTTTTTTGAACTTGTGTCGACTTTCGAAAAATTTTCAGATAACTTATCTTCTCACCGAGACGTCCTTCTAGACTTGGACGCCTGTGAGGCTTTTATCAAATCTTGTCTTTGAGCCTTGGCCGTCGAGATCATGCATAACAATAATTATTTCTAAATAGCGTATTAGTATTGTCACATACGCAAGAATCACACAATTTTTAATTTTACGATGTTACAGTCTCTATATGTAGATATTACACTTAGTTTTCATCAATACGTGTCTTAGCCTATTGTTTTTTGATGTCGTAAAGACTAGTTGACTGAGAGTTATTTAGTAATGCCCTTTTTTTCCCTGACAATAACTCCTTATATATATATATATATATATATCAGATTTTGGCCTCTAGAATCATAGTAATATGAGAATACATAATTTTTCAAGCAACAACAGAACCAAAAGCGTCTTTGATCTTCTTTTCTTAAGCAAGATATTATCTTGCATGTCTAAATAAAATCCAATTCATTTAGCTTTATATTACATTGAATAGGATACAATTTATATATTGCATTATATCGATTCTTTTTTTTTTTTTTTAGGTTGAGCCATTCAAATGTATGTTGAATAATTTGTTACATTGAATTAGATTGAATCGGTCAATATCTTAATTGAAACCAGCTTTATATATATTAGATATCCAAAAGTTCCATGTGAAATATTATAAAATGACTATTGTGTTTACAAGCCGGTTTTGTAAAAGGTAGTTCTACCTAAATGGGTTACTAAAAATATATCATCTCTCTTTTTTCCTCCTAACATATAAAGAGTGTATATTTGATAAGGCAGTTAAAACTAAAAGTTAAAACTATATTATTGTAGCATATGAGAGTTTTTATATTATAGTCTATTTTTATTTTACATCATAATATGTAAGAACTTTATATTATAACAGTTTCAATTATGTGATTAGAATGAGATTGTGGAATGCATCCCAAAACCCAAAAAAGTCACCAAAATATGTAGTTACAAACGAATTACAGACATAACTAAATATTGAACTGGGCTCTCATCTGATTTAAAACTTATATGCATTTTCCCTTTTAGAGGGAAAAAGAAAAAGGGAAGGAAAGAAAATCATTTGAAAGGAAGTTTATGCAATTTGAATGGCGCGTGATTCACTATGGTGTAGGTGAACAAATAATAGTGTGTATGAAACACTGGCTTTGCAGGCCGGTCGACCTGGGCGGCACGAGGCTTGGCTTTGCAGATTTGCAAACGCGTGGGGTCATTATTTAATGCTATTTTATTTTTGCTATAATTCAATAAAAAAATAATATTGTTGCCAAAAAAAATTCAATAAAATAATGATATTATTATTGATAGGAGATGGGTCAAAGTTGATTGACAGAGTCGTACGAATAAAATTTGAAATTAAAAAAAAAAAATATATATATATATATATATATATATATATATATATATATATATGTATAGAGAGAGAGAGAGATAGAGAGCATGCTCAAGCTGCCAAGAGCAACGGGAAAACAATCCAATAGTTTGGGGATGTGGCAGCAACTTAGGAACCAGATTGGTTTTTCGACTTTGCCACAAACTTGTCAATTTTTTGCAATTTTTTTTTCTATTTTTAAATGTTTGTAAAGCAACTCTGGTGTTTGACCAAAGGTACTTGAGGGCAAATCCTCTTTGAAATGGATTATCTTATGTGCCCTAAGTCTAGGTCAATATTCTAATATGTATAGACATGCCAAAGTGCAAGACGGGACAAACAATTACAATGGTAATGTTATTGTTCTTTGTGTGTTTGTGTTTGTTGGCTTCTTCTCCTTTTTCTTAATAAAAAAAAACATTAATCTCTCTTATGAGGCGCTAATTATTTCTCGAATCTTTCCAACTATAAATTGCATTAATCTCTCTTATGAGGTGTTAATTATTTCTCGAATCTTTCCAACTATAAAAGTAAAACCACGGGCAGAGGACTGGAGGTGACATAACAGCGATGATCAATTCATAATTCTTTCTCCTATTATTTGGAGATTTAAAGTATTGATTCTTTTTTTTTTTTTGTTCTGTTTGTGGTCCTAATAAAATTTAACATGTATTAATTATGCAAAAAGAAAGAAAGTCATAAACAATCAACATAGTTTTGTACGGTGGATTAAATCACCTGAAAATCAACCAATTGCCGATTTTGAATTTGTGACCATGTATTTGTGCTATAGCAAATCACAACGGCACCTTCAGATCAAAATTCCCTTGTAACAACGTCAATTCCATCAAACTTTGTATATTTAACATTTTTCACATATTTATTCAACATATAGATTAATCTTGGCAAGTTTAGTTTTTAGTTCTTGGTTCTTAGACTAAATTCCGTACAACTTTTAATAAAGGACTATTTCTAAAGAAAAAAAAAAGTTGAGAAAACTTACATGATTTAATTCAAAAAAACATTTAACTATCATCTAAGTTAGCGGCTTTGAACAAAAGATCTAACAAAAAAACCATTTATAAGACCCATTTTTAATTCAGAAACTATTTACCAGATAAAATTGACTATATAACAAATTTGAGAGAGAAATCTCTAACATTTTTTTAACCAGAAATCTTGAACATTTTGGTGACTATTCATGAATTTATTTTAATAAAAAAAGGCTCCTGAACATGAATAATTAGAAAGTAAATGTCTACATATATGCTAACTAAAATTCTAACGTCACAGCTAGTTTGAGTGTCCTTTCTGATAGTTTGTCATTCTTGAAGGAAACCCATATCCTATATCTTGTTTCCACCAATTCCATCAAAAAGAGTTATTTATTTTTATTTGGTTTTCCATCTCCCTTTTCCTTGCTTTTTTTGAGATGGGGGTCAAATAAATAGGGCCAAATCCTGGCAATGAAACTGCCTTTTCAGCCTAGAAAAGCAGTGAAGGGGGAGTTATTGATGATGATAATGCATACTGAAGAAGAAGAAGAAGCATAGAGAAGCATTTCTAAAATTGGACCACCTCCACTGGCCGTGACATAAACTTGCCGTCATACACCCTTTTCTTTTGCTCTTTTTCACTTTCTAACGAAATGACATTTTTTAGAGAACCGTGGAGCACTTGCTTTGAGAAGAAGGGGGAAAAGAACAAAAACAAAAACACACAAAATAAAATAAAATAATGTTCTTGAATTGGGTTTGCATAAAAGGGATCTTTTTTTATTATTGACATTTTAGTAGCCCATTCTAGTTAAACTGAATAGTTGAGAATAGCAGTTCTAGTTCAACCTCCATTTGCTTAGTCAACCATATATATTGCCCTTAATCATAATGCCCTTTGTTTCCGTCTGGTTAGGAATTGGGATGGAAAAAGACTAATATCTTCAGTTGCCTTCGTCTAAAGGGTATGGGTCCATAGCGACTTGAAAAGATACGGGATAGAATACAATCTACCCCACAAGGAATAGTGCCCCATTGTGGGGATGCTAAATATCATACGTAGTATTTAGCAAACTTAGTTCTAACTTATCAGTTCTAATTCAAATAGTGTAAAATACTTATATACTATAATACAAAGTAAAAATATGATACAGTATAAAGCTTTTAGATGCAACAATATTTTGAGTTCTAACTCTTGATTTTAATTCACTTTTTAAACACTCTATTAGCACTTGTTAAGTTCTTCTCTTTTGAGGTTTGAGAGAGGGAGAGTGCTAAGTTCTTCTCTTTTGAGGTTTGAGTGTGTGTGGAGAGAGAGAGACAGAGAGGGGGGGTGTAAATTGACCCATTCTAAGAGGAGGAGGAGAAGGGAATTATAATGGGTTTGGCACAAGGACATGTAAGTGATGGGTAACTTTGCTATCAAAGAAGATGGCAATCAATTAGCAGCCAGATCCACTAAATTCTCTTCTGTCATCAGTCACTCTATTTCTACCCAACCCTAGTGAGAGAGAGAGCACTTATGAAGGTAGGAGGTGTCACACTAGCAAACATAAGAGGCACCCCACCACAAAGGCCACGGTCATGTGTCTCGATCACTAGCTATGTCTCGATCACTTGCATTATGGACCTTCCGTTGTGCCTTCATTATTGGAGACTAAAATGGTGACCCTAGACAGTCCTTGAAAAGTTAAAACCGAACTTCACAGCAAATATGCTCAAACTAATAATGAGTTTCAAGATGAACTTGAGTAGCTATACTGTTGCTACTTTCTGCATGGAATCAATTTAAAACCTCAAAATGATGGAATTGGTAAACAACATTTCCGGTAAAGATTTTTGAAGCTATTAGGTCAATTGCCTTTCCATTATTTTCAACCACGAAATCATGTTTGTGTTTACAAGACAAATCTACAAAATCATTATCATGGGGAATTTTTCTTTTGTGCTGAAGTGCCACATAGGCCAAGTTAGTTAAGGGTATGCATTAAAAAATATAAATAAAAAAGGAGTAGCACATTCAGCATCCTCTTTTGTATTATTTTTGTTTAGTCATATTTGGAAAATCTGTGTTGGGGCTTGGCCCTAGTGCACCACCGGTAGTGCTCAATCAGATGGTGATTAAAGATCGACTAGTGAAGTTAACGATTGGAATATGATTTTATTAATGATTTTGGTTTCATGTGATCTTGTCTCTTGCTTATAAAGTTGCAAGAAAGTTGGGAGTTTTTAATGTCAATTCAACGTGGATGAGAACAATTGTGTGATTTTAACAAGAAGCAAAATCACTCTTGGATTTGTTCTTCTATCTCCCCCACCTGGCGATGTGATTGAAGGGGTGGGATTGTTTGGAATGGTTTCTTTACCATTATTGCAAAACCTACTTGCTCTATCATGACTTCTTGTATAAAACTGATTAAGGCTCACACATATTGTCTTCTCTATCTTGTTATTCCTACCTCAGATCCTAAAAGTTCAAACTTCTGTTTGTATAACCATTTTTCAAAACAAATATATATATATATATATAGTGAAAGAAAAGCCACTCACTTATATAAAATTTTCTCTATTTAATCTGAGTAACAATAATATTTCCTCACCATTATCTTTTTCCCCATCTAACAATTCTACCCAAAGTTCATTCAAAACTTTTCATTTTTTCTATTTTATTAAAAAAGAAAAGTTCCATCTGTATATCCATTTCTTAAAAAAAAAAAAAAAAAAAAAACGTAAATCCAAGAAAATCGACCAGCTTCCCTATAACTAAAATTATAAAACCTCTCAGAACTACGCAAAGACATTAGACCATAAATTTTTTCATTCTGGTTTCTATCTCCAATTCTATAAGTTACATTTTATACAATAACTCTGTCGGATTTCTCACTCGTTAAGTTTCCATGGTGGACTTGGATTTGGAACCATTCATTCTACCTCCGTGGCGACCCCCATCTTTTGGCCTAAAGTTAATTATTTGCTTCGCCTAACTCAAGTTTTTTTCCCTTCCCATGAGAAAATAGAAAGTTTTTTTTTTTTTTTTTCTTTTTTGCTCCAAGAAGAGGGGAAGATCATTCAAACCCAATTATAAACCCCCAAAATCCATATCTTTTCCTTACGAAAAAGCCATGAGAATGCTAAATTTATTTGCTTTTATGTAATACATGCGAGTGCACACTAATTAAAGCGCAACAAGTCCACGCTCACCGTTCGTTTTTATCCGGATGGCCGAGAAAGGAACACCGTCAGTAGTGCACCAGAAGGACGCACTACCACACGCTTCCCCCTAAGACAACATATAACTATTATCACCGCGTATAATTTTTATTATCTTAAGCAGGGACACAAGTGATTTATCTGGATGGTTACCGAATTCATGCCAAACAGAGATGTCTTAATCTTCCTTAAACCATCAACTACACGCCAACTCATAATATTTTTTTTTTTGGTGGGGGGAGGAAAGAAAGTACAAAAGGTGACGCCTCAATTGTTACTTAAATTTTACACAACCAACGTAAATGTGCAAATAGGCCGAGTAAGAAATTGCACTACAGGTCCATGTATTTTTCTATCAGTACAGGTTCATAAAATTTAGACTTGAAAAAGAATAATCTTCAAATTAAGCATAAGACGCTAGGCGCAACAACTAAAGTTGTTTTCATTTATCCCCCAAAGAATCATTTACAAGGAGAAAAGGACACACCATATTATATCTACCAGTTGTCGCGCAAAGAATATTCCAAACCTAGAAATAAAAGCCTTAAGGACTACAAATCTATCACATGTTCCTATTCGTGCCCTTCACAATATACACTCAACGAAAAGAATCGAGAAAAGAACAAAAGCAGAGCATAAAAAACAGGGAAAAAAGAACTAACTGATTTGCGGCCCGAAACTGTGCTCCTCATTGTCAAATGTATTCCAGCTTCGTCTTTGGTCTCCGGATGAGCCTTCACCTTCCTTTGCAAAGGAGCCATTTGATCCAAATCAGCACACAGTCTCTGATCAACTAGAGCTTGCCCACAAAGAACTGAGTCTAGATGCGAGTTTTGCACTCTTGTAGTCCTCTCTTAGTTGAATAAACCTGAGTTGGCGGATAGTGCGCTTTTAATAATAGGGCAAAATAATTTGCATACTTAAAGGGAAAAAATGCATGGGAAAAATATACTGTTTTCATGTGTATGTGCATATTAATATTATTTATTATTTTTTTTTTGAAATGCATTGCCTTACCTTTGTGCATCTTTCCGAATACCAGGGGTACCCTCGAATAGAGTTGAGAGGCTTTCAGGAGCAACGATAAACGCATTGGCCATGCTGGATACAGAAATTCATCAGTAACTCTCAAGGAAAAACTGAATGAAACAGGAAATCCTAGAAAGAATTTGTCTACTTACATGCCCAACAATTCAAACTTTTCATCTACGGAAGGAGCATTGAAGCTTCGAACAAATTCTCCGTACTCTGTTATGTCACGCTTCAGTCGCAGTCCTCCACTTCAAAACAGAAAAACACAACAAAGTACATCAAACCAATAAGAAATAATGAACCAATTATTTTGGCTTATGGATGGACAAAAATCTTCATTAAATTTGAAATTAAATGCCTCTTTAAAATATATCAACCGAACAAGTAAGAAGTTGTCCTGTTACCTGGGATTAAAAGTAAACTTTTGCCAATGATTAAGTAGCCCTTTATGCAAGCGATTTCCCTGAAACGGCAATTCCACAGCACAATCAGTTCAACTATGAAAGATTCTCTGATTTAACAGAAATGATTCAAATCCCTAGCTCCCAAGCAAAACAGCAACCAAAGAGGAATTAAAAAAATTGAAAAAATGAATGATATAGTGTATGATATAGAAAACTGCCGAAAAGATCATATGCTTGAAGCAATCGTGATGCATTAAGTTACTATTGATCCAGGCACGCTATGAAGATGGAGCAAAATATTTGAAAGCATTCTACATGCCGTGGTCGAGGTGTATACACTCAAAAGATTGAGGGCTGTCAAACTCTAAATCCATGTTTACTTCCTAGCTCCTAGCACAAAACCATTCATATCAATGACATTTATTTTTCTGATGCAAGCTTATCCAACAAAAATCAAAGCTTCACTTTTCTTGATAAGAACTACGCACATCAGGGTCAAAAGAGATTGTAAGAACATGTCATACCAATTCTGTGAGGAAGGCTTGTTTGTTAAGGCCTTCAAGCGCTGTGAATGCAGATTCCAGTACGCGTGAGAGGTAGGCAACAACTCTAGCAAAAAGAAGACAAAAGGCATTATTTGTTATCCAAAACTAATATGGAAAAGTTAGTTTGATGCCTGAGAGCATTTTGGAGATATAATTTGAAAATACGCCACACTTTTTTGGCCATTACTATTTTTGTACTCGTACAATGCATTGGAGCAATAATCATAATGTGCATGTTGGTAGAATTCCTTTTTTCCCTGATTACAACATAAATAAGAGTGGTTGCAAGCATAGCCTAGCAATAATTCCACGTCTAACTCCACCATATGGTGTATAACTCAAATCTCCCAACCCCTAAGTTAATAAAAAAAAAAAAAAATAGAAATCACAACACTCAAGAGTCCGTAAAAGGGAAACATTTGGCATTAACTCAAATATTATTGACAAAATAAATACATAATTGAGTTAAATGGAAAGGGTTAAGAAAGAACAATGTACAATGATAAAGATCCAAGAGAGGAAAGAGGTGCCAAATTTTCTAGTTTATTAAAATTTTTGGAACTAAACTGAGTTTTGGTTTCAATTTGTGTCAGTGGAGTTCCCTGACAGCTCAAAGATAGTAACTTCTCAATTGTACCTTGTGCACGCATTCGTTGGCCGATGATCAGGAGCAATTCCATCATCGGGTGATCGATAATCTGTTGACTTTTGTTCAACTGAAAGTAACCGCTCCACCTATTTTAGGCATTTCACAAGGGAAACTACAGTTCATAAGGAAGAAAAATGCAGCCAAATAAATGTAGAAGTTCCCAAGGCAGGATATATGGTTGGCAAGTAATGCAGAACTCAGCAAAAATTAAAAAACCATTTTAGTATATTATTAATGATAAGGAGGTGGGTAATTCCTAAATAAACCTCAATTCTCAACTGCAAGTCCAGAGAGTAAACTGACCTCAGCCATGACAGTTTCAATACATTGTTGAAGCCCTTTATAGGCAGCACCCTCCGCACTGGACATAGCTGTTGCCATTTCTTCACAGGAAGCAGCATGTGCACCATCCACAGGTAGTAGAAGCCGTGATATGGAGTTTGCAAAGTACTGTAGATAAAGTTTAGATCAAATTAAGCTCCCAAAAGATTGCGGGTCATCCAGTCATGAGCCAAATTTAACATAATTACATGTACCCCAACGTACTTGTTGAACTATAGCCACACTGCTGCCACAACGCTGTACGGCAACCATGAAAGATCTGAAGCTACTTTCTCCAGCAGCAGCAGCAGCTTCTGCCTACACACCAACCATGCAATGCACCTTAAGTCCGCCATTTTTAGCAGAGACTTAAAATTGCTTCAAATAAAAGCACATTATAAAGATAAATAGTGCACAGAGTTTGGAAAACATATACAAGTATATAATTAGGTCATTACAGCAGATGCAGCAGCTGCAGCCACCCTTCTAGTGACACTAGTTCCCAGAACAAATCTTTCCCTCAAAGCTGCTGCTTCTGTCAGGCTGTCTCTGGCCCGCTCAAGTCCTTCTGTTATATATTGACTGACCTGAAAAAAGAAAGAACAAAGAAATAATTGAGTGCTTGGGAGACACGTTTGGTGAATGAATATATTTGAGCAAACAACTTACTTGGTCTAGCAGACAAGTGAACACTGCTTTGACATTGGTTGCAAGCATAGCGGGCTGTACAAGAAACAAAAAAATCCATTTGAACAGAGTTCAATAAGAATCTTGAAAGTTTAGAACAAAACCAGCAAAATTAAGAGCCAAGAGGGACTAAAGTCTTCATTAAAAATTCGTAGTCCACATTCAACTATACATAGTTCACGTGCCATGTCATTGTAAGAAATCCCACAACCCAATGCCATGCCATTGTAATAAATCTCATAAGGTTGAAATTCGAATTTGTTACCCAACTTAATTGATGCATTACTTACTGATTTTAAGTAAATTTCACATCAGACCTATAACTATTAATGTCCAAAATAAGGAATAGGGACAAAAAAGTTCAATCAGGTATAAATAGATAAAATCCTAGTAGTAACATGTAAATGTAATATCAATGGGAGAAACAAATATTACTTGAGACGAGAACAAACTGCATCTGGAAATTGCTTCTTCATTCCACCGAACAAACTCTGTCACAACAGTAACAGATATTTGCTGGTGGGAAGAAGCCACCGAAACTCCTTTTGAGCGCCCAATTGTTCCAGTTGATTCAGAGGCCTGCTGACTTTCAGCATGCAGTTCTGCCATCTGCAAAACGTAGTAACATATATTATACATTGTTTCCAACAAAGCAATTTCGGGGTTGAAACTTCTTGGACGCATTTGAACAAACCTTAGCTTGATAAAGTTGTCTGAGGGAGGCCTGCTCATGTTCAGGATATTCATCCTTGTGACCAGAAAACAGAGATTCTGTGAGGCCTGAACAATCAGATAGAGGTTCTATTAAGATCCCAGAATTTTAGAGTCACGTGAAGAAAATTTGAATGACAAACATGACAACTAAATGAGGTCATGATTGATATTTGCAAATCTACAATACATTACAAGGCAAGTAATAACTTGAGAAAGAAAAAGGCACTCAAATAAGATTTTATCTTTTTACTGTGAAGACGAGATATCAAGGCCAGTGCTAACAGATATCATAACAATATCCTAGGTTATAGGTGCTCAGTCATTTACTAGCCTGATAAATATCAAGGACAAATGGCTTCTTAGAATTCTTCGTTAATCTGCTGCTCTACTAGATATGCCCACCAGGATGCCAAAGAATACTCATAACCATGATCATCATGGTTCCCCATCACTTATTATTAGCATCCTCAACATAAGAGAGAATAAAAAAAAAAAAAAAGCACAATAATAATTGAAATCCAATTCATTACCCTCAACATCCAAGTCTCCACATCCCACAGCACGTAGATCTCTAGCAAGTTCTTGAGTCTTTTCATAAGCCACTGCCAGCATTCTTAGATACTGCCACAACACATTGATCAATTATACTTCATCAGTTTGAAATAGAGTTCACTCGGGAAAGATAGGGGCAAAGATACACACTTTGGTAATGCCACTCACCAAAAGAAGTCCACCTTCTTCCATAGGAGGTAGGTTTACAAGAGAGGGCTTCACCAATAATTTGTCTAGAAGAGCTGTAACTCTTTGTTCCAAAACTCGCTGCATGGGATGTTAAAAATGAAACTATCGACCAATACTGCAGTAACTTCAATCCATGCAGATAGGAGTGAATTTACTCTGTACCTGAACTAGAATTGACATAACTTCGTTAGGAGAAGGGAACACAGCCATTATTGTAGCCGCCTCCTTACGTACAGTATCTGCAAGATAAAGCAAAAAGATGTCAAAAAAGCTATAAGAGAATTCGACCTCTTGTATGACGATCAATGAAAATTTCAAGACCTGTGATTTCTTTGTACAAGGAAGCAAGCCCTCGAGCAACATTGCTAGGAGTGGCCTGTGAACTATGATCACCAAGAACCAATCTGGTATCTGCATTCATGACTTCCAAGTCAATAAACATTGGACGTGTTGCCACATAATGTTGCATTGCACTAGTGCCCCTGTTAAACTGCGTTGCAAATTGAACCAAATTCCAATGAGATAAAATGGGAAAGATATTCCTCAAATGATAACAAGATTACTTTGCAGCAATATCTAGTTTATCTCTGAAATATAGGATCACAAAATCCTGCTTTAAGCATGAATACACATACCAAACTCATATCATGAAAACCAAATATTCACTGGCATAAGATGAATCAATAATCTCCCCATTCAATTTCCCTTGAAAGAGTTTTCACACAAGTATTTTTTTTTGGGAAGAGATCAAACATAGCATTGTGAGCTACGAGAAAATTCCAAAATTTTCAAAATAATTAATTGTATAGATGTCATGGAAAAATTTATAATCTATGTCACTTATGCTTCAAATAAGCAACTGCAGTAATAATAGATGCGTTACTAAAATTCAGTAAACAATTAGAGTTGGAAAATGACAGTTTAAGCATACAGGATACACTCAAGAATCAACCTAAAATTTATCAAGAAGATTTCAAACAAAAACTGACAATAATAAACAAAAAGGGTGCGTTTGGCAACCTCGTTTCAACTACATAGTTGGAATTGCTACAGTATAAAGTTCTCACATACTACAATGTAAAGCAAAAGTAGGCTACAGTGTAAGGCTCTCACATGCTACAGTAAAATTGTTCCAACTTTTAGTTTTAACTGCGCTCACTTACTACTTGGGAAAAAAATGAACTATGGTAACTAGAAGTCACCAAAAAGAGCAAAAGCCAAGTCGAGCATATGATGATCTCTCAATTCCTAAAGTTAGGAAGTTGATTATAAGGGTACTCATCATTTACGAGGTATAAAATAGTAGTTACCTGAGATAAAATTTTGGCACATTCTGACATGGTAGATAATTCTCTTCTTTGTGATGCAGCATCAAACCTAGCCAGCAATCTGTTCTCCAATTCTACACAAAAGACAAGAAACAAAAGGTCAAAGCCAACTCCAAGAATATGCTCTGATCAAGGAAAAGATTTTTCCCCCTGAAACAAAACATTCATTTAAAGAATTCTTATTCGGTCTCACTTTATATGGGAGTAGATAAGAATTGAAGAAATTTCCTTCTTGGTTTGGGGAAACATGAGGAATTGTCGATGTCGTCTATTTTTGCATGTGTATAAATGTTATTTATCTGTTATCAATCAATCTAAATTTGTTCCAACAGCCACTCCTCTTTCTTAAATAACCTTCCCCTTTAGAATCATGTGATTTCAGGGCGCAAAGCAAGTTTATGAAATCAATAAAGTATTCTCACGACAATGGTAGCATACCATTGCAATAGTCCTGAAGATTTGCAACTGCAACTTCCAGTCCTCGGCTAGCTGTTGCATTGCCTGCAACTGATGATACAGTTATGCCTTGTCTTCCTATATCTTCCTCGGCAAATGACCCTACACCAACATAAATCTCCAATAAGCTAAGAGTCATTCATATTACTGAAAAGCATAAAAATAACAAAACAAAACCAAAAAAAAAAAAACAGAAAAAAAAAAAAACTATTGAATCATTAAATTAACATTGAAACACCCACTGCAAAACCAAAAAGAGATCAACATTGTTCTCTAACATTGAGTTGTTACCTATTGGATTTAACATAAATCTTCAAACTATTCTTTAAGAAATAAAAAAGTATTAACCAGCATCAGCAGACCAACCTAATGATAGGTTCTACTTAAATTTTGATGAAAGCAGTAAATGAAAGGTGCAACTTGGAATTTTTTTTAATTCACATTACTGTTAAAACTAGTAAACATCCCATTTTGCAGGGGAGCTGCCAAAACATTGGACCATCTTTTCCTCCACTGTCCTTTCTTCTTAAACATTTGGCACCGAATGTTAGCAGTATTTGAGCATTATTGGGTAATTCCAAATAGGGTGGTGGATTTTTTCAACAATCATTTGCTAAATGGAAGGAATAGAAACAGTAGAAAACTTTGGAAAATTGTTGCACTCACTGTTACTTGGGCTTTGCGGCTAGAAAGGAATAATGGAATATTTGATGACGTTCAGGAGGATTGTAGTGCTGTGTGGGATAGAATGAAGCATCGGATAGCTTTATGGCTATCTCATGCTAAAGGATTTGCCGAGTATTCATTTGCGGATTTGCTAAGGGGTAGGGATCTGGTTTTGCATGTGTAATTCATTGAGATTATTGCTTTCTTTTCTTTCTCTTCTTTAGTTTTTGGTAGACTCCTCGTCCCCGTTGTATTCTTTCTTTTTCAGCTCTACTAAAATTTTTACATTTCTTATATTATTTAAAAAAAACGAAAAAAGAGTAAGCATCCCGTTCATGTTAACCCACTTTGCAAATTTTTTATTGCAGGATGCCAAAGAAAAAGTAATCAATAAAAGTGATATGACAATCAATAATTTCAGAGAGAAACTGTTGCCATGCAAAAGACCACAGATCAAACAATATGATTAATCATGTAAATATACCTTAACAAAAAGAAAAAGAGACATGTGAATTATAAAGACAACCCTAAATCAATACAGGTAGATAACATATAGTAAGCTGAGAAGAAAAGGATGCATTTAGATTGGCAACCGCAGTATGAATAATTTTCTAGGGAGTATATAATAGCCTAGTTTGGGATTGCTTTTAGATAGTGTTAAGTAAAAGTTCGCAGAAACACTCGGCACAAAAGCCAATGCACTTTTTATATTATTTGGAGAAGCTTGAAAATGTAGCATTTAGATTTTGCTTATGCTTTAAGCAAAAGTAGGGGCTTCTCTTAAAAGCACATAAATCCCAAACTGGGACAATATATATACACAAAATTATTAAAAAGATCCAACTAAGAAGGGCGCTTATAAGTCCCAACTGTACTGTCAAGATTAAGATCCTAATTTATAAGTCCCAACAGTACTGCTGCGCATGTGTAACGCAATGACAGCTTTATAACAATAAAATGCCGCCTTACGCAATTTTTGTGCAATTGATGCAGCCTCAGCAACACGACTATCGTCAGAAAATAGGGGTGAAAGCTCCATAAGGTCGCCTGGGCTGCTATTGAACTCCATCAAGTACTGCAGAATTAAATTACAGCACAAGGTTAACTTGTTCCAAATAAAGAGTAACATACACTTAGCATGGCTTTTTCAAAATACCTTTATCAGTTCTATGGTTTGACTAGCAGTTTCTCTCTGAGCATCTGCACTCTGACACGAGAAATTCACACAAATGGAAAACATAAATTACCATCGAAGTTAACAGAACCTAACATAACCAGGAAAGCATTTAAAGCATAATCAAAGTTTGGGACAAACTTCACCTGCAAATGATCTCCTATTTTAGCAGCTGTCTGTCCAACACTTGAAATACGTGAATCTAACCTCGCAAAGCTATCAAATAAGCCATCTACACCTTTCTCCAGCTGATATACAATCAATGCAATCAAGTTTTTGATTAAATTCAAGAATAGAGCCAACAAGAAATCTATCCATTCAAAGTACATCAGGCTCACGTACACAAATATCAGGAAAGTCACACCCACCCTCCACACCCCTTTGATAAATAAATAAATAACACCAAATGTTTCTATTATTTATATCCAAGTACAAAATTCAAAACTTCCAAATCTTCTACTTGCCATTTGTTTGTTCAAAATTTTCTACACATACAATCAAGAGCAAGATACACCCTTTAACTAACCTCGGCCAATGTTTTGCGGTGCTTAGAATCTTGTGCAGAGACGTCCTTCTTAAGATTGTAAAGCCGTCCATCAATCTTCAAAAAAACACAAAACAAAAAAAATGAAAAATTCAGAAACAAAATAGGATAGCAATTTTCTCATTCCACCACTTTGTGCAGTCCAGAAATTATACCTGTTTCCAAAGATCAACCAACTCTTGACAATAATCTTTGAACAAAGATAAGAGCTTATCCACTTCAGGAAATAGAGGGCTAGATGGGCCTTGGGCGGATTTTGCCGCATCTGCTGGCATTCGCACATGCCCGTTTGGCAATGCATCACTCCCACCGACATTGTTGAGTCCTTCAGATGAATCTGTTTCTTCTTCTTTGAAAGATGGGAGGAGCTCATTCACCAAGTTCCCAAACAATGCATCGAAAGAAAAGTCCCCCTACAATTTATTACAGTTTTATCTTAAGTTTATTTCTTCGATAAGTAATTTCTCAATAACGCCTGAGTGTAACCAAATATGAAAAACATAATATACTTCCAAGCCTTATTACCTTAAAGTCGTCTGTGTCCAAAATGAGTGGAAGAGAGCTGACAGATGAAGCTTTTGAGGGTCTATCGCCGTCTCTACTCTCATTCATCTATGTCACCCAAAAATAATAATAATAATAATAATAGAAATGAGGTTAAACACAAAGAAGAGGGGGAAAAGGGTATAACAAAGACCCGATAAAAGTTCCGAAATGAAATTATAAAACCAGTCCTTAATCCTTATCGGTTAAGAATGAGATAAACGATCTTCCACAAAAAATCAACTATTCTGAACAAAAGGCAAAAAACGAAGTTGCATTACCCAAACAAAATATCTCCCATCTCTAATTAAATGGGCATGCTTAAAATGTCATCACTACAGTCAAAAATAACAAAAGAAACATATTGACTGAAAAAAAAAAAATTGAATACATGATCAAAAAAAACAAAATGTCAACAATTTGATAATAAAAAGTTCATTAATTATGTAAACAACATCAATTTATAAACAACAACCTAAAATCATAGCTCTAGTTGTGACGACGGATTATCCCAAATTCGTCCACAGAAAACATAATAAATTGCTAAACTGTACAAGCTCCGAATTATATCACACCTCAATCACGACTCAACCACATGATAAATTACAAATCATTCAAAAAACGCGAATCACAATTCTTCAAAAAGCGATCTCGTGGAACGGTAATGGAGAAGGGGAAAAACCGGAAATCTTACCTCTATTGCGTAATCACTGAGCTAGCTAGCCAAACAGAGAGAGAGAGAATCAGAATTTGCCTCTCTTTTTCAATTTCTCGGTTGGGTTTAGATCGAAAAAAGAGAGAGAGAGAGGAGAGAGTGAGGGGGAGATCATCGAAGCGGACAATGAAATGGAGCGATTGACTATTTTAGCCTTGGTAGTATTCGAGAGGCGCAGGCTGGATTGGGAGGGTAAAATGGGTAAGGAAGGATTTTATGATAAACGAGCTGGATTTTTTGTTCTTCTTACTTTTTGCTTTTGTACATTCTTTTTTTATTTTGTACTTGCCGTCCCTCTTTTTTTTTTTTTTTTTGCAACAGTAAGCTTAAAGAGTTTTTTTTTTCCTTTGAATGGCTGAAAATTGAAGTATGATATAACAATATTTACGTGAGCTCTTTTAGTATATAATGGATAAAGAAGCTCGTTGTGAAATTAAGAATTATAAATGGATAATAGAGAATTATGCATTGTTATAACAAAATACCTACCAATAATGATTTCTTTAAAGTATGATATGATGTGTGTACGATGTTTTTGTTAGTTTTGGATTTTTTTTCACTATAATAATGTGTTTTTAATGGCATTTTGTACGCCCTAAAAAGCTTCATTGATAATTCCCTTAAACAAGCATTTTAACCTGCTTTTCATCATCAACTTCATAGGGTGTTTAAAAGAGTAGTGGAAACTGTTAGCTATAACCATTTTTACTATAGCGTGTGAAAGCTTTACACTGTAGTGATTTTTTATTGTTACTGTAGCATGTAAGAGCTTTACAGTGTTTATAACTAAAAAGTGGTTTTCATCACTTTTGCCAAACAATGGTACGAAAAAAGAAGGGAAAATAGACCAAGAGTTTTCTTTGAAACACAAAAAACAGTTGAAAGAAGTCACTCAAAAGCAAAAACATTATCTTAAAAAATATCAACAAAGAATTGATTGCCGACTAGAAAAGAAGCAAGACTAGAAAAGTGTGTTTTCAAAACACAAGAGATAGAAGACATTTGGAGATGGAACCATAGCAACAATAACCCTCATATTCAAAACCATATTCAAGAATGCAAAATCTACGAAAACAATGTTGTAGTTTATTACGCTCATGAGATAGGAGAAGAACAAAATGAGCACAACCAAAGATTTAAGAACAGAATAATTAGGGATCTTGCCAAAAAAGACTTAATAAGGGGATTTATTACCAAGCATTGACGAAGGGGTGCGATTGATTGCATAAACAATAATGATTGCAACTTCACCTCAAAAACAATCGGGAAAAAGGGCGGAAAGTGATATTGCGTAGATGGTATACAAAATGTGTTTGAGTTTGCATTAAGCTCAACCATTTTGTTAAAGATGATAAGGGATTCTCTAGATTTGGACAAGAATATTCAGAGAGAATCCAATTTGCTTAAAGATGGTAGAAAGTTCTCCGCATTGGCCAAACAACAACCATTCATGATTTTGAAAAAATAAATTTGAACCATTTTTAGGCAAGTTTTATGTTAAACAATTTTAGATTGACTATGCGTCAAATTTATATATTTAAAACAGGAAAAATCATTAGCAAAAATTATAAAAAGCAAGAGCCACCTATAGTTGTAATCAAGAAAGGGCCCCATACATTATAATAGGCTAAATCAAGATGTATTTTAGCTCTTGAAGCACTATTTGAAAAAAAGAAAGGAAAGTTTGTTTCTTCATTTGATAAGACATGCAATCAAATAAAGTATAAGAGACAAGACCTAAGTGACTCTTGATACTAAAAGCCTTAAGCGAGAGACCCATGGCCTAATCGATGATGCCAAAGACTTAAAGGAAGCTTTGAAGCACAAACTGTAACATCCGAGATTTTTAATGTATTAAAAATGCATTAAATTAAAGATTATATTAAGATAAAAAGTACAATTAAAGGAAAATATTGTATAACATTACAAGAAATTATACAGTATTAGAGCAAAGCAGTATAAGAATTTGACTGTTTAAGATCATGCAGTATAGAATTGGACTGTGTGGACCATAATTTTGTTTTATAAGAAAAGAAAAGAAAAAAAATCAAAAAATTGAGAGAAAAATCAGGTCTTTCTCTCTCTACATTTTCTCTCTCTCTCCTCAAATCTCGTTTGAGATTCCGGCGTTATTTTTTGACACCTCCCACACCAATGGGAAGCTCTCGACGAGCTGAGTCCAACGAGGTGCCGTGTCACCCAAAACGCCGCCGGAGGAAGGCTCATGCGCCGCCCAAAATGGCGGCGAAACCCATTTCTTTCCGACGAGATATCTTCTCCGTCCGATGTTCGATCGATGTGATTCTTGTTCCTACACGACCACCGTGATGAGAGGAACAAAACCCACCCTTGATGGCAGCTCAACAACGGCCGGATTGCTCCGCCCGCCTATCGCCGCCGTGCGCCGCCGCCCCCATGGTGGAACTCCGCCTTGCCAGAGGAGGTGGCCGACACCACCCCTCCCAATGAGTTCAGAGGATCAAGGGGAGTAAAACCCCTCGATCAATTGCACGGAAGGAGCCCGTTTCGCCGGAGAACGGCCAACGCCGCCGTCAACCGCCGCGGGAGCCTCGGTTTTTGCTCTTCCTAGCCACGTTTCTTCAAATTGGATGAGGGGAAATGCTCATAGGAGGATGGGTAGCAAAAGCCCTCAGCCAATTTCAGGTTTCCATCGCCGGAAAGCCATCATCAGAGCCTCCATTTTTGCCATCAATGTCGAGCTCCGACCCACTATGTTAGAGGCGGAATTAGGTGAAATTGACCCTGCCATTGGACTCAGAAGGGTCTATTTAGGGGAGGTAGGCCCGAGCCCAGCTGCCAAAGGACCCCGATTGACGTCGGTCAACGCCGGTCAAAGTTGGTCAAGGGTCGGTCAACGGCCGGTCAAAGGCCAAATTGGGATTTTGTGATCCGGACCTCCGATCGAAGATCCGAGACTGCCTCCTGACTCGTTTCGACGCTCTAAATGCAATGGTGACCTCCGTTCGAGCAAATTCCACTCCGATAAAAATCATCCTGTACCGACTACACGCGGATCGAGACGATTCAAACAGCAGTATCGGAGTCTAGAATGACAGTTTCAAGAATGGATGATCTCCAGGAAGCATTCCTAGCCATTCATGGTAGCTCGAGGAGCACTACAGAGGATGCTTCGCATACTGTAGATGCAGCGAGATACAACTAAATCTGCTTAGCTTGGAGTTCAAGTAAGTAGGAATCTCGCCTACAGTATGAACTGTTTTAGAATAAACTGTTTTAGTTGCTTTCATAGAAATTTATGAAATGCATGATCAGTGATTGTTACACTGTTTTATGTGAAAATAGGTTCTATAACGTTACAAGATTGACGAAAAACCCGTTAAGGGTAAAATCATCATTATTAAGGAAACGGCTAGAACGGAGTCGAACACTCCGATTTAGCATAACGTTATTAGATGGAAAAAAATGTTCCGTAATACGTTAAGTAACGTAACGGTCATATAAGATCAAAGATTTAACAAGGGATGTTTAAGTAAACGAGAAGTAACCGATAGGTTACAAAGTTAAAAGGAAATGTAACCCTGGTGGGTTACAAGGCTAATTGAAGGAAAGGTAAACTGATGGTTTATAAGGTTGAGTAAAGAGAACGGTAGACCGATAGTATACCAAGTTATGAAAAAGGAAAGAATAATTAATGTTTGTGTTTTATTATCAATCAAGTGGATTGATAAAAAGAAAGTTAATTAATGAGTCGGCTGTCGTATGATCAGGACACAAAAGCCGACCAATGGAAGGAAAAGGAACGAGAAATGAACGGAATAGAGAACGCTAGAGCATAGTTAAGGTAAGTTCAGATTTCACCTACAGCATGAAGTAAATAGTTTTTAATGCATCCATATGCATTTGTAAATGAGTTTGCAATGGTTATGCAAGTTGTTTTTAAAAGTATATTTGCATTTATTATGCAAAAAAAGTTCTAAAGTACAAAATAAGGTTTGCATTGAATTTGCAACCATTATGTTTGAAGCCTATTTGCATATTGATATGCACGAACGTTATGAACTATGATTGGTGTGTGCATTATAAATGTGACATGACTTAAAGTATTATATGGATATAATGTGAAATAGTTGCTATTCAAAGAAGAAAAATGTATAGCAACTCCACGATATGAAAGTATGAACGACAAATGAATGTATGATATGAATGACATGAGTATGAATAATATGTGAAAGCATGAAATGTGAAAGTATGATATGAACGACATGAATATGAGTAATATATGAAAGCATGAAATGTGAAAGTATGATATGAACGACATGAATATGAGTAATATATGAAAGCATGAAATGTGGAAGTATGGTATGAATGACATGTATATGTATGATATGTTTATGAATATGATATGCAAGTATAATACTTATACGAGCAAATAATATGGATAAGAATGTTATGATTGATGCTTGTTATCTATAATGTAACAAGATATAGTATATAAGTATAATACCATGTAGTGCATAACGGATATGCACAATAAGGTTCATAAGAAATCCATTAAGGATATAATCTTCAAGTTGCCTATAGGAAACTAGAAAAATTACTATAAGACACCTTAGGTTCGATTAGAAATCGTGAGAACGATTTAGATAATCAAGTAGAATTTAGAAAATTTCTCGTGACCGACAGCGAGGTCACAAGAGCAGAGCCAAGACAGAGACTTTATGAATACGAAAAAAAAAAGAAGAAAGAAGATAAAGGTAGTTTTTCCTTTTACTGCACCCCCAGGAAAGGCTAGACATGTTCAAGAGAGATATAAAAAGTTAAGCGCTGTTATGACCCTTAGAAGTTTTCAGACAGGTACGTAAACATGTTTTAAATCAACATTGTCACTAGTCTAGAACGACTAGATGATAAAAGGCCTATAGACTGAACAATAAAAAGATGAACTTACTGACCAGTTTTTACGTACCAAATTATGATCTAGATGCAGATGTGCAACATAGAAACAAAATAGGATTAGTATAAATCCTGCATTTCGACAATGCGTAATGTGTTATAATGTAAGTTATAAGTTTTATGAAGCATTGCTATGTAATATATTGCATTTGTATGCAATATGTTTTAGGATAAAACTTATGATATGCAATATGTGATTGCGATAAATATTGAATTTGTGTGCAATATGTTTTAGGATAAAAGTTATGATATGCAATATATCATTGCGTAATATATTGTATTTGTATGCAATATGTTTTAGGATAAGAGCTATGATATGCAATATGTGATTGCGTAATATATTGCATTTGTTTGCAATATGTTTTAGGATAAGAGCTATGATATGCAATATGTGATTGCGTAATATATTGCATTTGTATGCAATATGTTTTAGGATAAAAGTTATGATATGCAATATGTGATTGCGATATATATATTGCATTTGTATGCAATATGTTTTAAGATAAAACTTATGATATGCAATATGTAATTGCGTTATATATTGCATTTGTATGCAATATGTTTTAGGATAAAAGTTATAATATGCAATATGTGATTGTGATATATATTACATTGTATGCAATATGTTTCAAAGAAGAATTATAATTTGCAAAATGTGATTGCGTTACATGATGCATTTGTTATGCAATAAGTTTCAGAATAAAAGTTATGATTTGTAAAATATGATTGTGTTATATGATGCATTTGTTATGCAATAAGTTTCAGAATAAAAGTTATGATTCGCAAAATGTGATTGCGTTATAAGTTGCATTTGTTATGCAATAAGTTTTAGAATAAAAATGTGATTGCGTTATATGATGCATTTGTTATGCAATATGTTGCATTTGTTATGCAATAAGTTTCAGAATAAAAGTTATGATTCGCAAAATGTGATTGCGTTATATGATGCATTTGTTATGCAATAAGTTGTATTTGTTATGCAATTAGTTTTAGAGTACAAATTATGATTATCAAAATGTGTTTGCATTTTAAGTTGCATTTGTTATGCAATAGATTTTATAGTACCAGCAATGATTTGCAAGTGTATTTGCATATGATGTGGTTGCATTTGATGTGCTCGCTAAGGTTAATAAGAATGTAACGTAAAGTTGAAAAGAAAGTGTCATACCAACCTCCTCGTTGTGAGGTAATAAAAGTATAGTTAAAGTTTGGCCTCCCAGATGTGAGGTATACGACCTCGAAGTTCGATGGTCTTAAGTCTTCCGCAAGGGAAGCATCACGTTTATGATCTCATGATTAAAGATGTTGGTACGAACACTAAAAGTTATAAGATAAAGAAAGTTAAGGAACAAAATGTGGAAAGTTAAAGTGTAAGATCAGAAAATAAAAGGAACAAGGATAGAAAGTTAGAGTAAGAAAGAATGGTCATAAGATGCTCATAATCGAAAGTTCATAATTGAGCATAAATTAAAACATGCATTGTGATTGTATTCGATTTGTTTATTGTGAAACATTTATTTGTTATGAAAAACATTCTGATGAATGTTTTATATTAAATGTTTATGAAAACATGAATGACATTATGAAGAGCAATCTGATGATTATTTTAGGTTAGATATTTTGTGAAAAGCGTTTATGAAAAACGTTATAGCAATTGCTTTAGGAAAACGTTTATGGGAAACGTTCTAGGAAGGTTTTTTTTAAAAAGCGTGTTGCTTTGTGAGATTTTGTTCGAACTTACTGAGCGAAAGCTCATAAAAAGTTTTTTCATGCTGTAGGTAGTTTTATGGATGACCAGTAGGACCCGTTAAAAGAGTTAGGTGCTGCGGAGGACAGATGCGAAGATTTGGGTATGGATACCATCACTATTTGCTTCTGCTATGTAAAGAAAAGGTTTTCTATTGTTTAATGTAGTGTTTGTGAAGTTTTAAGAAAATCAGAGTTTTATGAATAGTATTTAAAGTTTTAAGATACAGTTTATGAACTGTTTTATGTAATTATAAAGTAAAGTTTTAAACTATGATTTAATAATTGTTTCTTATTAAGTTTTAAGAAACGATTTGAAATGATTTTAAGGGCAAGTGTTGAGCGAGATCTCAACTTGAATGCGACAGAGGTCGCATCAGTTTTAAGGAACGTGTAAAGAAAAAAAATTTATTACAGTATTTTTCTTACTAAGTAAGTAAGATTACTGTTTACGAAACGATGTTTATGAAAGTAAAGTGACTGCCCGAAAAGACGGGTCGTCACACTAACTTGAGTAGAGGCAACAACCAAAGAAGGGATATGAAGACGAATGAGGTGCATAAATGTTCGACCTTATGCTTTGTCCCAATTATCTAATGGGTTTGTGCATCCTATACAGCACAACCAGATTGAGATAAATGATCGCCAAAACCGAAATCACACAATTAACTAACATATGATAAGTTCTAAAAAGACATTGGGAACAAGATAAGCATTGGAAACAATTGAGCTCAAATGGAAATTGAACTAACATGACATACATGAAGAATTAAAACTTTGTTGTATGAATTTTAGAAATATTAATTGCAAGAGATTTAGAAGAAGCAAAAAAGTATATCAGATGGCTTATCAATCCATTCCAAAAGCTTAAGTTACTCGGGCTATAAATACAAATGACAAAAAAAAAAAAAACTAGCGGGTTTTCTACTCTGGAAACAATATGATTTCATAGTATAGTAAGAAAAAAAATTGGAGGGATTGGTACCCAGGGGACACTCTAAACCCTCTTATTCAAAAGGTTACGGGTTCAACTCCTGGAGAACGCACTCTTTCACTAGAGGCAAAAATACAAGCTTTGCCTCTCGCCTAGAGGGCCACCTTTGACTCAATACATCGGAGGGAGCCACCACCGAGCCGAGGTCCCTCCCCCAGCAGGGAGCCCCTCGGGGTCGAGTCTCTCATCCGAACGAGTGTTTTTATGTTGAGATCCTCGGCCGGAGCCTGACGGGCACCTCGAACGTATTACTGGGGAGGCAGCCCGACGCGACCCCGAGTTAAGTCCCAGGGAGGTCGGGAGCTCCCACACGGATTTGCCTCCAGTGAAGAAGCGCGTCCCCCAGGAGTTGAACCCGTAACCTCTTGAATAAGAGGGTTTAGAGTAACCCCTGGGTACCAATCCCTCAGGTTACGGGTTCAACTCCTGGGGGACTCGCTCCTTCATTGGAGGCAAATCCGAACGTATTGCCTACCCGTAACCTCTTGAATAAGAGGGTTTAAATTAACCCCTAGGTACCAATCCCTCAGGTTACGGGTTCAACTCATGGGGGACGCACTCCTTCACTGGAGGCAAATCCGAACGTATTGCCTAGGAGGCAGCCGGACGCGACCCCGAGTTAAGTCCCAAGGAGGTCGGGAGCCCCCACGCGGATTTGCCTCCAGTGAAGGAGCGCGTCCCCCAGGAGTTGAACCTGTAACCTCTTGAATTGGAGGGATTGGTACCCAGGGGTTACTCTAAACCCTCTTATTCAAGAGGTCTCTTGAATTGGAGAGATTAGTACCCAGGGGTTACTCTAAACCCTCTTATTCAAGAGGTTACAAGTTCAACTCTTGGGGGACGCGTTCCTTCACTGGAGGCAAATCCGCGTGGGGGCTCCTGACCTCCCTAAGACCTAACTCAGGGTCACGTCGGGCTGCCTCCCCGGCAATACGTTTGAGGTGCCCGCCAAGCTCCGGCTGGGGATCTCAACACCTCAACAGTCCCCGTAGAGGACTTTCCCACCAAGTCGTTTGATTCAAATAAGAAACTAGCCAAAAGGAAACTTCCAGCTACAAAGACCAAGTCTCCTAAACCTGTTGCTGAATCTATTGCAACAACCAGATCATAAGTTTCTTCTTCTCTTCCTCGATTTATTGTCTCTAAAGCCTACTCTTTTAAGTTTTATAGTGAAGATAACAAGAAATATTGGGACGTGTTTCTTTGTAGAAAGATACATTCTGAGATATTAATTACTTGGAAAAAAAAATATAAGAACATTCAAGCTGTTATTGAAAAATTGCTCAAGGAAACAAACATGTGGGGTACTGTGACTAGAGCAAAATCTTTTTCAAGCAATCTAGTCTATGAGTTTTATGCTAATTCACATTCTGAGATTGCCAATCTTGTTTCTCCTTGGTATGGTCATGTTTATATTCAAGGAAAAATCCTACGTTTTTGTCTTAAGGTCATAAACGAGTATCTTGGCTGCCAAAATTTTAAGTCCAACAGGATACGTGAATTAGATTAGCAAGTAAATATAGATGAGGTTGCTGTTGCACTCACTCACAAGGATATTACATGACTGGCATCTAAATCTCTTAGAGCTGTAGAGTTGGTCGTTAATATGCAGTTCTTCATAAGATTGCTTTGGCCAAATGGCTTCCTACACTTCATCCTAATACAATATCCTCTGACTTGGCTGTTTTACTGTGTGTACTTGGTCATGGTATTCAGTTTGACATGGGGAAACATCTCTTTTATGAGATTATCAGTTATTCAAAAAATGTTTCAACTTACAGAGTCTCGCCTTTCCCGTTGTTGATTCATGGGATTCTTGTTGCTCAACATGATCTAACTTTTGACACTAATTTGATCACGTCGCCCCGAAACCCTTATTACCATTCTTCACAAGCTTTTGACAGGAGAACGTTACAATGATATACCGAAGGAGTCTGCTGCTGCACCACTTGTTGTATCCACTGTTGCAACACCTTCCACAACAGTTACCTCGAATCATGTGTATCGTTTTCTCACTGCTAAGTTGCAACAGATACGTTTGCAGAAACAACAGCTAGTTGAAGAGCAGCTTTGACTTATAGAGAGAGAAAATGAGATTCAGTCCCTCTGGGTCAACTTCATCCATCTGTGCCCTCGTTAGTCCAAAGCTCCCAAGGCTCATCCTCACCTTCGCCCACTTGAATTCCCACATCTGAATTCAGATCCCTTTGGACATTTTTTGGTCAAGAAGGGGGAGAATGATGTTATTTGTTTCTTTTTACCGTTTGTTTTAGTTCTTGTTACATAGTTATTGTTACTATTCTGGATGCTCTGCTGTTTTGGTGTTCTGGGGATGTTGCGAATTACTTTAGTTTGTCTTGTGTTTGAAACAGTTTCTATTTTACCTTGTGTTAGTTTTGGCAAAAACAATGCCAAAGGGAGAGATTGTTGGGAATTTAATATTGCATTATTTTGTTTATTGTAGGATTTGTTATTTGATTTGATTTGATTTTGTGTTTAGTTTATGCAGGTTTTAAATTAGTTTAAAGCAGGATTTTGATATTCGTTGGATTTAGTTTTGGAAGGTTTCGTAATATTCGTTACTTGCTCAACTTGCTCTTTTGTTTTGTTCTTATAAGTCAAAGAATATAGATTTGTGATTTCATTATTTGTGGAAATTGTTTCAAAAGAGTTAATCGATTTGATTTATTCAAAGTCGACTTTTGATAATTTATGGAGAGTTGAAATTAGATGAGTTACTTGATTTACAAAGACGTTTGTGTTTTATACTATGACTTGTTTAGGTTCATGAAGATCTCTATTAGAATCACACTGCTTTAAATTAGAGATTTCAAGATTTCTTCTCATGTTGATTTTGTTTCTAGATTTGTAGATCTATTGCCATATATGTTACAACAAGATCAGGAACAGAATTTGAACAGGCGATTATTTTGAAGATCTCATTGGTTGGTGTTTTTGGTTATTTATATTGAGTCTTATATTAGTCTTGGCACGCCTTTTGAGCCTCAAAATTATAGAGAGATTACTTGTTAGCGTTTTATTTCTTTTGTTCCTTCGAGAGAAAAGACTTTGGTTTTTGAGAGAAAACTTTGAGTTGAAGAGATTTCAATCTTTAAGTAGAAGGAATCTTGTTGAGTATGTTCAATGGGTAGTTATGAGTCATAGACATCATTTTTAGAGAGGGAGTCTCAGGATGAATAAGTCCAATTGATTTATAACTTTGTTTACTTAGTGAAGTGTTCATAAATCTGGGCGTACCCCCGTGGATATAAGTTGTTGCCAAACCGTGATACCAATATCTCGTGTCTATTTACCGTTTTATGTTTATTACAACTTGTTACAACAAACTTAAACGTAAAATTTGGTAACACTGATAACTGATACTTTCAATATCAAATTAGAATTGTTCATGTTTCCATGTTGAGAAGCATTGTCATTATGCTTATGTCCACCAAATGATCAATAGAAATTAGAAAATTTCTGTTCTATAATATTCAGCCTATTACACTGTGACGACCCGCCTTTTCAGGTAGTCACTTTACTTTTTTAAACATTGTTCTTAAACAGTAATCTTACTTACTTAGGAAGAAAAATACTGAATTAAATTTTTTTTTCTTTTCCTTTTAACATCCTTGAAAAACATACTTAAAAACTCTTGCGACCTCTATCGCCAATCAAGTTGAAACCTCGCTCAACACTTACCTTTAAAACCATTTCAAATCGTTTCTTAAAACTTAATAAGAAACATTTACTAAAACATAGCTTAAAATTTAACTTTATAATTATATAAAACAGTTCGTAAATTGTATCTTAAAACTTTGAAAACATTTCTTAATACTTTGACTTTATCAAAACTTTGACTTTTTTTTTGGCACTTTGAAAACATTGTACCAAATTGTGGGAAAACATTTTCTTTGTACAACGAAAACTTACTGTGGTGGTTTCCATACCCAAATCTTCACATCTGCCCTCCGTAGCACCCAACTCTTCTAATGGTCCTACTAGTCGCCCATAAAACCACCTACAGCATGAAGAAACTTTTTTATGAGCTTACGCTCAATAAGTTCAAACAAAATCTCGCAGATCATTTAAACATGCTTTAAAAACTTTTCTCATAAAAACCTTCCTCTTATAACATTTTTCATAAACGTTTTTCATAAACATTTCTAAAAACGTTTTTCATAAAACATTTCTAAAACATTTTTCATAAATGCTTTTCCTAAAACATTTTTGAAATGTTTTGCATAAACGTTTTTCGTAAAACATTTCTTGAACGTTTTTCTTAAAACGTCAATTATAAACCTTTTCTTGTAAGCATAAAAATGTTTTTCATAAACACTTAATGTAAAAATATTTCTCAAAATATTTTTCATAAGCATTTAACGTAAGTACTTTATAATAGGGGATACAAGCAAATTCATTATACATGATTCTAATTATACTCAATTACGAACTTCAATTATGAGCATTTTATGAACATTCTATAAACTTAAACATTCCTTTCTTTCTTAACCTTGATCCTTGATCCTTAACTTTCTTTATCTTATAACCTTTAGTGTTTATACCAACATATTTAATCATGAGATCATAAACATGATGCTTCCCTTGTGGAAGACTTGAGACCATCGAACATCGATGTCATGTACCTCACATTTAGGAGGTCAAACTTTAATTTTACTTATGTACCTCACATCTAGGAGGCCACAACTTTAACTTTACTTTCAGTATCTCATAACAAGGAGACTGGTACGATACTTTCTTTTTATTATCTTTACTCTTACCTTCTTTTTAACTCCGTGAGCATATCAAATGCAATCACATCATATGCAAACACATTTGTAAATCATAACTTGTACTGTAAAACTTATTGCATAACAAATGCAACTTATTACATAACAATGCAACATAAAACTTATAACTTATACTGTAAAATATTATGTATTAATAAAATGCAAAACACAGTTTAAACATAATTATTGCAATTACATTGTAAACTTTTACTTGATCTTCAAAAACTTTATGCATATTATATGCAATCATGCTTTAAAAATACGTTGCAAATCATGATTTAAATTTTAAAACCTTTTGCTTAACAAATGAAAACATTCTTTTTAAATCAACTTGCATACCACTTACAAACACATTTATAAACATATACATAAGTATTTGTAAATCATTTACTTCATGCTATAGATGAGATTTGAACTTACTTAGACTTAACTCTAACATTCTCTATTCCGTTCTTGTCTCATTCATTTTCCTTTTGTTAATCGGCTTCTGTGTCCTGATCATACGACACCCGACTTATTAGTTAACTTTTTATATTATCAATCTATTTGATTGATAATAGAACTTAATCACTAAACTTCATTCCCTTTACATAACTTGTATACCATCAGTTTACTTTCTTTACTTAACTTTATAAACCATCAGTTTACCTTTCCTTCAATTAGCTTTATAACATACTGGGGTTACTTTTTCTTTTAACCTTGTAACCGAACGGGTTACCTTTCTTTCTTTACTTGACTTTGTAACCTACTAGGTTACTTTTATTCTTTAATGTCCCTTAATTAAATTTGCCGTCTCACTGGCGATTTCGTTACTTAACATATTACGGAACATTTTTTGTCTAGGAACGTTTCACTAGTTCGGAGTGTTTGACTCCGCTTTAGCCATTTTTTTAAAAATGACAATTTTACCCTTAGTGGGTTTTTCGTCCATTTCTGTAACTTATTACACTCATTGCTTAATTTTACCATTTCATTACTTACATAATATGAAAAAATTCCCGCTAAGGGGTGTTACTTCAGCATCAGGCGTTTCGGGTCCATTTTTGCCTTTTTTGTAAAATGACCATTTTGCCCATAATGTTTTTATTTCATTCTTTACTTGACTAAACTTTGAATCCTTTAAAACTTAGCATTTATGAGTACTCACTGCCTACAGCAGTGCAAGAACTCAACATTTTTAGATGAAAACCTAGTTTTCACATAATTTTACGGTTTTGGCCTAAATACAAAAATATTTACATTTTTACTCCCAAACCAAAAACGACCACTTTATACCAAAACGTTTAGTTTTTTCTCAAGGAATAAAACTTACAAAAGCACCATGGTTGAATTCCAAACATTTCATAACGTTTTCATTTCTTGAAATTTTATGCTCAAAATTTCGTAAAATTCATAGCTCCTAAACCGAGCCGAATTTTGAAAAACTGTTCAAATTGTACTAACAGTTTCAATGCATTCTACAACTTTTATGCTTTGACTTTCCTCAAATTCTAACGTTTAGGAGGACTTTTTGGCTGATTTTTAAATCTGTTGAACTTTCATAAAACTTTACAATTTAGTCATTTTGGAATTTCACAAACCTTTGTTCACAAAAGTTGTTTCTCTCACTGTGTTGACAATTTTCAGACTTTGCTTGGAATATAAATTGGCCTCTAAGGCCCTCTAGACCATCACTTCTTGAAAACTAACTAAACTTTACAATTTTATCAAAGTTTAGTAACCTTTTCATTCTTTTGCACAAAACCTACTTTTTTTCTTTTCCATCATCATCACCATCATTATAGAACATAAACCAATCATGTCATAATATCCATTTACATGCCATGGACCAAAACATTTCATCAAACACTTGGTATGCATATTTTTAGCATAAATTCTCAAATAAAAAGTTTAGAAATTTACCTAAACTTTGTCAACCTTTGGATCTTCCTTTGCCAAGCTCAAAACTTTGTCATGTCTTCTCCACAAAAACCATGACAAAACCCCAATCAAAACCTACTAAAACTTGAAAAAAATAACCAAAACCCATAGAAAAAGTTTGGAATCTTACCTCCAAAATTGTAAAACTTTGCACTAAAACACTAGAGCTTGCTTTAAACATGCTTTGGAGGCTTGGAAATTCATCAAAATTTCTTGAGGGAGAAATGCCTAAAGGGGGCTTTTTTCGTTGTGGAGAACAAAAATGGAACACTTTGGTTCCTTAATGCATGAAAACAACTTGATAAATAAGACATGTTTTTACCAAGATTGATGACTCATCATCATGAGTCATCACTTGCCATTATTTAGGGTTAAAACTTTTGCTTAGTCTTGGCAACATTTGATCGGCCACTTCAAGGGGTATTTTGGTAATTTTTACCAAATTTGATTAGTTATCATCATCATCACTTGACATCATCTTTGGCTTAACTTGGCCATTTATGATTGGGCCACATTAGTATATGTGGTGGCCCAATCAAAACTCTCAAGGTGTCCCCCTTGGTGGGTTCCACAAAATTTTTTACACAGTCTAAATTTATACTGATAGTATTTTTTCTATGTTGTCGGTATTCTTTTCTATACAATTCCTGAGGTCCCAACAACCTCTTATACTTATTTTCATCCATCACATAATGTAATTATAATATTATCTAACTTTATATAGTTTAAATTTATACTGATAGTATTTTTTCTATACGGTCGATATTCCCTTCTATATAATTCCTGAGGTCCCAACAATGTCCCATACTTATTTTCATCCATTACATAATGTAATTCCAATATTATCTAACTTTCTACCATCTAAATTTATACTGACAGTATTTTTTTATACTGTCGATACATTTTCTATACTGCTACAACATTCCTTATTGATCTATATTCTCCCAACAATATTATTTCTATACTGTTTTAACTTAAACAGTCTAATTTCTATACAACTTAACCTTAAACAGTTAAATTCTTATATTACATTACTTTTACAGTGTAATTTTTGTACTGCATAACATTATCAATGTACTTCTTTACACTGTATTATTCTAATACTGTATAATTTTTTATACTATTATACAATATTTTTCTCCTTAAACTGTATTTTCATGTTAACATAATCATTAACTTATTGCATTTCTAATACATTAGAAATTCTCGGGTGTTACATGCACTACCTTGTTACTTCATATGACAGACTTAACAAAGAATACCTAATATCAAAAAACATTATTTCAACCTCTGCCTTTGAAGTCATTTAAATTATCGTAAAACGTAAAACAAGAAAATAAACTTTATAGTAGGATGGAGAGAGACAGGGAGGAGAAAGAAATAATGGTATTTTGGAGTTTTTGTTCTCAATCTCTTATGTGATAAATCCTAAATTTTTATGATATGCTATCTACTATATATTTTGAAAATATATAAACATATAAACTAATTTTTAGTGCAAATATGCTATTTGGCTCCGTTTTTTTTTCCTTTTCTTTTTTTTCTCTCCTTTCTTGCATTTTTTTGCCTCTCTTATTCTTTTCCTTATTCATTTTTGTTTTTTCCTTCTTCTATTTTTGACTCTCATAAATATATTTATGTTTTAATTGCCCTACTGAAATAATTTTTTGATAGATATCACAATCTAAAGTTTATTCTAAAACCCTCCAAAATACACTTTTTCTATGTACCCAATAAATAATCTTTAACATAATATATATATATATATATATATATATATATAATGCAATTGATTTGTCAGTGGATTGGTTTTTTTCGTCTTTGTTTCACGTTAATGAAATCTTGGTTTGGAGAGTTCACCTCTTCCAACCCCCACTGTAACCTTAACAAGAAGGTCGATCCCCGAAATCTTCTTGTTAGATAATATTTAGTTAGGCCCTGTTTGGCACTCACGGATTGGATTGGATTGTTAGGATTAGATTGGGTTGTTTACAATCCTCTCATGGGTTTGGTTTGATGTTGGATTGGACTTAATTAAATTAATTTATGAAAATTAATTTTATTAAATAATTATCATATTGTGAATTTTGAAAATAAATTTTAGGGAAAATATTATTTAAGTACCATATGTTATATCAAAATTTAAGTTCGGTATCCCCTATTTTGAAATATTTATTTCGGTATCTTAACCTTTTAGAAATTTTTTTTTATACCTTCGAGCTCTTTTTTAGGACATGAAAAAATTACCCTTTTTATAAAATATAATCAATTGACTAAAATTTTGAGTAAAAATTTTGTTACGCCTAGAACCAAAAACCCAAATACCTAAACCCTAACCAAACGCCCTTTTTAAAAGTTTTTCTTATTCAAAATTTCAATTAACTAATTATATTTTATAAAAGGGGTAATTTTATCTTTTTGTGCCTAAAAAAGAATTATGAGGTACTAAAAAAAAATTTCTAAAAGGTCAAGGTATCAACGTAAAATTTTTCAAAACAGAAGGTACCAAACTCATATTTCTAAATAAGACAAGGTATTAAAAAAAATTCCCTAAATTTTAATAAACTATGCAAAATGAATATAAATCTCATACTAAAGAACATTTTTTGTAATAGAATATATCAAAAATTAAAAAAAGAAATATCTTAATACATTTTAATAAAAAATAAAAATAAAACCCTCCAAAATAAAAAATAGAAACACTTGATTTTCGCTGTTGATTCTCATTGGTTTTCAATGGAAGGGTTGGGGTTTGACGAGAATAGATTTTTGACAGAAGGTTCGACGGATCTTGGTTGATGAGACCTGGGTTCAACATGATTACAAATGGTTGCCAGTTTTTAACGAGATCTTGGGGTAGGTTTGATGCTTGGGTTTTAGGGAGGGGGTGGCTTGGTTTCACACGGTTGCAATAAGATTTGGGTTTCGCAGAGGAGAAGCATGAGTCAAGTGGTGTTGTGACACTACTCGTAGTCGTTGGGTTGAAAAAATGAGAAACTTGAAAAAAAAAATTCTAATCTAGTTTTGGGAAATCCCATGGTTTTAGGTGGGTCTAGTTATCCCACAAAAGTTGGACCATTTTTTGTTCAACCTATTACTTATTCTGTCAAATTTGCCACCAAACATAATATTTGGACTATTTATCCTAATCGTGGTCCTTGTTTAGCATGCAAAACACACCCTCAAGTATTAAAATAAGCTCCACAACTTAAAATAAAGAGAATGTAACAAACTAAATACATATATACACAAAAGCGTGTGTTTTCAAATGGTAAAAAGATGTTTGAAAAGTGTGGTTAGAACTGAAAATTTGAACTGAAAATTATAGCATGTGAAAGCTTAAACTATAATTAACTTTTTCTAACAATTGAAACTTTGAACTGAAAATTATAGCATGTGAAAGCTTAAACTATAATTAACTTTTTCTAAATACTGTAGCATGTGAGATTTTTATATTGTAACAACAAAAAAATTTAATTAGAATTGATTTGGCGAAACACTTTTGAATAATGTAAAATAAAAAACATATTTCGGGTCTGATTAAATCGATGTCACGTGGATGGCACGTGCACTCGAAACCATAGCATGAGTCACGCATCCCGCCCAAGTAGCATTTTGGCTCTCCGAAATTTTCGCTCCATTTTCTTCCTCGCAAAAACTCAAGAAACGAAAGAGCCAGAAAACCAAGCCACAGACAGAAAGAGAGAGAGAGAGAGAGAGACAGAGAGAGATGATCAATGGCCAACAGCACGTTTGGCAAAACCATTTGCTCAATCTGTTACGAAGACCTCAAGCCCGTCGTCGAAGATCTCCAAGCCATCTTCATCTGCGGCCATGTCTTCCACGAGCTCTGGTAAGCGTCCCCTTCTCTCTCCTTTTCTCTCTCTCTCTCTCTCTACACATGTATTTGTGCGAATAACAAATAATCTGTCCGAAACGGTACCTTTTTGGCACGCGCAATATCGGCGAAACCGGAAGCCTGCAGCAGTGGTTCGAGTACTGCTCGAGCACGAAGAAGTGCACTTGCCCCGTCTGCAAGCAGGGATGCAAGTCGAAGGACGCCGCACGGCTCTACTTCCAGTCGCTCGGCGACTCGGCCGATCCGACTCTCACTCAGAGGCCGATTTCCGATCGGGAGGAAGAAGATCCCAAGGCGTTGCGGAGAGAGGTCAGGCGATTAGAGACGAAGGTTCTAGGACTCGACTCGGTGCTGGAGCGACAGGGGAAGGATCTCAAGGAGCTCAGCGATGAGGTATTTGTTGTATTTTCTTTAAGAACTCTGTTGGTTGGAGAAGAAGTGCAGTATGGAAACGAAGGAATTTGGATTAAGATTTTGATTGCTGTGGTTATTCCTTTGTTTATTTGCTCTTTTGGGTTGTGATTTCGTGTTGGTAACTGAAAATTTGAGGAAAGTATTAATCTTTATGGATTGAAAAAGAGGTTTGACGTTCTAGTTGCAAGGCATTTTCATGATGTCGACAGAAATGAAATGAATCGACTATAATCCACAAGGTTTGAAGATTTAGAAAGAATAGTAAATCTTGAATGCTTGCTTTAGGAGATCTCCTAGTCTGTAAACTGCTAATGTCTGAACTCTTACTAAGATAATTGTATGTCTTGTTCAAGTCACGGCAACCAATACTTTGATAAAGGCTTAATAAATTGATTTTTTGCCCGGGAATGATGATGAAACACATATAAGTACTCAAATCCCAAATAATTCTTGAAAAAATGAAATCATAACCTAGACTGTGTTTGGTAAGGGAAAGAAAATAGAAGGACAAAAAGACATACTTCAGGCCAGGAAAGTGGAAAGGAGAGAAAAGTCCTTTCTCTTATTGTGTTTGGTTTGGATTCACTCTTCTAATCTTGCTCTATTTGGAGAGATCAACATTGGTGTACTTTGAAGGATTTGAAGAGCCTCACCCGTTCCATTCCCTCCTCTTTTCTTTCCTACCAAACAAAATCTTTCCACTAATCCATTCACCCATCTTCAACCATCCACTTTTTTCTCCTAAGGTCCCACCAAACAAGCTCTAATGTGAAAACCACAAATATTACTCGATTATGCCTAATCAGACCATTTTGCTTAGATGGGTGGTTTACGTCTATAAAAGAAAAAAGGAAAAAAATAAAAAAAGTAACATGTCGTAGAATGAACTTGCTGTTGGTTATTGTTTCCTTTTTTTTTTAATAGTTCTATTGGAGCACACCATACCCATAAAAAAAAAAAAATCCTATCGCCTGCTTAATCTGCCCTTCAAACATTTTGTTTTTTAGATTCTCAGAAAGTAGTGAAATTAGGGATATAATCTGTTTGTTGGTTATTTATTTTTCTTTGGCTGCTTTAGTCACTTGTTTTTTTTTTTGCCGTTGTTGTTTCAGCTCTGTAAATGCAAGGAGCAGGAGAAAAAAGAAACAGAATTGAAGAATGAAGCCTTGAAAGACAAAGCAATCTTGCAACAGCTACTTCGTGTGAAAACTGAGGTGAACTTTTTCCTCCCTTCACTATCTAGGTTTTATTCTGTAAATTTGAACATGAAAACCTCTGATAAAGTTTTTGTTACTAATGTCCTAGGAGCTCAATAAATCGACTTTGGAGTGCTTAAGGCTGCAAGAAAGAAGTATGGCTTTAGCGAAAGAGCTTGCAGCGTTAAAATTGTGAGTGCATGTGCAATGAATAGGGTGTTATTTGCCTCACTTTTTACTTTTTCCTGGTAATATTTGAATATGAGACTTGCCTTAGACCCACGTACTGTAATCCAGTTAAACACAGGTGAAGGGTTATTGCTGGAAATCAAATAAATAGATTAATAATTACTTACATGTTTCTTTACTTGTGTCCCTATTTGTTGCTAAGACAGATATGGCTTTTGCAATTCAGGGTATCTGACTTGGATCTGGGTGAAGATGAGGTTCTAAAGCTTGCCTCCTTTGGTAATGGGGGTAACAGTCAAGATACGGTTGACGTCCTACGAAGGTCCTTGGTAATGCGGAACAGGTAGTCTACCTGAATTTTCTTAGTATGTACTGTCATAGATTTTGAGAAAATTGATTGAAGTCAGTTAATATGTTTAATCTTAAAGGCCATTTGAGAACGTAGTTCAAACTATAAAGTCGTAGTTCAACTTTGTTACAATGTTTTTTTCTTATAAAACTTAAATTTCAAATTAATTTTGGTTCAAACTCTTACTTTAAACTATGGTCCCAAACGCCCTATTAATCTATTTTGTGGGCAACTGATCAGTTAGTTGCTTCTTCATTTTACTCTTTCTGAAATCTGTTAAGCTGTATTATTCTTCTTCCTGAAATTTTCTTTTGACTTTGCTGCATACACGTCTTCTAGGAGTTACAAAGAATTGATGGTGAAGTGCAATCTTCTTGGGCGAGGAGAGTCTCGATCCACTCAAAAGTTAGAAAAGGCCAGAGAAAAGATAAATAGATTGAAGGTAAGCATACTTTAAGGATGTTAGCGATTCACATTGACGACTTTTTCCTGATTTATATTTTTGCGGCCATCATCAGGAAAGGGTAAAAGAATTGGAGATAGCTGTTGAAGTTAGAGATAATGAAGTATTGAGGGAGATGAAAGCTTCGAAGAAAACTCGTTTGGAAGAGGCGATTAAGGATGGCGTGAACTGTAAACTTGATTCTTTAGTCAACAACTACGTATTAGAAGACCACAATAAACAAAGTTCTCAACCTAGTCTTAACTTGGAACAGTCAGGAAGCTTGCAAGATGGTCTATTGCGTCATAGAAAAATACAAAACTGCAAATTAGCAGATTCTGGTGATATAAATTCTACTCGAGATGGTCCAAGTACCATGTTACATAATGAAGAGAAGAATGCTTGCTCTTCAATAAATGTGGATGTCTCAAAATCTTTAATGGCTGTTCATGAACGTCCAAATCCAGCATTAAAATGTAAAATTACAGAGGATGTTACTGTCTTGGAGTCTACTTCGCAAATATCAAACGCAACTTCTGATATGAAGAAAGAAGCTTCTGTGTGTCAAGACAGTAATCTGGATGTGCCTCTTAATTCTAGAACTAGTGTTCATAATACCACCAAGACCTTTGCTGTTGATATGGATGACGATGTAACGTTGCTTCTTGATGATGCTACACAAGTTGAACCAACGCTTAACATTAGAAAAGAATCTTCTACCCCATTGCCGCCTTCCAACCCAGGTACTTGCTGTTGAATTTTTCAGTAATTTCTTGAAGAAAAATGGTAGCTGAAATGTTTTTAAAACTGCAGGAGGTATATGTTTTTCTGGTGGATTGCTTGCGCCTGATGGAACAAGCAGGTATTTGGGTAAATGGTGTAAGCGGGGCCAAAACAAAGAACCAAGAGGTGTAAAGTCAAGTAGTTCTAGCGATTTGATTGCCATCAGAGCTGATGGAAGCGGTGGTAGGATCAAAGTTCTGAGATCTCTGAACCAATCCTTACTGGTGGGTTTATATGTATATATATGTTGTTTTTATCGAATTCATTTGTTTTGTCTACAATAGTTTGTTAGGTGTAAACTCAACAATATGTTTCTTGTCTAATATTTCTTGTCCTAAATCTTTCTGTTAGAGCTACATACTATACACTGTTGAACGTTGCTAGATATTTTATGACATTAGAACCTAAGCATGTTGCTTCCACCTTTTCTTCTTTTACGCTTATGTGTTGCTGTAAGATCAAACTCTTACGTCCGACTTCCAAATGAAAAGCATGCATTTCTGATTTTACAGGATCACAAGGAGAATTCAGTAAGGGTAAAGAGGTGCAAGAATGGAGCGAAGACAAATCATCCAGCGTCCCGAGGAAGTTTGCAAATTGAACACTTCTTTGGAAGGGTTAATAACTAACTGATAAGAGGCACTCAGAAAAGAGGTTTGAAATTCCTCAAAGCGACTGTTCTTTTGGCCAGGAACAAATAGCCAGAGTTTGTTTTTCCAATAATCCGGTTACGCATATGGAGGAACTCGTGGAAGTTACATAGAAAATGGCCTGTGCTTACTTATAGAAGAAGCATTTAGTGACATTGTTATGTTTGCTTCATCCCCGATACTGGCTCGGATGGTTCAAATCAAGAAGCTACACAAATCTACGGTTTAGTGCCTAACGAGTGGCAAAAGGACCTTTTCCAATCAAAGCTTGCCTTTAGGTCTTTGGTTGATGAAGAATCGAACTTTGTAATTTTATTTCTTTCAAGATTAAAACAAAGAGAACGAAAAAAAAGCTCCAAATGACCAACCATGAAAAGTACGTTGTGCTACGAGCAGTGGGCTCTAGTTTGTGAAATGTTTTTGATCCAGTTAGTTGAACTGATATGAAACATATTGTTGATTTTTTGGACATTTGGTCACCAAAATATGTCTTGGAAGAGCAAGGCCAGAGAAAAGGACGCGTTGAGAAAATGTACTTGGTGAGCTAAACTTTGAATTTACTTTATAAAGTTTACTTGGGTTATAATTTCTGTTTTCTGGAGTGCGTTTGTTTACGCTTGTCCGAGATTAAGCATTTTAGATTTCATGACAATTACGCATTAACCTCTTCTCTTTACATAAGGGAAAAAAAAAAAAAAAGCTGGCAAACCATTTCCTAACAACCTTATTCATTAGAGAACGACATTTATTTTATTCTATGGTTTACAAAGTGATTGATGTTTTAAGCAGATTTTCTTTGTACAAATCATATCATTTTAGACAGTTTGGTAACGCGGTTGGAATTAAGTTTGGTAATAAAGTTCAAATAAGGTTTGTTTTCAAATTTTGTAAGATAAACAGAAAAATAAGGTTTGGGAATAGTCAATGGAAAGCTGTAGATATTGCCATGCACAGAAATTGAAAAAAAAGATTTTACCACTCAATTTAAGAAAAATGTTGAATTAGTTTTGAAATACACAAAATATGCTTATTCGATAAATCCTTTCCGGGAACTTTAATATAAGCTTGCTAGACTTGTTTATATTGTTGCCCTATTTATTCATTTGTTTGTTGAGTTATTTATTTCCTGATTTACGTGCATTATATAACTTTGGTCCTTGAATTTTTAATCTTTGCAAATAAGTTTTTGAATGTTTGATTTTGGACCATTTTGGTGGCAGACATCAAAATTAGCAAATGACTTTTGAAATTTCTTCTAGATAACAGCGTAATCACATCGAGTTTGTTTGGTAAATAGATTCAAATTGTGTTGATTTAGATTTTTTTAATTTGAGTTGTGTCATTTGAATTAGTAATTTGAATTGTTATTAGAATTGACGTTTAAATATACAGTTAAAGTGTTAATCTGAATAGGAAATAAATTGGAATTTGCGTTTGGATAAATAATAGAAATTTTTTTTGATTTATTAACAAATCTAACAAAATCTATGTTCATGATTCTAAAAAACATGCAATATAGATTTTAATTTATTCCCCTCTTCATTAAGAATGCAATGAAAAAAGAATCATCTCAATTGAATATCAAATGAAGAAGTTATGATTTTTTCCTCAAACAATAAGAGAAAATTCACTTTTTACTGTAGAAAACATATCATAGTCCAAAGAGTTTACCTATTATCTAAAGAGGAATCCTTTTAGCAGTATCAGCAATTTGTCCTGGAGGAGTAGAACTTTCAAATCTTAAATTCAAAGGATTTATTTGATTTGAATTTTAGGGGAAACAAACATGCATCCAAAAGATTCTAAAGATTTGAATATAAAGAGTTGATCGAATGTGCGAAATAAACGGCCTATAGCAACAACAAAGATTTAAAGGAATAAGGGATGTTTTTGTGATAATTTCAAAATGTTGGGTTAAAAATGAAAAAAAAAAACTTTTAAGATCGTCCTGGGGACAGAAACAATAGAAACAAGTAGGAAAAGAAAAAAAAAAAGAAAAAAAAATGAAAATGAAGAAAGGAAAAGGGGAGTAATGTATGCTCAATGAGTTATCCCAAATCCTAAATCCCAAATCAAAAGAGAGGAAAAAAGAAAAATAAAAGCCCGACTTTGGGTGCAGTCATAGAGGACGTGTTATGATGCGTGTCCTTATGGATGACAATGAAGTGAACCAAGCTCTGAGAGAAGCAGTAAGAGAGTGGTCTGATAACTATTATAATGAAAATGACATAGAATAAACATGTTATGATGCGTGTCCTCATGGATCACGATGAAGTGAACCAAGCTCTGAGAGAACTAGTAAGAGTTGGTCTGATAACTATTATAATGAAAATGACATAGAATAAAACAGATTCGTCAACAAGACTATATGAATCCCCGTTAAGGCCACGTGATAAAAGTAGACTCCTTTCTGCCACCGTCCTAAAGAGCATAAAGTTAATTAGTTAGTATGTAATAAACTTCAATCCAACCTACCAGCTCAATGGTCAAGCAGGGACAATACTGAAAACGTTTATACAACAACTAATTAACTTGAGGGAGTGGGACTAACACTCTTTAACAATTGTCTTTTGCCTTTGAAAAACTCGATTTCATCTTGGGGCAGTGTTAGCGAGTCATAATTTGCTTCAATAGCTGTGCTAACTTAAACTTGTCCAATTCATTGTTTTATTCATCTGCAAACTTGTGAAAATATGACATATGTTTTGCTCCCTAGTGGCTCTCAGTGCCTCGAATTATGTTCTTTTTTCTTTTCCCCTTCTTACATTTAGCAGTTTCTAATTTTTTCGCTTGTATTTCAATTAGTCTTTTTTTAATCTGAAATTGTTACAGCATTTAACTGTTGTTAATTATGGAACTGGAATTGCAGGGTTCAAAATGATGACTAGTCAAGAGGTAGGGGAATGAAGAACTATTCATTTATCTAATTTTATTGAGACTTTTCTTATGGAAAGAAGTATTTAGCTTCTTATGTAGATGTACGTTGCATATGGTATGACAATATTTTAGAAACTTGTCTATTTAGTTATTTAGTTTTCTTCTTCTTGATGGGGGAGTGAACTACTCCATGTGGGCTTGCCTAAACTTTTGGATGTGAACAAGGAGTACTTTGAATGCTCAGATTTCAGGCCAGCTCTATTGTTTAATTTTTCTCAAACTTGATTGCATCACTATCTATCTGCTGTAGAAAGGTGTAGAAGGCTTATTTGATAGGTTTGCAAGGTTAGATTCACGTAGCTGCTAAATGAGGAGATCAATTACACGTGAAGTTATGTAAGATAGAATTTTATATAACAAACCGTATCCAAGATCATCCATTTTCTATTATATATATATATATGTATATATATATATGCATGTATATATATATATATACACACACATACACGTGTATGTATAAATAAAAAGATATTTGACAACTACTGATATTGCAAGACTGATAACATCGCTGTAGTGGCCCATACATGTTTTTTAAGACACTCTTTACATGACTTGAACTCTGAAGACTCCTTAAATAAAATTCAACTATATGATACACATACGGGATAGTGTTTCAAATCTCATTCAAAGCAAAGTAGTTCGAAAAATGCAAGAACTAAGGTTTGTTTTATTTTTTGCAATTCATTTAAAAACATAATTCAAAACATTTGTAAATAATTTCAATTCAATGCTTAAAAATCATTTTTAGAAATCTCTTGAAAGGTTTTTTTTTTTTTTTTTTTTTTGTCTCAATAGCATTTCCATCATCACACTTGAAATTTGGAATTCCAAGAAGAGATTGAAAGAAACTAATAATAACGCTGAATAGTGTAATAAAACTGATGAGAAAGGCCATTTTACCTTGTAGACAGGATTCACTGACTGAGAGTTCATTAACTTTTAGTTATTTTAAAGGACCATCCTTTACAAGTCTCTCAATCTTGTTTAGGTTAATATGTCCAAGTCCAAGATGCCATAGATATGTGCTATTGTCATGAGAATCTTTTGCCTTTTATTCTTATAGGTTTGGCAACTTTAAACAATTTAATATTAAGTAGTAGTTTAGGACTAGGTTTAAGAAATTATAAATCATCATTTAGTTTTTTAAAACATATATTTAAACCATTCTTTAAAATAGAAACAGTTTCATTATCAAAAGAAACTTTAAACAATTGTTTATTTAATCTAGAAATAGAAATCAAATTTCTTTTAAATCTAGGTATAAAATAAACATGGTTCAAAACTAAATAATTGTTCCTAAATTGAAGTCTAACTTCTCCCATTGCTTTTGCCGACACCCTTGCTTCATTGCCGATGACCATTATGTACTCCCCATCGGCAAGATTGCGTGAAGAACTAAGGCTTTGTAAAGAAGAACAAACATAATTAGTTGCTCTTAAGTCAACTACCCAAGTTGAGAACTCATTCTCTACTAAACATGTTTCTAGATCAAGTAAATTATATTTACTTTCCTTTATCTTTCCTTTTAGTTCCTCAAGATACATTTTATAGTTTCTATTACAATGGCCCTCTTGATTGTAGTGGAAACTCTTTCCCTTAGCATTCTTATCTAAGGCTTTCCTTTAGTTCAAAACCGACAATTGAATGTCCCTTGAATAGTTCAAGGGGCATTAAGGGGAGATGGAGGACATTCCTCCGTAAAGCCGAACTTATAGTCATCCTTAAAGAGCATAAGATTCATATTACTTTTTCATTTGGTATAATTCTTGTTAGTTATTTATTCAAGTGCGAATAGGTTGACAATAGAATTAGACAATTGCTAAAAAATAAATAAATAAACATTCAATTTGCGTGCATGAATATCATAAGAAAATACATATGATTTTTAAGCCTAGCAAATATGATGCATGGATGCACATGAAAAATATATAAAACATGTTTACTAATTTAGCCAACGATAATTCAATTTATCACAAATGATGTGCTGCCATAGGGTAGGTCAGATCATTTGTAGATCAAACTAAGACACTCTTAATTAATAAATATTACTCAAAATATCTCATATTTTCAATATTAATAAACTACCGTTGTTTTGGTTAAGATGCAATTAACAATTAATTACATATTTATGAGTGTAAGTCACCTTATCGGATTTCAAAGGCTTTAACTCTAAAGTGCTACCATAGGGTAGGTCAAATTAGAGATACATCCCGAAACCATATCATTAGGAAGGACAAAAAGCATGTATTTTAAGGGCCAATAGATACATCCCCTCCCACTCATTATTTTGCAATAGGTATGTATTTTAGTAATTTATAAAACATCTCATGCTTTATAAATTCTTAGTAAAAATTAACAATCTAATTCACTAAGAAATTTTAAGCTTCCCATAATTTTAAACTCAAAATCATAAGCTCAAAAAAAATAAGTGAAATTACTAAAATTTAAATTTTAAATTCAATTCACATGTTATAACATCTCTGCAAATAAAGTTTAATCACGTTATAATACAAATCAACATTATAATGCATGATTGTGTATGTGTGTATGTATCAATAATAAATTGAGTAGGCACTAATCTATCTTCTATAGCATGTTATATCCATGGATATATTATAAACATTATCAAATATAATATAAAAAATACACAATCGGAATTGAAACGAGATTTGACCGGGTTCCTCTTACAATTAAAATTACAACCTAATTGAATAAATGAATGAATTAATTAAATTCCTAATTTAACAATTCTTCGTGGTTTTCAATCTTTGATCCGGATGTTCTTCAAGTGTCGAAGGGCTCATTGGAAGGGTCGGGATCGTATCCCGTAAAGTGTTCGGAGTTGCAGACAGTCTGCAAGCTCATCGGGTACCTGCTGTAAACCAGAGGGCAACCGAGGCTTTGGAAATCGGAAGCAAAGTTTTTGCTCCTCTGATTTGGGCCTGCACTGGGCCGGGCTGCATACTGCCCCACCCGTTCTGCAGCAGTTTGCTGCGGCCGATTTGAAGCTGAAAACTGCTTCAATGCAGCGGCTGTGAAACGAAGTCATGGTCTTACCGTGATAATGTCGTGGGTTCTATGTGGCTTTTTTGGCCTGATTAATCACATAAATCATAGTGCCACTTTTCTCCATGATCTAATCGTGGAAAAAAAATCATATTCACTTTTTTTTGTGTGTATTATTAATTCCAGGTTGCATCTCATGCTATGGTGCAATGCCAAGGTCTTATCATAATCAATATTTCTCCTTGTAGGAGACGTTGCAGTCTCCAAGGTCTTTAATTGGAGGTCTTGAATCTCCATTAATACATTAACTCTTAAATTACAATTTACACATAAATCCTAATTTATACAAATTGATCTAATTAAATAAAAAAAAAATTATAGGATATGAGAAACCATATAATTAACGACCAAATCCATCATCCATATATATTAATCAGATGAATATAAACATAAACATCCATCCAAAAATAATACATTATATATATGGGCGTTTAGGGTTTATGAGAAAGAATCACACATTCTCTAATTTAGGCCCTTGGCTTGTATTTAACACATGAGCAACCAAGGGTGGCTATCGAGAATACTTCTCTTTAGCATTTCTTTCTCTAAAATTGAGAAGAAGAATTGAAATTTTTAATAAAAGCTCTTCCTAAACACCTATTTATAGATAGGCAGGAGGAGTTCTATTCTAATAAAGAATCATCTTAAACAAACACGTTCAATTAAAAAAAAAAAAAAGAAACATGGAGATATAATGCACAACAACCAACAGGATATAAGCCGTGAGTGATCCTTGTCATATAAGGATTAGATTGTTTTGTTTTTATTATTTTTAAAATAATATTAAATGAAAAACTATTTTTATTTATAATTCATAACAATTAAAAAATAGAAAACTTATCAAATTAGGAAACCTTGGAGAATAAGTTAGCCTAGCACATGGATAAATCCGTATATTAGATGCCCACAATATAGGTCTTACCTACACTGTGTTATCCAATTAAATAATAACATTATTTAATTTTCAAAGTGTACATTAATTTAAAAATAAATTAACAATTCATTACCTATAAAGTTCAAATAATTTACGGAGATGGCACTAGGAAATATGGACTTATAATTTTAAGCTCCAATAAAATTAATAATTAAATAGCAACTTAATTAATTTATCAATATTATTAATTCTAAAGTTACTCTACTAAAAACTTAGAATTGCACTCATGAAAATTATAAATATAATTTATCTAAAGAATTGAATTGTCCATTGATATAGTTATTGCATATAAATTGATCCTTCTCAAACAATTCATAATTAGAGTTAGGTAAAATCCGTTAACCTCTAATTACTTCTTTATCTTAGAGTGCACTTGATTCTCTAATGATTAATAAATTCATGAACTTAATCACGAATTGAGCGCTCTTATTATTCAAGACCTGAATCAATACTCAAGAAAATCATTTATCCGTTTCTCGTTAAAGAAGGAATGGATTTCACACTGTAATATTAACATTCTCGGCTATGCATTTTATTATGCCTAAAAAAAGACAAAGAATAGGATTAGATTCTTAAATCTGTACCGAGTAAATTAAAAGCCACAATTCCATAAATAGGAGTTTGCTAATAGCTTAGGATTAAGATCATCTTATACATGACCATCGGTTGATATGATTAGAACTTGCTATATTTTAATTTGAAATTATTTAGCTGTTCATATCACATCATGCTCCAGTCCTACATAGTCTCATTATGTAGAGTGTACTCATTTAATGACTCATTACATTGACGGTTCGGATAAGACCATTCAATTCTTAATATAAACGACTTGCACTAATAACGCTCAATTCAAAATTTCATACCGTTATTAAATAAATAATTATAATATTTAATCATACGTTACAACTATTTTAATTATCATTCTTAAATATTATTGTCTTGCATTTACCACTTATATATAATATTTAAGGCCACACAGATAACTATGGTATTTTAATGATAGTCATAAAGTATTCAAAAATACATATATACAAATATAATGAATAAATTTACTTTATTTATTTATAAATGTGTTCATTACAAAATATCATATGCTTTATGGGTATCTATCTTAACAAGGTGTGCCCTCTTTGGTTGGTAAAGAAGGGGATGACAATCTTGTAAATATAGCTTAAAGAAGTAAATTGTTATAAAATTGACGGATTTGTGAAAGTAGATGTGAGACACAACAAAAGATTAAACTAGCGATTGCAATTGTAATACAGTATGTATTTAGCACTCATTGTGAGTTATAAAGATTTCTCTTAGCAATGTTTTACATTTTTTTATTTTTGAATTATAAGTTTTTCCAAAAATGAACAGGTATTCACAAAAAAATCGTGTGATTCCCTCCAAAGAAAAAAAAAATGATCATGTGATACATATTTAATGTCTAATAAAAAAGCTATCAATAAGATCGCAAACATAAAGTTCACTCAAATCACGTTTATTGAGATCTCTAAATTAAATGCTCATTAATTGGAATATATTTTTTTTATTAGTAACTCACTTCGTTACAATTGTCTGCCTTAGCTTCCATGACTAAAACAATAATAATCATGATTGGGTGTATATTAGACTAACCATTAAAACCATATAATCCACTAATTGGAATATTTTTTCGTGGTTATGAATAGGAGAAAGCTAAAAATCCGATTTGATTCTTGCATATCTGTGCAAAGATTTTGCAAAATTCATTGACCTGAGATTCACATTTTTCAAGTTTCTTTGCGTCATTGATAAGGTCATACATTTGACCATTTGTTTTTACTTTGAAAATTAATAACTTATAGAAGTATTATCTTTCACACAATGCCACGATTTCAATAACTATCTCGTTTAGTTGCTGGCATGAGTATGTAACTCGACTAAGATGATCTTTTCAACGAAAATTGAACTTTTATGGTTTCAAGCAATGCACGCACGTGAGGCTTGTCTGAATGGTAATAATATAGCATGTCTGATAGGGACATGCACTTTACTATGAGGGAATAAAACGCTTTGCTCATTTCAGGAATGAATGACCGAGATGATTATGCTTTATGATTATCTTTTTAGTCAAACTAAGGGACCATATAGCCGCCTAGGTCTTTATTTAACATTTTTTTTAAAGAAAGAAACGAGCTTAAAAGCACCCAATTTAGGTATTTTGCCATTATTTTGCATTCACTTTTTTGGAATTGGAAAACCATAATTGGGTAGTTAATAATTTGTAATTTAAGTATTGATATGAATCCTTTTGCTCAAATTACATTTCCGTTAACAAGTGAAGGCAGTTTAGTTGGTTGTAAGTCCTTCTACCTTAACCATAAGTTGAGAGTTCGAGTTATGCTTAGCCCCACTCAAAAATAGGTGACATTCCCCCTCCCCTTATATCAAAAGAAAAAAAATTACATCTCTGTTTGAGTAAAATTTTTGCCCGAGTTATTTGTTTTATGTGTAGTGAGTATTTATAGCTAATGTTGGGAATTTATCAGTAAAAGGTTTTCACAGCAACTCCAGCCGAGCTCCAATTTGGAGGAAAAAGGCAAAATGGAGTCAAGTTACACCTCCAATCAGGCGCTATATTTTGCGCCAGTTTGCAGCAAATGCACAGTGGAGCGCCAAATATAACGCAACACTGTGCTGCGCTATCCTTTTTTTTTTTTTTTGGCTTTGGGTTTAACTAATTGAAAACGATTTCTAATAACATTTTATATTTCATATTTTACCCTAAATGCATATTTTTCAATAAAATTCATCCTTTTGTAGCCTTTTACTAACTGATATGTATCTAATTCATAATTTTGACCAAAATTTCTTTATTTTTAATTTTGTGATTTTGTCAACCTTAAATATTTAGTGAAAATGAACCAAAATTAATATGTAATTACAAAAATTAAAAATAACATAATTCTAAAAATCTAGAAATTAAAAAACAAACATTAAATAAACTTACATTATAGAATATTAAACTAAACATTAACTTATACTATATTAGATAAAACTTATACTATATTAAAATAAACTTACGATGATAAAATATAACATGAAAAACAACAATAGCTTAGTAATCTGGATGATCAGTTTCTGGATCCTCCAATATCATTGAAATATTGGCCGAAAGTATTCATTATAGATGATGACCCTCAGTGCTGTTGTTGAGCTCTTTTTTGAGCAATTCTTTCTTGTTCAGTTCAAATAGACTCACGTACAATCGGATTGGATATAGCGTTCAAGTCTTGTAGTAAAATTGATTGATTTATCATTTGTGTTTAATTATATTTTATTTATTGTTATTTATGAATTAGTAGATTGATAAATATTTTATTGTATTAATATGTTAAATATATATATATATGTATGTATGTATGCATAATTGGTGAAATAGATTAATTATTGGAATTATAAAAATAGAAGATATTCTTTTAGTAAAGTCTGGAGTAAAGGTGTTGGAAATGAACTTTTGAATAGATGTAAAATTACTATATTTTTAAGATAGAGCAACACTAAAATAGAGTAATGGGTTGTAGATGACCTTAGTGATGATTTATTGTCACTGTAGTGTTGTCCCTAAATATTAAAAGCTAAAGAAAAGTGTCATCGCTAAAGACTATTCTTACTACCCTTTTTCAAGACGACAAAAATAGTAGCTAAAGGTCTCATATGGGTAGGGCCGATAATTTGGGTCACGACACTATGACACGACACGAATCCGACACGAAAAATGCCGGTTAGGGTTGGAAAAATAGGCCTCGGGTTGGAATTAGGTCGAACCCGTCTGACCCGCACAAAAAACGGGTTGGGTTCGGGTCAACCCGAATCAACACGAAATTAACCCGAAATAACCCGCCAAAAATGTGTCGAAATAAGGTTGACCTGAAAATTAACTTGAAAATTGTTAATCAATCCGTGTAATCCAAATTGAACTCGTGTGACTTTAATGTAACCCATATAACCTAAAATTAATTTTAATGTGTCAAATTAGTTTAACATTTGTTGTATATCTAACTTGACATGATTCTAATTTCTAGCATATTTGTTTTTGTTAAACTTATACAAAGTTTTGTTAACTTTTTTGATGGTTTTGTTTTGTTGGGTTGTTGTTTATTTTATAGGCTTATTGTTGGGTCTATCGTATTGCAGGTCTATCGGGTTTGGTGGGTCAGTGTGTTGTGTCAACACAAACATGCACAAAGTAGCATATTGGTAAGTTGCACGGGTCAGGTCGGGTCAACCCGTCTACACGTCAGGTCGTGTCCGGGTTGGGGTTTTTTTGACCCATCAAGTCACGGGTCGGGTTCGGGTTCGGGTTGACGTGTTGGCTGTTTATATAAGGGCTCAACCCGACCCGAACCCGACCCGTGGACCCGAATTGCCAGCCTTACATATGGGAAGTGGGGTATTTATTCTTTTATGAAATAAATAAGATATTTGACATTATTGCCCCTTAAACATTTAATTTTGACAAATTGTCAACTAAACTTACAAATATGTAGCAAATCACCCCTATTGATAGCAATTTCAATTTTTAATTGAAATTGACATGTGATTTTCATATGTGTCATTAATTCAGAGTATAGAATTATTATTATTATTTTTATATAAATCTTAACCCAAATTTTTAATCAAAACAAAGTTAATTCAAAATTTTCTACTTTGATGAAAACTTAAGTAAAGATATAAATCACAATAAATTTAGGTTTAAATATATACATATGACTATTTATGTCAATAATCACATTACTTCTCAATTTCAGTCTGAAAACTAAATACCAATGAATAGGGGTCATTTTCTAAAAAATTGTTAGTTTAGAGAGCAACTTGCTAAAATTAAAGTTTAAGAGGCAAATTATAAATGTGTGAAAAGTTCAGTGGATAACAATGTCAAATACCCAAATAAATATAATGTATTTAAAGTTTGATATTAATAGTCTCGATACATTTTCTTGTTAATTACATGTGTATGCAAGAATGAAAATGTTCATGACATTATTGACATTTCTACAACAATGTCTATACTTTAAAGTCTCGACATGGATATAGAGAGAGGGGGTTCTCTTCCGTAGTGTCTATAAAATATTTATAATATCTACAAATATCTACCATATCAATGAATATTCATGAATATCTAGGATATTTCTAAAGATGTCCATAAAATGTCCAAATTCGCTAGAAATATATTTCTTTTTTTGCACAAAAATCAATTTTGTAGAGCTTTTTTTTTTATTATCATTCGATAAAATGTGATTAATATTTCAACCTAAAATTAATAAAAACTAATTATTAAAACTTATTTAGTCTTTGAATAATTTTTATTATTAAAATGAGTCAAACTAATGAGAATTTTGTTGTCTTGAGTTTTGACGTACTATATGAGCTTAGGAACTAACTAAACTTCATATGATTGTAATATTCTTTTGTGCTCTCAAATGGGTCTAGTAAGTACAAAATCAAGATGGTTGCTTTAGTACATTTATGTATCCTCCAACATAAGTTAATATTGAGATGTCATCACTAATCTATGAAGGCTACTCATCATGTCAGGTAAACCAATAATATCTAATTTATGGTTTAATAATAAGAAGAGATCAAGAAACATATATGTTACACATCAACAATTACTTGTAGAACTATTCAAGGGCGGTATTTTGACAAGTGAATTATTTAGATCAAGATTAGAACTTAAATATATAATACTTTCCAACTTGCTAGAAACTCCTTTTAATATTAAAGGCACTTGAAGTTTGTATATACTTTATCTTATTTGGTGGCAAATTTTTTATGTACTATATGGTATTATTGTATCATGTTCATAATGAGTATATAAAATCATATTAGAATCATTATTAATAATATAATTATGAAGGTTTCCTTTTATACTATATGATATTATTCTTATATTAAAACAAAAATGTATTGTTTATGTTGTTAATTTGGTTTAATTTAAATAATATTGATAGTTTTATCATTTTGTTTAGTTTTAAGAAAAAAATTAATTGTTTCTTAAAATACTTTTTTTTTCATAGAATATCCATCGACATCGAGAATTTTGTCATTGGTTAGAACGTACTTTATTACCAAATAAATCCAACCATACAATCATATCTTGTGAGATGTAAATGATGGCTAATATTCAATGGCCCCCTCCATTTTAGGGTACAAAATAAGCTTAGTTGGAGTTTGTGCGTTCCAAAAACTTACAGAGGTTGGTTGTTCAATCTTTAATCTCAACTTCTTGTTGACCCAACTGTTGGAATTAGTGCTTATACGACATGGTGTAAATATTACATGGCCATTATAAGATTAAAAGTATTATATGATTAATAAAATAAATTCCTTTTATTCTCTTCTCTCTCTATATATTGTTGAATATTTATATATATATATATATATATATATATATATCATTAAAGATCTAATACTTGTAAAAGTACTTCATCATGTATATGAAGTGTTCATTATATAGAGGATATGATAATACATATTAGGTATAAACTTTGGTTTACAATCGATAGATAAAGTTGGACATTTTATCTTGCTAAAGATTGTGATGTTGTCTATTTCCTGTTTAATGGAATAATCTTATCTAAATTATAGTAATATGATGATCATTGGATAGAGACATCAATGTGCTTGGAACACATTAAACCTGGACTAAGATAGAATTTAAGTTCTTGTATAATTTCATAATAAGAAATTATAATTTTATCACTTTGATCAATTTATGAATCTTACCTTAATCTTGAGGTGATTAATGGACTCACTTTATTTACTATGTCTTTTGATTTCCAATGAGTGAGATTTATAGATCAATGATTAGTAACTTGGTATATTGGTGGAATACTAATATAGGTAGTTGAGAACACTATTCATAGATATGAAATTCATAGCTTTTATAGGATAGGATGATGAGATAATATTCCCATGAGTATTAGTTTAGAAACTTTAGTGAAAAGTACTTGCTATTTGATATGGGATATCCAATATCACCTAAATCCTCATTTATGGTTTGTTCATAAATAGGTCGCCTATTAGAGAATTAATAGAACTCATGGATAAAGATGTAATTAGAGAGGTTGTACGGAAATCTATAAACCTAGCTCTAATTATGAATATTATTGCAGAAGGTATTATCACATGAAAAATGATTATATCAATAGATGACCTTGTTGATGACATTTATGTTTAATATTATATATAATTTTGTATATAATTTAAAAGTGCAACCTCGGTTTCTAATAGTGACGCAATCGGCGTTAATAACTATCATTAATTTGAATGTAAGATAATTATATTATAAATAATTATTGGAGCTTAAATTATATATGCCCATTGGGTCTCCTTCTTAGATCCATAATATTCTTTCAGATAGATCAATAGAAATTTTCTTGGATTAATATTATTGACAGGGGAAAAATTATAATTTTATATACCAATCCACCAGGACTGTGCCACACACAGGAACTCTAGGAGTCTAGGTGGCACCACATCCATGGTTTTAAGTTTCAAATAGATCATGTGATCTTCATGTAATCTATTTGTTATCTTGTAGCATATAAAATCTTTTTCAAGAGTTGAAATATATTCTGCAAATAATTATTTGAATTATGAGATAATTTGAATAATTGAGAAAATCATGCAAGATATTTATTTTAAAATTTGAAATAAACAAAATCTTAGTTTGAACTAAAATCATATTTCAAAAAGATATTAGATGAATACAAAAACATAGTTGGAGGTGGTTATAACATGTGTCACACCACCATTGGAAGCTACAGATCATGCCTACCACATGAAGGAATTGGCGTGATCTACTTAGAATCTTTGGAGGGTTTCGTTTCAAATTTCAAGCCTCTGTGTGTATGCCTATAAATAAAACCTTGGAGGTTTTATGTTTAGTAGACTTTTCTTTAGGCTCCATCTAATGTCCTTTGAGCCATTCCCTTTAGAATTAAAAGAACTTTTGTTGAAAAAAGTTGGAAAGAGATTATCCAAGAGATCTCACTGGTGCCTACATACTAGCTGATCTAGAGAGGGGAGAATAACGAGGAAGATCTAAAGATTTTAGAACGCTTAATCATACAGAGCTATTGCTAAATCTATAAGTTTTTGTTTTATTTAGTTATTGTGTGTAGCATCATGAAAAGAAACCTGAAAGTTTATGAAAAATTTAACTCTATTCTACTATGTTTTACATGATTTTTGGGCCCACAACCCAACACCAACAAGTAAAATGTGATGATGAAAATGAAGTCAGTTTAATTAAGCACATAAGCATCATAACAAATGTGTTGAGATAACTATGCAAAAATAATTAATTTTAAAATTCATTATATATTAACAATAAATAAAACTAATTAGTGGTAAAGTGTAGAAATAGTTCTATTACCTATAACACATCCCATACTAATATATCTAAAGAGAAACATGGTGGGGTAAACGATAGGTGAGACTCCTTACCTGTAACAGATATTTGCAATTCATTGTCATTCAGCTCTAGAGTAAGTTTAGCTTGATTACCCTTCAGGTCTCCTTAGCTTATAACAGTTGTTAATTGTGTCCAGTCAATAAAATTTGGATCTAGGGGAGCTAAGTCCAATTGGTCCAGAATCCTTTCTTCGGAAATATGGTCCATAGTGTCCAAGATGCGATTAGCTATGTGGTGAAAATTAAGCCACAGGGGGGGGGCCGTTGCAGGGGAGAGGTTAAAATCATTTTTCCTCAAGCCATCCGCAATAAAAGACTTTTTATTTCTCATCTTGCTCTTGCTTCCTTTGTTTGTATCTGACAAGTCAGCCGACAAAAAGCCACGTGGTTGACTGCCATCGCTAAGTTGCCTTTGTTGTTGGAAAAATAGTACGCAACAAAATTTAAAAATTTTTATATTAGAGTATTTTTCAAAACACAAGTTTGACACGTTTATGCATAAACTAACAAGATCTTACTAATCTTGTATGCCGAAAAGCTCCTACAATCCATGGAGAGAAAAACGTTCCAAAAGAGCCTCAACTAACTAGTCTTCTTTACAATTCTCTATCCATGATTGGAGTGCGTGTGGGCGCACGTCGTACAGCTCTTCATAGGTGTCTCTCCTTCCAACCAATTGAGAGATACCCAAAACTACCATTCGTAATTTGTGAACAATAGCTTTCAGGGGAGTTTCAGAGACTCATAGGATAGTGGTTACTCTTGATCTCTCAATTGATCTAAATAACATAAAAAGTTGACTCCCTATTTATAGAGGTCGTCCCATGGTTGGTCCTTATCAGATAAGGTCTCAAAAATTCAAATCTGGATTAATATTTGATAAAAACGTGTAAAAACGCGTGATCTGATTATTGTTTGATTGACAGGCCGAACTAGCAGATTGGCCTGGCGAACTTACTCTATCGGTTGGCCGAACCTAAAGACCAACTTGTCGAACTTACGATAAATGATCCCTACAAATCTTTATTTCCCACCCGAGATTCTTGGGATAAAGTCTCAGTTTTAATTCAAATAACTCAATAGAGAAGTTTTTTGATTAAAACAGTCATATCTAGATAATTTTTAGGAAAATAAATATTCCCGATAATTCAACAAGTTGATCTTGAATTAATTTAAACAAAATTAATTCAACTAATAAATAGACACGAATTTTATGATCCTATCGAATTTTAGCCAATCTGATTATTTAACATAAGCCAGCAATTCATTGGAAAAGCACGCCGTATGTTATAGAATTTATTATGAGCTAGCAAAAGGGATATGATGGACCTACATAGTTTAAGCTCCCAAGAATTATGAAACCTAATATCCTTGATATACATTTCATAATTATCAACTTTAACGCTATTCCACTAAAATCTTAGAGCTGTATTCTCGAACTATATAGAATTACGTAGCCTAAATAGCTAAGTCTCCATAATATATCATAATACGTCGTATCCTCATAGGATTATCTATAAGTAGCTTAAAGATAAATTCTGTCTTACCTTCTCGATTATTTTTATCTTCCATTCCATTATCTCACCATCTGAAACTTACCATCCAAAGACAGTATACTATTCGGTTACACCTATGTATCGAAATGGTTGAGCGCTGTAGTTTTTTAATTACAAGATAACATATATTAAAAGACATCAACGACTCCTAAAAAGGAGCTATGGATTCCATATCTATGAATAACAAGTCTATGATATCAAGAATCATGCCTCCAACGTACCGACATGCATACCAACATAAAATGTGGATGTCACCCTTTGGTATATCAAAAGACATAAGTCAAGAAAACTGACCCATTATTCATCTTAGGATTAAGATACAACACATATGATTGCCTAAAGTTAATTGATTTGCCAAGACAGAATTATTAATCCAAATCAATTACACTTTATGTCCTGATTTAACACATCGTGACTTATGAAAATACACCAATGTTTTTATTCGAGGAGTCCACCTCTGATGGCCAAGACAAACTATCTCCCATCAGGAATGTAGACAACATAACAATCTTTGCATGAAAAGGTGCCCAACTTTATTCCCTCGATTGCGGATCTTATGATTTAGACTGTCACTTTTAGAATCATGTCTTCCGCATAATCTGTCCATCATATGCCTGGTTCTAAAGGCTTAGACTGATAGTCTCAGACTTTTTGTTTGCTTATCATACATTCAACAAATATGAACATAAAGAGGACAACAATTTGATATATGAATAATAAATAAATTCTTTATTGATAAAAAATCTCTAAAAACATATTACATTTTTAATCCTTAGGGCATACATGTCTAACACTTGTTTCTTGTGAACCTCATCCTTATGAAACATTTCTCATAAAACATCTTTTATGAAACATTTTTTATAAAACTTTCCTTATAAAACTTTTCTCGTAAAACATCTTTCTTAAAATATTTCTCGCAAAACATTTCTTTAGAGAAATAGTTGTTGCAACACAATACATAATTCTCTTTATGCTTAATTATGAACACCTTATCATCATTCTTATCTTGTCTTGAACTACAGGTCCAAGTATATGTACCAAAAGCACGTGACTATCAAATACCGAGGCTGTAACATAACTTAATTTGTTGCTCCCCTTGCGAGAGACCGAATCCTCCCCTTGGGTTTGGAGGCTAGTACGACACTCTCTTATCTTAAATTGAGTGTTTAGATTACTAATCTTGTAATCTTAGTGAACATACTATATGACATAACTTAATGTCTCAAAAAATGTTGCACATACTATAAATCATGTCTTGCTATTTAAACAATATGCATAACAATTACAAACTTATATAAAGCATCCAAAAATCATTTTCTTCGTGCCATAGGTGAGGTTTGAGACTAACTTGATTCTCATTCTGGCATTTCTAGTTTATTTTTTTTTTCTATTAGTCTGCTTTGTAACTTGTTCAAATAACACCCGACTATTAGAAACTAACCCAGTCTACACTATCGGTCTATTTTTATATTACTTAACTTAAAAATTTCATAGTCAAAACTTTATGCGACATTAGATGGTTTTGCAGCTTAGTCTGATACAGAATATTTCTCATCTAAGGGCGTTTAGCTAATTTGGAGCATTTAGGGGTTTTTTAGCAGTTTTTGGTAAAAATGACCATTTTACGCCTTACGATTTTTTTCTCTAGAAAATTCTCAAATTCTTTTGGGCTTAAAATCTATAGTTACTTGCTTGCTCACAATAGTGTAGAAAATTAGCTTTGTCATTGAAAAATTTAGTTCCACACGGTTTTACAATTTTGACTTGAAACATAAAATTCTTGACATTTTTGCCCTCGAAACCAAAAATAACTGTCTTACACCATAACGTCTAGTTTTTCTCAAGGATTAAAACTTACAAAAAGATCCTTGGTCAAACTCAAATAGTTTTGAAACATTTTTTTTCTTTTACTATCTTGAAATTTTGTGATTAATCTTGTAAAATTTGTAATTCAAAATTCATGTGGAATTGACATAAATCTTGTATCATGAATTCTAACATTTTTGATGAGATCTACAACTTTTGTGTCTTAACTTTTTTCAAATCATTCATCTTAAGGTAGTTTTGGCCTTTTTTCATTAAAATCTCTCATTTTCTTCCACTCAAAATTGCCCCTCTCTAAGCTTCCATGCTCTCAAAATTTTGTTGAAAATATGCTTCAATCATCTAAGAGAGCATGAAAAAGTATTCTTGAGAAAGTTTAAGGAGTTTTCTAGATAAAGCTCTAAACTTTTCTAATATGTTTTATGGTTTTTATTTAAGTTTTGAGTAGGATTTTTATGGTATTTTATTAACTTGTAGTTAAGGGATTTTAGAAGCTTTCAAGCACTAAAGAGAGGACAAACACTTTGGATTGTCTAGAAAAAACACTAGCCTAAAGTTAAAATTCATATTTTTAAAGTTAATGTTTTTAGTACGTAATGTTATGGATTGTGGCATGTAAAAAAACCTATGTGGCATGTTTAGTTTATGTATTAAGTGTTTGATCATGTACTTGAAAGGGTCTAAATGAGATTAAACTTAAGGAAAGCAAGCTAAGTGTTGTTTGTGGTGTAAAAGTGTTTTAAGGACCATTTTGAAATATTTGAGTGTTTGAGGCACTTAGAAGCGAAACTAGTTTTCAAAGAAAACACAATATTTATCAAAACATCGAGATGGACAACTTTCATGAATACATTTTCCTTGAATTGCAATTAGATTAATTCAAAAAAAGAGAATTTCGATTCTACCCGTCTTTTCAAGCCGTTACTTAAGCCACACTTAGAAAATTCTCAAAACAAGCATCTCTTTTTCTTTTTTTTTTTGTGACTAGAATACATAATTAGATGATCGTTTAATTCCCCGATAAAGATGTGATGAGTGTATTTGATAATTCATTTGACGATGGTTTGGTGATTAAATGTTGTAAACATTTAAAGATTTTGAATATGACGATGGTTTAACAAACGGTCATCATATCTTTAATGATGGTTTTAACCGTCATATGAGTCCTATTGGTAGTAGTCGTCGTCTACTAAGGCACCTTTAGCTACGATTCTTGCAAAACTTCATTAAATGTGCCTTCCTCCAATGATGTTTTTTAAACTATTTTTGTATGTCTTCAACATACAATGTCTATAGATTTGACAAAGCTTTTAAAATCATCATTGTAACTTTTGAGGATGATTTTTAACCATCATTGTTAGAAATTTTTATTCTAGTGTCAGTTTCTCTTCAATTCCATCATCTTCCGTTGAGGGCGATCTTCGTGTTTCCAACACAATTCTATGATTCAAAGATGCACGGAATAAATGTATCTCTCTTTCCAAATCATTGCAATGTTAAGAATTTTAATTTTAATTTTCAAAATTATAGAAATTAGGGTTTTGATTGTCGGTTTGAAGATAATAAGAACCTAAATATTAGATAATTGGATGTAGTTTTCTTTTTCGATACTAAATTTGTGTTCAATGGCATCATTCACTGTAAACTGTTGAACGTAAACAGTTAAAGAAAAGTAAATTAAACAAAGAAAAGCCAATTTTTAAACATATATCATCAATGAACACTCTTGTATACGTTCATGGAGTATTATTTTGCTACTTACAAAATAGTGGACACGATCCTAATAGGTATAGTGGGAGCCGATAGAGTGGTTTATTGTTTTTGTAAGTGGAAGGGATAAAAATATTGGGATTGGTGCTTTTATAGCATAGTGTAAAATCCATCTAGATATTATGAGATTTAAAGTGTTATATAATTAATAAAATAAAATCTATTTATTCTCCTAAATGCATATTTTAGTATGCAAATATCATAAAGATTCTAATACTTATAAAATTCCTTAATTATGTATATGAAGTGCCTCATAATATAGAGGAGCTTAAGATTGTGATATTATATATTCTTAATTTAATGGAATAATCTTATTCAAATCATGGCAATGTTATGATTTGTCAGTAGAAATATCAATGTGTTCAGAACACGTTAAATCTGGACCAAGATAGAGTTTAATTTCTTGTATAATTATGTAATAAGAAATTAGGATTCTATTATCATTAAACATTTAATGGATTATACCATCCTGATATAATTAATGGATTCACATATAGTTTTTATATCTTTTGATTGCCAATGGATGAGATCTATATATTTACGATAAAAAAACTCGATACATTAGAGGCATAGTATTATAGATAGCTGGGAACACTACTCACAGAATATGTTTACCCCTAATACAATCAAAGGATTAAAGGGATGTTTCGGAGTCACAGTTAAAATTGCAGTTTAAGGTTTAAACAAATTTTATTTTCCAACAAAATTTAAATTTTTACAACATTTTTAGTTCAAGTATTGGTTCGAAGCTCCTAAACACTTTTTAAGAGAAGGTTCTTATTGGTCATGGTGGTGGAAAAAAAGTACTCAACAAACGTGTTCAAAGTTTTACACTTGTGCATGTTACAGGTGATTTTTAGTTCTAAAACCAACAAATAAATTATACATCGTACCCTACCTCCACGAAGTAAAATTCTACACACACACACACACACATTTGGAATTGAGAAGATTCAATTTACTTTATAGCTCGTGTGAGACTATGTCTAAGATCACGCAATATATGTATAAATATATATATATATATATATATATTATTTGACAGTTGAGCGTTACAAAGAATGTGGTCCAATTAGGCAGTTAAATGACGCAGCCCTAAGACCAAGGTAGACGAATCAAAAAAATAATTGGATGATACATATCGTACTTTATCATTATCATATATATATTGATCTATCCTTGTATTTATCATTATCATATATATATTGATCTATCCTTGTAATTATCATACATACTCTGAATTTCGGAAGGTATAATTCATGATTCACTTCTCCTTTTCCTTGCCACGCGACACGCGACACGGGACAATGAATTGAGCCAATAAAACAATTTAGGCACTATCAAATCAACCAACTGAAACAGGAGTCTGTCCCATATATAGTATTTTTAAAAAGCTTCCGGTTTAATCAATTCTTGTAATCAACAAAATCGACATAGTTGCCTTCTTAAAAAAAAATACTCCCAATTAATTGAATTACTTTTGAAGGAGGCAGAAATTAGTTTTTTAATCAAGTACATTACCAAATTGGCATCCAATAGCCAAGGAGGAAAATATCAATATCTAAAGATATTCAAATATCGGTATTTAGATTTTATGAAAATATTGACTGAAATATCAATATCGATAAAAATTAGTGTAAAATATAAAAAGTTGTCTTAAAACACTTTATTTTTAAATGAGACTTTAAGAAACTCTAAAATTGTCAATAATATATAACTTGATGAAACTTTCAGCCAAAATACTAAGTACATAATAAAAAAAATCACTACAAGAATTCTACCCTTTAGTGTCGTCGACATGTTTTATCGCTAAAAGTCCATATTTAGCAATGACATGTCATCGCTAAAATCTTTAAAGCAAATGCTTCAAAAACTCTTTATTTTTACAAGGAAACCCACTTTTACTGTCGACATGTCGTTGCTAAAATTCTATCAGAAATTCTTCCAAGAAGACTTTTAGAGGTTGTGCCAAAAATGGAGTGTCGTTGCTAAAAGTCCGGTACAAAAACGCATCTGCTCATAGTAGAAAGTGCCATTTGATGCTAGAAAAAATAGATTTTTAGCAATGATAATGTCATCGCTAAAAGCCTAGTCAATAGTTGGCACCAACTGTACATTTTAGTGACGATATCGTTATCGCTAAAAACTTTAATTTTGGTTTTCGTTAAAATTTTTAGCGAAAACATAGGTGGCCAGAAAATATCTTTTGATATATTTAACTAAAATAACGTCTTTTGATTGATTAATAGTGACAAATTTGACTTTTTAGCGACGATATAAAAACTCACAATATATCAAATCAAACCGACCCATCTTCCCCATTTCTAATCTATCCTCTTCTTTGTCTTCCCCATTTTCTCTCTGTGCATCCTTCCGCCCCCACACTGCCAACTAGCCTCGAAGCCATCCCTTCACCTTTGCCCCCACTGTCGCCCTTGGCCCTGCTTCCTTCTCTTTTTCCCTCCCTCCCCTATCTCTCCCTCTTTTTTTTTCCTCGTCCGCCCCCAATTTGTTGCCTTTCTCTGGCCACCGACCAGCCCTTTGTCGCCCATGCCCCAACCCTTCCACCTCTTCCCCCACCTTACTTGCCTTTCTCTTTCTTGTTCCCTCCTTCCCTTTTCTCTCCATCCTTTTTTTTTTCTCCACTAGTCCTAAGTCCATCACTAATCTTTGGCCGCTGAGCAAAACCCCCCCCCCCCCCCACCACCCCACCCCACCCCCCCTCTACCTCTTCCATCGCCTCTGCTTCCCTCTCTTTTTCTTTTTCTCTCCCTCCCCTCAAGCTCAAATTTTTTGGTGCCAGCGTCATTGCCAACTACCAAAAACAACTACATCCTTGTTTCTAGTCACCTAGTTTTGCAGTGAATAAATGTGAGTTTTTGGTTTTTGAAAGTTAAATACATAAGGTTATGATAGTTGTTATTTTTGGTGAATATGTTGAATATGTGATATGTTAAATGTGGTTGTTATTTCTAGTTTTGTTATATGTTGAATGTAGTTGTTATTTTCGATGAATATGGTGAATATGTGATATGTTGAATATAGTTGTTAATTTTGGTTTTGTGATATATTGAATATGTTGTAGAGTTTGTTTTAGTTTTTTATATATGAAGTTGTGGCTTTTGGTGAATATGTTATTTTTGTATATAGTTGTGGTTAGTTTATTATATTGATTATGTTGCAAATATGTTATTAAGTTTTGTATATAATTATATATGGTGAATTGATTAATTATGTTTTGTTTTTTTGTTGAATATGTTTTAAAATTGTGTTTGTTGTTTTTGTATATGGTTGTTATTTTTGTAATAAATTGTTAAAGTAATAGTAAATAATTATATACGTGGTTTATAATTAATAATTTATTGCACATAAAAAATTTAATAATTTATGAGACTAATAAATAAAAATTTTAACAATTAATTAGATAGTTGGTTAGTAATTAATAATTTATTAAATATAAAAATATTTGCTTCATAAAATAATGATAATTATTACTTAATAAGTAGTAATTAAGTTAGGGTTATTAATTATATGTGTCGTTACTAATTAATATTTATTAAATATAAATTAATAATAATCAATTAAGTTAATATTTTATAATTAATAAATTATTAAACAAAAAATAATAACAATAATAATTATCAATTAATAATTAATAATTAAATAATAGTAATTAATTAGTTAAGTGGTTAATAATGGCTAATTTACTTAAATGCCAATTAATAAGTAACAAGTACAAATTATTACATAAAATTGTTTAAATTTAAGTAATAAAAATTAATAAGTAACAAGTACAAATAATTACATAAAATTGAAAAAAAATAAGGTGAAAATAATAAAAAAATTATTTAGACTTGATAAAATTATGCAATGATGTAAGAACTACAGTAGCACTATTTTTGTTGATGTTGAAGAATTTAGTGGCAAGCGTACTACTATTTAAGGCTATAGTATGTAGTCACTAAGAATCATATGTGCGTATGAGTTTGTTGCTTATAATATATCTTAGTTTACAAAATTAATAAATGTTTTTAATAAAAAATCAAATCAAATCAAAATTAATTATTTAATTGCAATTAGATCTATTTTTTTTGCATTTAAAAAATAAAAAGATAATTAGTGATGACAAATAAAAATTTATGCACAAAATCTCATGTTGTTGCTAAATCTTCATTACAATTTAATAATATTAAAAAATTTAAAAACTTTTAGTGACGGTCATTTTAAAAATGTCATCGCTAAATACTGTTGATGATATCATCTGCTTAGATTTGTGGCCTTGTGAAATAGCAACGACATGTTACAAAAACTTAGTGACGACACTTGTGTCGAATTTTTAGCAAGTTGTTGCTAATAGATTTTTAGTGACAACAAAACTTAGATTCTTGTAGTGAATTAATGGTAAAAAGTAATCATAATATAATAAATGATAAGCATATGATCTTAAATTGAGCAAAATAGTTAAAAGTCAACATAATAAAAATACTTCATATGCATAGTTTCATACAAGATAAGAAAACATCAATACTATAAAGAGTTTCTAAGAGGTTCAAAAATGCCTTTAAAACACTTTTTTGATTTAAACAATATTGATACTAAGACATGGAAATTTAAATAGTTTCTTATATAGTTCTAAACATGTCATGCATATCTCATGATCCCTACTCACTATCTCTTCATGTATAACAAATTGAGATGCTAAGAAGTAAAGTTGCTAAGAAGTAAGAGACAATACAAATTTCTCCACTTCTTCAGCTCTCCTTCGATCTTACTACCTCATAGATTTAATCATCCCACTATATAAAGTTCATTATGATTCAAAAGACTACGATTAGATATAAAAAGTAAATAAAAAAATGAATTTTATGACATTGAAAAGTTAATTTTGTGAAAGACTACATTAAAAAGTAAATAAAAGAGACATTAATTTTATAATATTTCAAAAAATAAATATAGATTACAAATATTTTGTTGATATTTCGGCGATAATTGAATAGAAATTTTCGTAAAATTTTTTGATATTTTGTCATTTAATACTACAGGTTTTATAAAAATCGATATTTCCATAAAACATTGATATCTACTGATATTTCTATAGAAATTTCTAGATATTCTGCATAAAAGATATGACACCTCTGTTTTCATATCAATAATTCCAATATACAAAAATTGCCATGAAAATATTGGTAAAAATGTTGATTTTTCAATTCTTACCAATAGCAAACCCATCTCACGCCACACATCCCACTCAACATTATGAAATGATAACATAATAATAAGGGAATTGGAATGTTCATAAAGGAAAATACCCCGAAGGCAACCTTATTATAGAAGTGGATGCAACAGGGCTATCAACTACTAAAATAGATCCCATTGCCAGGAAATTAACCTAAGGGAAAAAACTGATAAGGGCAAAAGAGTGCTTATGTTGGCAGTAGAACCTAAAAACAGAAATAACTCGGAAGAACCCAGAAAGACAAAATCATTATAAGAGAACAACAATACAGAAGGGAAGACACGTCTCGATGAGTCAAGGGATAATTGCATGAATTCAAAAATAAGAAAGAACAAATGGCCGAGTTTTTTGCAATTGCAGAGAATTTGTCAAGGGATATTTTTCTGCCGTTATCGGTGTCGCTTTTGCTTTTATGGTGAGCTTATGGGATTCATGTTGACCATGAAACTACCGCATTTCATTGGGAATAATTTATGTGATTCATGCAGCAAAAATTCTATGGCTTTTGTAGACAATATGAGCTCACCATAAAAGCAAAAGTGACGCCGATAGAGGCAGAAAAGACATCTCTTCACAAAGTCTCTGCAAGTTACACAAAAAACTCGACCGATTATATTTTCTTAAGTTGAGAATATAAACATTAAAATTTTTGGTGTTAATTTGGTAAACCGTGAGTAAATTTGTTATGGAGATGTAGAATGACTAAATATGCATACTTTCTAACCATTTGATAAAAACATATTTATAGTTTCGGTTTTAATTTCTAACATTATCCAGGCCAAAGCTTATAATTATTTTACATCAAGAATTTTAATAAAAAGAATGTAATTTCCGCTTTCGTATCTAAAAAATGTCTAAAAAAAATTCTTTTAACCGGATAAAGATTACAATTTGAAATAAATAATAAACTTTGTGATTATTAATTTTATTTTTAAGCATTGAATAATTATGAAAATATTTGAGTGGAACTTTGTATAGTGCATTTTATCAAAGAGTGTATAAGTTTCAAATAAACATTTATTTTTTCAGTTTTTATTAACATATAACGAAAATGGATAGATTGGAACTATTATTATTATTAAGGATCAGACGGGCCCTAAACACATCCGTAAATGTTTTTCATTCTTTCTTGTAATTCAATTTTGGTATTGACCCACAAATAAATTTTAAGTGACATACAAAGCACATATAACATATTCGAGCTATATATGATGGCTTACATACGATCTTAATTGCGGGTATGATTGTAAATAGAATTGATCTAGAACTGTCAATGACAAAGTAAAGAATGCAGTCAGAAATTCATAAGATGGATTAATTAGGTAGGAGGGAGGCCACAGGAAAACCAGAATTAGTAAAACTGACCAACAAAGATTGAGGGAGTCAACAGCCAGCCCCATATGTTCAACTCTTGACCATTAATGTCTCTTTGATGTTCCAACATTTAACTTAATTATTTTTCTGGCACTATATTTCAGAAAAACAAAAAAGGTTATGTAGTATTATATATATATAGATATTATAGATCATTAAATTTTCCTAAAAATGGATCAAAAGTTTAAGCACGCGTTTCTAGACGGCAATGAGTCTAGTTTGAACACGTGGTCAACCTACATTAGTTATCCACCAAAAAGCGAGAAAAGATGAGAGAGGAACAACGTTCAACTAAACGATCGAATCGCAGTCTTTTCCAGGTGTTTTGCCATATACAGATACAAATTTATATCTATATATATAAATAAAAACATACGATAAAAACATACCATATATATGATGTATATACGTCAAATGTTTCATAGTACACGTATAATTACTTAAGGAAAAAGACCTGATCAAGTCTTGATAATACATGCAATTTGATGAGGATTGAATTGTACAAAGGCCAAAGACCGCAGACCTTATTCTAAGGGGAAAGAAAAGAGGACTACGACCTCTATTATTTGTTTAGGTAGTTGCGTTAGTTTGGTCGTTGTTGCTTAAAGTTTTCGTCGCTTACTCACATTGAATTTTTTTTGGTTTGCTTACTACTTAAAAAAAAATAAGGGAGAAAAAAAACCATAAATGTAATACGTCTCTTGATCATGGCAAGTGACGTTAAGCAACACCATAGTATTTCTTTTAAGTGATAACTTGTAATTAGTGTAGCATTCCACTAGAACAAGCATATATTATCTCTAATGAGTCATACGAAGATAGAGCATGTTTGGGAGGGTTTATTAGAAGCTGTTTTTGATATCTTAAGCCCAAAAATTGTTTCTTGAAGTGTTTAGATGTGTCAGAAGTACTTTTACTCGCCAGAAGTATTTCTAATCAAAGCCATAAAATGCATCTTCTCAAAAAAGCACTTTTGAATTAGACTTTGAAACTTATACTAGAATATTAATAATACATTATAAGCTTGAATATAAATTTTTTATAACTTTTTAAAAAATTTAAAATTATTTTGACTCATTAAAACTTTTTAAAAATATAGTTTTAAACATTTACTAAAAAACTATAGTTTTTGTTTCTTTTCTTCTACTAACTAAAAACACAAGCAAAAGCTGTGCCCAACAAACCTATTCACGAACACGAGCACGTAATTTGTCTAGAAATTCATACAACATGACCAAGTGATGAATATAACTGCTACAAAATAAATAAGGTGGACCTCAATTTGTTTTCATGCTCCTTCCTTCTTGTGTTATATGTAAGCGCAATTTCTCCCCAAAATCGGTACACCTTTTTTTACGTTTGGATAATGTACGTAATTTCTATTTTTTTTGTCTTTTTTAATCCTGGCTAATTAAATAGTGGGGTTTTTTTTATTGGATTAATATTATGTATCACCCTATACATTATGTGTTTACTTTGCATAAAAAAGAGAGGAAAGTAATGATCGGCATTTTTTTCCTCTTTTAATAATGTGTTTACTTACAAAATCAACAATAAAATCAATAGTGATAGTTTTATAGGTCTCACATAATATAAGAAATGAAAAAAATACAAATGTCAATCCTCATATCTCCCTTTAGTATTGATTCTCTATCAACGGGAATGAATGTTAAATTAATTTACTTAGATTTAATTTCAATTGTTATTATTCAATGGTCATTTAATTAGGTAAAAGGAAAGTTTAGTAATTACATTATAAGATTATCATTCTTAAGTTAGTAAATGTTAGGAAGAAAATGGGATTGTTTCCCTATACATTATTATTAAATAAATAAGTAAAAGTTTAACTCTGATGTAGCTTGCTTACTTTTAGGTATGAAGAACGTGTCAAACCAAAATACCTAATAAACATTGACTCTCTCTGAAAAGGAGGTGATCCAGCTACATTAGTAGGTTAATAGATCACTTCGGAATGACGTATACATCACATATCCTAAATCAACTAATGTCTCTGGGGTTTTGGCAAGCCACTGTTACATTCATTCCATTCAGAATTGATGATCTTTTCAGAATAACTTTTAAGGGATGGCTAGTCCAAGCAGGGTTGGTAATTCATGTTTACATATTGTGTTTGAGTCGGCACGATTATAACACGACACAAATAGTATGAACACGGACATAATACAAGTAATAAATATGCCGAGAATCCAAACACAAATATGAAACGTATAGAACATGAATAACACGATATGACATGCAAACATGTTTATCAAGCAGGCTATGGTAGATTGACATGACAAAAACCCGTTTATGACACGATTATGACCTAAGTAAGTGATATTAATTGACTACATGTTATAAAATGTGGATAAATCAAGTAAGCATGTAATAAGAAGAACATAAATTCTCCAACTTTTAATAATTAACAAAAACAGAAAATATATAAGGGCAAGGCATATAGATGATACTACTAGGTGTGTAAATATTGTTAATCATGTTAAAGAGGCTGATACAAATCAAACTTGTTTATTTTAATGTTATTTGTGTTAATCTGTTTATGATCTAAGTAAAAACGTACGATCCAAAATCAGTTATCTTATGTCATTTTCGTATTGTGTTGTGGTGCTGTATCCAAACTTATCGATCCTATCCAAGATGCTGGAGAAAAAAGGGTTAATTTTGAAAGAAAACACCATTATAAAAATATACACGCGGTTGAAAAATTATGACAATAAATATTAAATAAATATGGTAGAAAAGAGAAAAATATTTCTATTATTACCTTACTATCAAATTGCATTAACTTTCCATTAGTCATTACATTCTTTTACTTTTACGGGAGAAAACTCTCATATTCATAATTCTTCCCTAGCCGGCGTATACACCGCATGCATATGTTGCAATCAAACCAATATCATTCAAAAGTGATGAATGATAATTTTATTAACCTTTCAATTTTATGTGTCGGCCAATTAATTTTCTCCATCGGTTTCTCGTAGCTATTGTCAATGACATCTCTACATATACCTTTCTATGCCTTTTTTTTTTGGTATTTTATTAAACTGCGAGGCCTACGAGAATCTCTAATAATAATCTGTCTTTCTTTATCACAACATCTTGAAGAGTCACTCCCAGCACCAGGATACGCGGTATCTCTACGATCTGTGGGTCATGCCCACCGATATCTTAAATTCTGCAATTAATGAATTAGGTCAAGATATACAAATCTTATCAGTTTTTATTACTTAATGTTTAACATTTTTATATATTTGATCTAATGACAAAATGCCCTCAATTATATAAGCGAAGGCTATAATATGTCGTGGACAGTTATGTGTAACCTTTATATGTGGAATATAAGTTAATTTGAGAGTTAAAAGGCTAAGGGACGAAAAAGAGAAACATAAATTATTACACTGGCACTTTTGAATCCGTCCCTAAACTACGATGCTTTAAATGTACGCCTTCTCCAAAAAAAAGTGCTTGTCACACAAAAAAAATTCCGTCAAAAACCACCTCAGCAACGGTGGCAAATTGACGTCCGTACTCCACTTGGGATAAAGGTCTCCTTATTTATTTATTTATTATAAATTTGTAACAGGAATACTAGATAGTTAGCTAGTGAGATATATTACTACAAAGTTACGTGCTTCTGTACACGAACGCTAACAGCAGTAGTAGACCACACGGATTTTTGTACAAAATAAATAGATAACGTTTATTTACCCAAAAATATGCCTTATTTAGTTTTATTTAAAAGAATGAATTCGATTATTCTCGTTCTTTCTCTTTTTTCCAAAACTAGAGGGGCCCATTTGAACGTGAAGAACAAGTAAAGAGATTCACCGGGTCAGTATAAATATTCAAAACATTCTCCGAAAGTAGTTAGAAAGGCATATAAATTAGGGGATTTCATTTGTAATTGAGGTATAATTGGTCAAAAATAAGACCTTCTACTTAAAGGGTTATAAGTTTACCATTCAGAGATCGTAACAAATCATTCTTTTTCTTTAATTTAATCTTCACCTCGTTTTATCAAATCTAATCTTGCAAAGTTGGACACTCTTCCATCTTATAACTAATGACTCTTGGACTTTGTGCAATTAATTAGTCAGCTTTTACTTGTGTTTCTAAGCACGCTTATTCCGCAAAATCTTTTCACAAGGTTTGACGTAGGAATATATAAGTAAAATATTTATTCTCCGAAATGATAAATATTTGTCCACGTCATATGCAAGCAATACTAGATCATTTGCACACGTAAACGAATGTAAATGAAATAGTGGTTTATACTGTTCCTTATTTTCTGTTCTATTGACCTGATATATTTCAAAATTAGAGTTGAGGAAGTTGAATATATATATCTCAATCTTATCTTGGTTACCTTAGAATAGTGTGGTACCGTTTGGTAGGTTTGATGTCATATGGATTTGTTAGTGTTGGAGATAATATGGGAAAATGATCAAGCATAAAAATAATATATGCAGCTAGCATTCGCTGAAGAAATGGTGCAAGCATGCCTGAGCTTTGATGGCCCGGAATTTCAATTAAAAAACTTGCGTTATTTTGTTCACCAAAGGTTTATTTGACATCTCGGTTGGAATTGTTGGAACTAACAAATAAACAATATAAATCTCTCAACAGCTATACTAAAAAAAAAAGTTACTATAGTATAAAGCTCTTACATGCTCTAGTTTTCAAATGAATATTTTTAGTTTCAACCAGTCTCCTAAACACTTCAAATTTTCTTCAATAGTAGTATGAAAAATGAGTTTTCATTTTTATTTTTTTATGAGATTTTCAGTTGTAATATTATACACACTTATCGTGTCACCTTTTTTTGGTTATTTACAACATTACTTAAATGGCCACGATTATGTAAAGAATTTGATTTCTCTACATATAAAAAACTTGTATACATTGTAGCGCGAATTCTATAAAGTACTATTATGATTGCGTGGGGAATGGGGAGAGAAGTTCGAAACCATTATGAATGAAATGGATATTGTGGTTTTCCCTTCAAGTCAATTATGAGGGAGGGAAAGGTAATAAAGTGATGGTAGAGTAAAAAGCTTCATGAAAAAAATCACGCGGTAATATATATATATATATGTATATAGAAAAATACGTTTATCAATAATAAATAATTGTTGATCTTTTTCTTCCTCTATAAAAAGAGATAAAACAAGACTAGCGGTGTCTTCGTGTCTTCAGATAAACATCACTTTTAGAATCTATAACAAGTTAAGATTCAATAGCGTCCATCAACACATATAGTTTATGTCATAAGACAGACTCGTGTATGATCCAAGTGGGACTTTTTTATCACCTTATCACCATTACCGATAATAATTGTTGACACTTAAAATTCTACTACATTTCAATTAGATTTTCATATATAGTATTCTAAATTTCAATATAAATACTAAATAATCTGTCGTTCTTATTATTGTCATACAGACATAAGTACTCTCTAGACCATACAAACCCCTTTTAGAGAGGGATTACATTAAATGTAAGCAGAAGTGGAATTGCTTGCTCACGTGGTTAACTAAGAAGTTCACTATAAAAGAAAAATTTAAGAAGGTTTTATATCAAATTAACATAATGCTTGATCCGAGTGGTGTACTAGAGTAATATTAATGTTAGCAAACGTTTGCACGTTTTCCATGTCGTTTTGAAATATGGATGGCACTAAAGAAACGTGGAGAGTTCAAGTCGCCGAGTAGGCTTCCAGCTGGTTTCGTCGGTGGTGGTCTGATCTTCTGTCTTACATATGTGCATATTTTCTTGGGTCTCTTTTTACGCCAATATAAAATGTCAAATATTACTGCATGCTTCTTAATAATAATAATAATAATAATACTGCATGCTTAATTTGTATAGCAAAGCACATGCATGGTTTGTTATTATCCCTTTGAGAAAATTCCAGTAATAATTAATTTGAAGTGACAACAAGAAAAAAAAAAAAAGAAAACAGAAAATAATACAGCTATGTAACAAATAAAGAATAATCAAACTAAAATATATATATGTATATGTGTGTGTGTATATATACATATACATACCCCTGGCTTTTGAGAGCGTGGATTGATTTTTTCAAAAAAAAAAAAAATAAATAAAAAGAGGCCCCCCAAGAAAAAAATAAAAGAAAAAGAAAAATCCAATTATAAAATAAAAAAAGCACTTCAGGTAAGGTCCAGCAACCAAAGTCTTACTATAATTTTCTCGCCGGTCATTCCTGATTTCCTATCAAATATTGACAATGTGTGGGAAACTTCGTTCTTGTACTAAAAAGTTGAACTTGCCCTCTTTCTTTCTTTCCTTCTTTCTTTTTTTTTTTCTTCTTACAAATAAAATACCTAACCCCTGCAGAAAAAGGCACACAATCAAAATAAACAAGAAATATTTCCACAGAGACTAAAATCTATCCGATCAATTAGAAGAGCACGTTAATTACAAACACACAAACAATTTTTTCCTGTTCCACACGCGTGCTAAGATCTTATGAATGACACGTAATCTCTTACGCTGGCTGACCAAAATATTACCAAAAAATGTGAAATATTTATTATTATTTTCATTAGAAAAAGTTCAAATTTCTTTTGCGGGTAGTGTCGGTTTCCAAGTTTTGAATTGAGACTTGACTTTTCCTCTCCTTTCTTTCTCTCTCTCTCTTTTTTTTTTTTTTGTGCTCCCTAAGGTGGCAGCTGGTAATCTCTTAAAAAAATTCTCATATGTATCATCAGCTCATTCCTACTGCCTATATATATATATATATGAATATACATATATCCCACATTCTCTAATCCATTTCTCTCACACTCAAATTTCCAATTCAACAACAACGAAATTCCGAGTCACCTCTTTAACAGCCCCCACACACACAAAAAGAGAGAGAGGGAAAGAAAGAATGAGGAGTGAGAATCGCCAACTTCTGTCCAAGATTGCAACCAACGACGGACATGGTGAGAACACGCCTTATTTCGAAGGTTGGAAGGCCTATGACAGCGACCCTTTTCACCTTACCAAAAATCCCAATGGTGTTATCCAAATGGGTCTTGCTGAAAATCAGGTATTTATTATATCGCGTGTAATAGTTCTTTTTATAACCTCGGATCTTCTTTAACCCGCCCCTTACCAACTGGACGAGCACCAGCTAGCTGCAGTAGTTCTTTTAGTTGTATCTTTTTTTTTTTTTGGCCTTTTTTTCATAAATGTTCTGTTCCGAACTTTCCGGAAAGAGGCCATCTCATGATTCGGATTCAGTCTATATATATTTCTGGTACGTAAGTAAGTGATTCTACTAACCGAATATTTTGTTTTGTTTTGTTTTTTTTTTTTAAAGCTTTGCTTCGACTTAATTGAAGACTGGATTAAGAAGAATCCTAGAGCCTCTATCTGCACGGCTGAAGGAGTGAAAGATTTCAAGGACGTGGCTATCTTTCAAGATTACCATGGTTTTCCAGAGTTTAGAAAGGTATAAATACATGACACATGGGGCCTGTTGAGGCTTTCTAGAAGTTGGCTTTCTTAAGTTTAAAAGTTGTTTCTAAAAGTATTTGAATGATGTATCAGAAACGTTTTAGCTTTCCAAAAGTGATTTTAATTAAAACCACAAAATATTGTTTTTCAAAAAGTACTTCTAAAATAAATTTTAAAACTTACATTAGACTGTTAATAATACACTTTAAATTTCAATATAATATTTTTGTTATTTTTTAAAAATTTTAAAACTATTTTGCCATTTTAAGCACTTTTAAAACTATAGTTCTAAATCCTTCTCAAAAAGCTACAGTTTTTGTTTATTTTCTTTTACCAACTAAATGCACAACAAAAACTGTGCCAAACGGACCATGCACAGTAACAATGAGTTTGTATACATGCATGTATACACGTGCCTCATGCATCAACGCATATACACGTATATTTTTTATGGGCATTTTTTGTTTTGCTCAAAAATAAATAATAATTGGTTTTGCTCAATTCAGGCTATTGCGAAGTTCATGTCAAAGGTAAGAGGTGGTCGGGTCACATTTGACCCAGACCGAATAGTGATGGGCGGCGGAGCCACCGGAGCAAACGAACTCGTCATGTTCTGCTTGGCTGACCCTGGCGATGCTTTTCTTATTCCTACACCTTATTATCCAGCGTAAGTACATACTTCTTTATTAATTAAATATGGTTTCAGGAGCTATTGAAAATAGATCAGGTATGAATACGTCAACTTTACTCATGTAATGAGTTTCGAATGGTTAACTTAGGATCCCTTTTTTATAAGAGTATATAAATTAGAATTTTAGCATTTGAAACAAAAACACTTATACTATATACTAAAAAGGAAAAGAAAATTTTCCACGATGGGCTGGCAATTTGTTTTTATTTATTTATTTATCTATTTATTTGTTTGTTTTTTATTTTTAATATTACTTGGTTATCAAGAAGAAAAATCCATTTCATTTTTATGAGGTTATAAACCCAATAATTATAAATTGTAGGTCTCACTTTAGTGTATAATACACCTTTTAGATTTGATCTTATTATTTTATTAGTAGTAAGGCTATAACCTTACTAAGTAAAATATGATTTTTTATTAGAAAACGTGCTATACATGTCACTTGAAGTTTCAGTGATATTGTATGGGAGTTTTATATTTTAATACATATATATTTGCAGTAGATTAGTCAAACGTTAAAGCATTTATATATCTAATCAATTAAAAAAAGAAGAAAAGCATTTATATATATGTTAATGTGTCAAATGGAAATAATTTATACTTGAAACTCACGTGTTCAAAAGACTTTTCGGCTGTTGACCAAACTCAACCCTAAAGCTTCGAAACCTTTCTGATTGGTAAAAGCCCGAAATTTCAAAGTCCAAGCTCCTTGAACACGTAGGATGTTCCCATTTGCTGGATCTCTACATATGTTTAGACAATTCCCAAAACTCATTCCACCTAAAGTCTAATCCAATTTCTTCAACGCTGTCCTCTTTATGTCTCGTGGCCCACAATCTTTTAGCTCATTAATCATCTCACAGAAAATGTCACTTCGAATTGTCATTTTATTAATGACAATAACAAAAGTACAAAAATACCATATATAATAAAAGAATTTTGCTGGCAAAAGGAAATCAAAATCGGTCCTAGTTGTCTCCCATTGACCGGCTTCTACATGCGTTTGGAGAATCCCCAACCCCATTTCTTCATCATTTACCATTTTCTTGTAATGTCGAAAAGTCAAAATTAATACCAAATATTTGTCAAATTAATAATTCAACCGGTCTCATTTTTGTTTCCTACGTACATCTCAATATGGCCCCACTACGTTGAGTAATACTATGCACATCACATGTTTCGTACAAAACTTTTACTTACAAAAATTTGTTTTTCATTTGATCACTTCCTCTACGTATTGCCCTCACACAAGTGTTTGGATGCGATGCAGATTCGTCAGAGACCTTGGATGGAGAACAGGAGCAAAAATAGTACCCGTTCCCTGTGACAGTTCCAACAATTTCCAAGTAACCAAACAAGCCTTAGAAGCAGCCTACGAGAAGGCCCAAACCGACAACATTAACATCAAAGGCGTTATCATAACAAACCCCTCAAACCCTCTGGGCACAACCCTAGACAGACAAACCCTAAAAACCCTAGTCAACTTCGTCAACGACAGGAACATCCACTTGGTCTGCGACGAGATCTACGCTGCCACGGTGTTTGACTTTCCAAGCTACGTCAGCGTCTCCGAAGTCCTCGAAGAGGTCGAAAACTGCAACAAAGATCTCATTCACATTGTCTACAGCTTGTCCAAAGACATGGGACTTCCCGGTTTTCGAGTCGGAATAGTCTACTCCTACAACGACGCCGTCGTGAGCTGCGGCCGGAAGATGTCAAGCTTCGGATTAGTCTCCTCGGCGACTCAGTATCTTCTCGCCGCCATGCTCAGCGACGACGCCTTCGTGTCGAACTTTTTGTCGGAGAGCTCGAAGAGGCTGAAGAAGAGGCATGATTGCTTCATCAAAGGGCTTGAGGAAGTGGGGATCACTTGCCTCAAGAACAACGCCGGATTGTTCTTCTGGATGGATCTCCGAAGACTGCTAAAAGAGTCAACGTTCGAGGGCGAAATGGCGCTGTGGCGGGTGATCATCAACGATGTCAAGCTCAACGTGTCGCCAGGCTCGTCTTTCCAATGTTCCGAGCCTGGGTGGTTCAGGGTCTGCTTTGCCAACATGGAGGAGGAGACCGTTAATGTGGCGCTTGAGAGGATAGGATCTTTTGTCAGGAAAGAAGTGAAGCAAGGCGCAACGCAGGCCGTGACAAAGGCAAAGCGGAATTGGAGAAATAATGGCAATTTGAGGCTAAGCTTCAATTCAAGGAGACATGAACACGAGGGAGGTTTTATGTCGGCAGCTCATATGCTATCTCCTCATTCACCTATGCCTCATTCTCCTCTTGTTCGCGCAAGAACATGAGGGGACATTTTCAATGGTCAGATTTGGTCCATATATTCGTATATTTGTCTAAACCAAGTAGAATTGTTGAAATAAGGTTTGGTATAGATAGGGTTATATGCATATATATATATTTCATATATATATATATATATTTCATTATTCACCTTTTTAACATATTGATGTGGTTCAATAGCTAGCCAGATTAGTATTGTTTTCTCCCATGTTTTTTGGATGCTAAGAAAGGCTTGCTTTTTATGTGGGAGCTAGAAACTAGCTAGAAAGTGTTTAGTTGTTGACCATCATGGTGTCTTAAGATATGATGTTGATTTTAGTGACTAAGTGATTAGTTGCCTTGGCAACCAACCTCGCCAATTTTTTTTTTCATGTAATGTGTCGTTTGTGTAATTCATATGATAATATTTGTGCTTATCACATCTCAAGTACTGTTAAAAAAAAAGAAGAAAAAAAAAGGGGCCTAATACTATTTTGGCAGATAAACAAAATGTTTTTTTTTTCTTCGTTGAAATCGAGTGGAGTTTATTAGCAGATCAAGTGCCTCTTGTGCATCCGGCACCAACAGGATCGGTACCCAAAAGAGAAATCTATCCCCTTAAATAAAAATAATATAGCTAGAAGAAAGAATCCCGCCAAGGCAATTGAAACAAGAAAAAAATAATAAACTAAAAAAAAGCATATGAAAGAATAAACCCAGTGATTGTCCAAGCTCAAAAAGTCTACAACTCGTGAAAAAGACTCACTAAAACCCTTTGGAGGGAAAAAAAATTAAAAAAAAAAAACTCGTAGGAAAAAAATATCATCTAATGGAAAGAGAGCGTATGAATTCAGCAAGAACAACACTAAATAGACACATCAAATCCCTTAAGCAGAATAACAGAAACAGTAAAAAGGAATCCCGTGATATCACAGGAAACAAGAGTACTAGCAACGCAATCCAGAGCATTGAACAACCACATTCCATCTTGACAATGACGAGGCCAATCAATCAATCCATCAGTTACTCGATTACCTTCCAAGTAGATATGAGAGTCCTTCACAGGAAGAATACAAGCCTCACAATGAGTATATTATATATCCGATTATTATTGTTGTTGTTGTTGTTGTTGTTGTTCTGCTTATTCTTCTTCTTCTTATTATTATTTTTGTTGAAAACAGAATGGCACAAAGTGAGATCATGGTGATAAGTCACTTCCCACGAGCACTCTTATGTTGGTTGAGTTACGACCAGGGCTAGTGACTAAATTGAAAGATATTGTGAAAATTTTGAACATCTAAAATTTCAAAAAAGGGCAATTGGGCCCTCAAAATTTTAAAATAAATCAAAATTTACTCCAAAGTCTTTAAAAGAAAGAAAAATAATAAAAGAAATCTATAATTTAAATAAATATATCCAATGATAAATTAAATCTCATAAATAAAACAAACTACAGTCGTGCAACTTTAAATAAATGCAAAAGATAAAGAAAACCTATAATTTACTAATAACCTATTGGAATGTTTCACCCCATGTAGCTCGCATGCACCAAAGCTCAATCATAGCCAAGAGTTTAAAAGTAAAATAAATATACTGGTGGAAGGGAGAGGAGAATTGAAAACTGCCCAAGATATCATGTAGTGACCAACCTGGAAGCAAGATGGGGAACTGAGCACACAATGCCAGTAAGAAATCCATTACTCATCTTCTGGTTTATCTTTATATGATTATATGGAGGCCCTAGAAAGCTGGTAAACAAATTCTCAAAGCAACATATATATTCTTCAAGTTCACAGTTTATATAACCAATCAAAAACTCAAAATCTCTACTCGTCATTCAAATTTGCTCACTCATATCACAGGTTGTCTATGAAGGAAGGAAAGAAAAAAGTGGGTGTAAAAATATCCGTTGTGCTCTAAATGAGCACCTCGTATCTGTTGTGCCCCAACTAGCTCCTAGACCCCTTCTAAGACCTCATGCATTAATATTAGTACTAAATATAACCTTAAAAATTCTTTAAACGGCCTTAAAATTGTTCGATGGTGTCGCGTGAGGTCTTATCATATATCCGACTTGGTAATAACTCAACTAGCTCCTAGACCCCTTCCAAGACATTCGACCTATGCTAGTTAGTTTTAATAAAAATCCGACAGCATAACCGCTTATTTTTTTTATAACAAAAAATTATATGTAATAAATATAAGTTATAAATATATTTCGATGTGCCATAACTGCTAGACGCACTATCCATAAAATTATATGTAATACATCATGATAAAATGTTGATATCCAATCATTAATTCTTCAAACAATTCACTTTAGATTTTTCATGAATACATAAATCATAAAGTACATAAAAATAAAACCATTGGACAATATTAAATACTTGATCGACTAGAAGTCCTTTGCAATTTCAACACATGTTGATTGCAACTACAACATTATTAAGATGATTTATAAGACTTTAAAGGCATAATAATAATAATAATAATATTGAAATCCACATAATTTAATTTCAAATCCTTAACTTATTGACCAACTAAATAAAAATATCACAAAAGATGAGTAATAAGTCCTTATTGATTTAGTCGATGATATTTGACAACAATCAAGACTCCATTTTGCAAAAATGAAGCTGTTCGATTAAACTTTAAACACCAAACCTAGTCTTTGGAATTTCATCTTACAATTCTAATTTCACAGACATGTTTGAAGCATCAGAAATTGGCTGAAAATTCATTTTGTCAAACTAGGATGATCAAGTTAACCTGTTTGATTGGTCAAACTTGCCGATCAATGCTAAGGGTGGTTGATGGTAGAGCTAGACATGGCTTTAAAGATCTCGATGAGAAAAACCCATGTCCGTTGTTAATTTCTCCAAATAATGGTTGATTTGTTGGAAAATGCATAAAAACCGTCAAAAGTAGGTGGCAGTAGATCCAAACTTTTCCAACGACGATCCAAGAGTTGGAGGGATGGATCTTGCTCTCCTGGATGAAGGAAACACGAAGGTCTAATTTGCTGACGGATTGGAAAACAAACGTTGCCAAAATCTAGTGTTGAAGTTTAAAGGCCAAAAATTCCTTCACCGTTTTCTGGCGATTGGTAGCAAGTTAGACAACAGGACCCTGGCATCGAAGTTTTTGGGAGGCAGCAAGCCTTGTTGGCCGGTGCATGGCAGCAGATGGTGGTTGGAAGTAGTCGGATTGGGAGGGGCAACCATGTGTTGATTTTTTTTTTTTTTTGCTCCTCTTATACATGGAGAGCTTAAGAAAGGAAGAACATGAGGGAGGACGAGAGAAGGAAATAACCCCTGAGCACATAAGCGTCAATATGCAACTATCATTCTTACAATCAAGACTCCTCTCATCAATATATCCTTCATGTGTTGAATTCTTTTTTTTGTTTTTTTTTGTTTTTTTGTTTTTTGCTCCTCTCATCAATATCCTTCATCCAAGACATGTTAACTCATACAAGACTAAAATTCCTAAGCACATAAGCGTCAATATGCAACTATCATTCTTAATGCCTAAGTTATCAACATTAGTTTATTAAATCATTCCAAGTTCAAAGATCTCAAACAAACATAAAAGAACTAAGCGCACACGAAAACTCAAGATTATTGTTAATAATTCTTTAGATAAAAGGTCATCCAATACCAACACTAATCAAATCTACAAATCTTAAATCCATTAAAATGCTTAACTATCATAATCCCTTATTCTGCAATGACGATAAATTAAGTGATTGATAAAGTCAACAAGCTTAGGTTCAAGTCAATTCAGAGAAAGCTTGATGCTATACGATACCAAAGTTCCCAAAATGATTAAAATAGATGAGGAATTTCCACTTAGTTATATTTTACATTCCTGCAATCTGTAACTATTAACCTACAACAAAAATTAATAAACTGTTTTCTTATGTCTCTAAAGGTATATCGGAAGCCTCTATAAATACACAATCAACTGTCAAGTAATCTAAACAGACGACCACTTAAACAATTGGAAGTACCTAAAAAAAAGGTCTCATAAAGAATTTAACCTTCTAGAATTAAAAAAAAAAAAAAAAACCCATTGCATCGATTTTAAAGTCAAAGGCCTAGGACCAATGTCTTGCAACGATCAACCAAGTAGCACTTACATATTCCTCCCTTCTTCCCAATGACACCAAAAATCTTTATTGTCTGAAGCTAAGGCTCTCAACTACGTAGAACATACCAATATTTAAAGCGTACCATAACAACCCTAACTCTCCAAATGATCTAACCTAAACCAAAAATCAAGTCTTGAAATGCAATAGATTAATACATTTAAGGCTCCAGAGCTCTATCTTTGCAGGAGAAGTAAACACAACCATCTAAGCTGCAAATAAGGAAAACAAACATAGTTTGTTCATGTTTCATCAACTTATATCCTAATTATGCAAATAAAGTCAAAAGATTGAGAGCAATAGAATCGATCGGTTGTCAAACAAACAAACAAGTCCCCTATAAGACTAAATATTATAAAATATCCATATAGTGGAACACGTATGAGAAATTTGGAATTACCTAAATTTTAAAAATATTTTCCCTACCATATGACGACCTATCCCAAGCATATCTAAAACTTAGCAAAAAGCATTAAAATATCCGAATGACCTTTAACTCGCTAACTCCATTCAATTACAGAGATGCTCACTATATGAGGCTAAGACTAATAGTCAAACAAATTATCTCAAGAAGAAATAAAACTTGAAGTTGTCTCGAGATTAATTGTTACCCGTAATTAACCTAGTCATCATAATTAAAAAGTTATTCAATTAAATATTAAGTCGTTCCAAATTAACATAATAGCCACCATTAATTTAGGATATAGTAGGATTCGACTACAGGTCATATTTATATGGTTTGGGTTTCCACTTAGCCAGTTTACTCATAAGGATCACTCATTTCATGTCATTGTCATTAATATAATTACATCACTTTGAAATGATAGAAATATCACATCCTCTTAACTCTACGTAGGCTTCCCAAGTCACTCTTGAACCAATGGAGAAGAAGTGACTGTAAATATATTTTAGTAAACCTAATCCTCAAAATTAAAGAATCTCTAAGTTAATAAATTTAATTCCAACATATCATCATCTAATAAACTAACACCTCTAAAACCTACAGTCTCTTCGACTAGTCTCCAATATATAGTCAAGATTGTCCTGAATCATGCAAGAGATGATGATCTATTAAGCTATCTTCGAATATGCTCATGTCAAACTTAATTAAAACACTGAATTTAATCTACCAAGTGCCCTAGACAATTCCAAAAATAAATAGTAATGTAGCTTAAGTCAATCCACCTACAAGTGGGTCATGCCACACATTTCTATCACCTCATAGAAGGAAGAAAAAAAATATCAAAAGCTTTCACCATTATGTTTGAAAGAAGGTGGCATGATTCACTAGATCTAATGATACCAAGTTTTACACTTAGGTGGACTTATAAGTTATCCAGACCCAAAATCTTATGTTTCAAACCTGCTAAAAAATAAAAAATATTAAACAATATTAACACCGTGCTAGTCAATGGACAATGATTTCAATTTCTCAAAATAAGTACAAGTAATTAGAAAACTACACTTTAACCTCAAGTCCGTACCTTTACTGTACGTGACATTCAATAATTTCCTTCCAGTAAGACCCTATGGAACTATAACGGTAGTAACTGTATTGCAGAAAGCCAAAGATCATGAAAAATCACTATAAACCTCAACAAATCCTAAGCGTTGATATTTATAAAGTCCTGATTACAAAATCAACTTGCATTTCAATGTAGCGACAATAAACCATGTATCAATAAAAACTAGGTTAAAGGATAGGGATGTTCAAAACCCAAGTCAAATACTCCTCATGGATCTTACAAAATAATTGAAACCATCACTTTGAGTGAACTTAGACAAAGTATCGATAATACTAAATTTAGTGGAAATGAAAAGTTTTATGCTATATACCATAAGATAATAATCCAAAGAAAAGGGCATGAAAGATAGAAAAATGCTACAAAAATAGTTGCAACAAATATCCCCAGACCCTCAAAATATTTATAATAATTCTAGTACCCCAATAAGTATGAATGCTAGACCACACTAGTCAATATTACTGACCTAATGAACCCAGTGCTAAAGCAGAATCTCAAGAACAATAAGAGTCCGTATTTTATCAACAATACCCCAAAATGACATGTGGACAACGTCAAGACAAGGAATTCACAAGTTAATTAAAATTTGAACTTCTTTAATATAAGACTTTAAATGTTTACTGCCTGACGCTCACACTTTAAATGATACAAGTTTCCAGTAGTTCTATCAGAGCAAACTCAACAGGTTTGATACCAAAAATTTGTCATGACCTAAAAACAGGGTTAGTGACTAAATTAAAAGATATTTTGAAGATTTTGAAAGTCTAAAAATTTAAAAACTATAGTTGGACCCATAAAATATTAAAATAAATCAAATTTTGCTCCGAAGTCTTCAAAAGAAAGAAAAAACAATAAAACAAGACCAAAATTTAAATAAATATATCCAGTTATAAAGTAGATCTCATAAATAAAACAAACTACACCTGCACAACTTTAATTAAATTCAAATATCATGTTGAAAAAGATATAAAAAATCTATAATTTACCGATAACCTTGAAGCGCATGCTTATTTAAACAATGTTAATTATGTTAAATTAATTACTTAGTATGTCAAAAATTTGATTAATTATTATTGGCATTATTTTAAATTTCATAGCATAAATTAATTTTTTTAAGCATTTAAAAATTATGGACATGATTTAAATCATTGATTTAAAAGAAACACTTTTTTACGTATATAACCGCATGTCATTTGATTTTTATCTAATTACCAACATGCCGTTATAACCCTCCTTATGTTGTTTCACATGTAAGCCCAAAAGCCCACTTAAATCTAAAATGCTCTAAGACATATCAGACCTAATTCACCATTCCATCCCTTTCCTCTCCTCCTCTTGATGCCTTTCTCTATCTCTTTCACTCTCTCTCATTTTTTTGTGAAGTTTGAAGAAGAAAAACCATCTTTGTTCCTATCAAAATCATAGACAAAAGCCCCACAAACCCTAGAATCAAAATGGACTTGAAGTTTCTAAGCTATACACACTTGTAGCAAGGATTAAGGTAGGTTTCTATTAATATAAACTTGTTCGTCTCCAATTGTTCCTCTACTATGAATTTCCACTTGATTTTTCTTGTTCTATTTTTGGATTTTAACATGGATTTATTTCCTACTTAAACATATTTTAGTCCTTGAGACATTTTTCATTTTTCTTTTCTCTTTTTGAAGAATATACTCATGCATGGTGATCTAGTGTAAATAGGCTATTGTTGTGGTCCATTAAGCAAGTGTAACCTAAATCATCTTATTTCATGTTGAAGTTTTATTGCAATTAAGGTGTTAAAAATTTAGATTGAGCATGATTAGATTTACTTTGATGACTACTGAATAGATAGAAATCAAGGACTGTATTTTGATGTTTAAAATTTGGGGTAAATGGTTTTAATATGTTTCAAATTGTTTTCTAAGTTTCTGGGAAATTTTTGTGCCAGCCGGCTGGCCTTTGAAGGTGGCAGGTTGGCTGGTGGCTGTCCAAGTTGACAGTTTTGGCTCGTACTATTTTTTTGTTTTGTGTTTTTAATTCCTTTACTAAGCCCCAATTCTAAATATTAATTTTTAAACTGTCTCACACTAAAATTTTATTTGTTTTAAAAATATTTCAAAGCAATTGTGCATGTCTGATATTTAAAATATTGAAATGGCATATTAATGGTTAAATTGACAAGTTGATGCTTGTAAGGATTTTACTTAAGTTTGATTTCTGATTTTAAAGTACGTTTTAAGGTTTTTGAACATTAGTGGAGCTTGCGTTGCTTTTTGTGTTGGAGCTAATAATATTGAATACTGAAGTAGAATTTCCTATCCCTCCCTTGATTAGCCATATTTTTAAATTATTTGGCCCTATCATAAAATTGAGACGAGCATGTTCCAAATAAACTGTTTATGAAATTTTGTTTTTTGGTAACTAAATGTTTGCAAAAATTATGTCATGTAAATATTGCTATGTTCTCATACTTTAGACTTGAAATAAATATTCCGAGTGTAATGATTTTTCAAACACTGCCATGAATGTGCACGTCTTCTGGCGATTGTGTTTGCAGATGCCACCATGAATGTGTATGGCTTATGGTGGTTGGTTTTACAACCATAGAAATTAGGTTATGAGATATAATCTTAGGGGCAAGACATTAAACCTTAATCAGGGTGCTCTTTAGCATAGGCAAAAGGATAGAGCACTATAAGTATGTTCCGTATATGATATATCAATGATTTATAAGCTAAGAATTTTATTAGGCTGATTCAACTCTTCCTTTAATTGATTATTTAAATATCCATGCTTTTTTATTTATTTTAACGTCGTGTTTTAAAAGATAATCATGATGGGCCTTTCTCTAACGTATTATTGTTTCAAAATTGCCTTTCCCAGGTTTTGTGAAACCAGTCATGTTCGAGACTATGATGTGTATTTGATGTTTCATGGAGTTTTGATTAAGAAACGGTATAATCTTGTAATTGTTGTATGCCATGTGTACTGTATGACTTGTCTCGATGTTAATTTCATTGTATTATTTGTATTTGGACTATTAAAATACTTTATGGACTTAAAAGCCCTACGTAGGCAGTACCTTTAAATTATAATTATAATTATATTTATAATTATTAGTTTCTTGCTGAGACAATTTTGGCTGATCATATTTTAACTTAAATATTAATTTAAATTATTATTTACATGTCAATGAGGTTCGATGGATTTGGTATTAGAGCATAGGCTTTAAATCTTTCAGGAACTAAAACTATATGTTTTAATTGTTTTGTTTTGATTTTACTAGTTTTGACAGTCAGGAGATATGTTGTTATAGATACATTTGAGTGCACAATGCAATAACACTTATGTTTTAAAATCGCACAGTAGAAGTGCGGTGGATTTATAATTTTTATTCATATCTTTAATTTAAAATTTCAAGAATGAAATTTCTTTTAAGAGGGTAGGGTTGTAACGCCTGTTAATTTTAAACAATGTTAATTATGTTAAATTTAATTAATTAGTGTGTCAATAATATGATTAATTGTTATTAGTATTGTTTTAAATTGTTTTTTAAGCATTTAAATTTCTTGTCTTATGATTTAAATCATTGCTTAAAAAAAAACTTTTTTTTTTGTTTTTATCCTCATGCCATGTGATTTTTCTCTAATTACTAACATGCCATTGCAACTCTACTTATGTTGTTTTATGTGTAATTCCAAAAGCCCACATAGACCCAAAACATTCTAAGACATATCAAACCTAATTCACTGTTCCATTCCTTTCCTCTCCTCTGCTTCTCTCAACACCTTTCTCTCTCTCTCTTTCACCCACTCATTTTGTTTTCAAGTCTGAAGAAGAAAACCCAGCTTTGTTCCTCACAAAAATCATAGAAAAAAGCCCCACAAACCCTAGATTCAAAAACGAATTGAAGTTTCTAAGCTAATTTTTATGAATATAAACTTGTTCTTCTCCAATTTTTCCTCTAACCTAAATTTCCCCTTGATTTTTCTTATTCTGTTTTTGGATTTTAACATGGATTTATTTGCCATATATACATATCTTAGTCCTTGAGATGTTTTTCATTTTTTCTTTTCTCTTTTTGAAGAATATAGTTATTCATGCATGGTGATTTGGTGCAAATAGGTTATTGTTTTGGTCCATTAAGCAAGTGTAACTCAAATCATCTTATTGCATGCTAAAGTAATATTGCATTTAAGGTGTTAGATTTACTTTGATGACTATTGAATAGATGGAAATCAAGAACTATGTTTTGATGTTTAAGATTGTTTTAAGGTGTTTCAAATTGTTTTTCTAAGTTTCTATGAAATTTTTGGACTGGCAGGCTAGCCTTTGAAAGCGGCAAGTCTGCTAGTGGCTATCCAAGTGGACAATTTTACCTTGTACTATTTTTTGTTTTGTATTTTTAATTCATTTAATAGGCCCAAATTTTAAAAATTAATTTGTAAACAATCTTTGACCAAAATTGCATTTGTTTTAAAATTATTTCATAGCATAGTTGCGTTATGTATTTAAAAACTTTGCATAATTGATATTTGAAATATTGAAATGACACACTAATGGTTAAAGTGACATGTTGATGCTCATAAAGATTTTACTTAAGTTTGATTTTTGAGTTTAAAATATGTTTTTAGATTTTTGAACATTATCAGAACCTATGTTGAGTTTTGTGTTAAAGCTAAAAGTATTGATTTCATATCCTTCCCCTGATTAGTCATATTTTTATATTATTTGGCCTTATTGATAAAATTAAGAAGAGCATGTTCCAAATAAATTGTTTATGAAATGGTGTTTCTTGTAACAATATTTGCAAAAAGTATGTGTATGTAAATATTGCTATGTTCTCATGCTTTAGACTCAGAAAAAATATTCCAAGCACAATGATTTTTCAAACACAACCACGAATGTGTATGGCTTCTGGCAGTTATGTTTTTAAATGCTACCATGAATGTGTATGGTTTTGGTAGTTGGTTTTATAGCCACAAAAATCGGATTATGAGATATCACCATAGGGTAGGACACTAAACCTTGATCGAGGCACACCAAAGCATGGGCAAATGGCTAAACCACTATACGTATGTTTCGTATATGATATATCAATGATTTATAAGCTGAGAATTTTATCAGATTGCTTCATCTTTTCCTTTAGTTATTATTTAAATATCCATGCTTTCTTTTATTTATTTAAACGTCATGTTTTGAAAGATAGACCTTTCACTCAAGTTTTATTGTCACTAGTAGAAATTGTTTATTACACGACAGTTTTCCATCATATTAAGTGTGGGAGAAAATGTTAGGGAACGCGAAAAATATGAAAGCTATCGTGGAAATAGGAGTTTCCACGATGGTTTTTTGATAGGCTTACACAACAATTTTTAGCAAAAACCATTGTGTATGCTACACTTTACATGACAATATCTAGAAAAGACCATCGTGTAAAATTTGGTATTTCTCCCAGCTTACACGATTGTTTCTTAAAGAAACTGTCGTATAGGAAACCGTCGTATAAGCCTATAATAATACTATTTTGATATTATTAATGTTCATGGTAATATTAATATTAAATTAGAGTAATATAATAATAATAATAATTTACAATTAAATAAATTTAGAATAATAAATATTAAATACAATTAAATATTTTTGTAATATTATCATAACAATATTAATGTTTGAAGCTAATATTAATATAAATTTAAAATATATTATTAAGGATTATAATGTAAGAATATTAACATATTATTATTATCGTAATAATATTGTTAATATATTACTAACATTAATATGAATTAAAAGATATTATTAAGAATTAATATTATTTATATTAATATTAGTATTAAGCTTGAAAATGAGATGGTGTTATTTTTAAAGCTTACATGACAATTTTTTAGAAAAACCATTGTGTAGCCTATATGAAAAAAAAAGGCCCTTACATGATGGGCTTTTAGAGAAACCGTCATGTAAGCCTATAATAATACTATTATGATATTATTAATGTTCATGGCAATGTTAATATTAAATTATAGTGATATAATAATAATTTACGATAACAAATAAATTTACAATAATGAATATTAAATACAATTAAATATTTTTATAATATTATCATAGTAATATTATTGTTTAATGCTAATATTGATATAAATTGATAATATACTATTATGAATTATATATTAACATATTATTATTATTTTTATCATAACAATATTGTTTAGATATTATTGATATTAATCTAAATTAATAAGATATTATCAAGACTTAATATTATTTTTATTAATATTAATATTAAGCTTAAAAAACTGTCGTGTAAGCTATTTAAAAAAGGAAGGACCTTGCACGACTTTTTTAGAAAATTCATTGTGTAAGCCTACAATAATAATATTATGATATTATTAATATTCATGGTAATATTAATATTAAATTACAATGATATAACAATAATAGTTTAATATTATATATTATATGTTGAATACAATTAAATATTTTTGTAATATTATCATAACAATATTAATGTTTGATGATAATATTAATATAAATTTAAAATATATTATCAAGAATTATAAGTTAAGAATATTAACATATCATCATCATCATCATAACAATATTATTATGTATTACTGATATTAATATAAATTAACAAGATGTTATTAAGAATTAGGATTATTTATATTAATATTAGTATTAAGCACGAAAATGAGATGGCGTCGTCTTTAAAGCTTACACAACGGTTTTTTAAAAAGATCGTCGTATGAGCTGCTTAAAAAAAAAGGGGGAGCCTTACACAATGGTTTTTTTTTTAGAAAAAAAATATGTCATGTAAGTCACTAATCTTAAATATTGTAACCTTACTAGACTTCTTGTTTTTATTTTACAATTTTGTTACTTATGAGTTACAAAAAATTCTCACTAAGGGGCGTTCTCCTAAATCAAACGTTTTGGGGTTTGTTAGGGTTGTTTTATGAAAAATGATATTTTTGGCATTGATGGGAGTTAAAAAATATTCTGAACCTGTTAAAAAACTTAATTTACATTTCTTGCTACCCTTAACATTGTGAAAATCAAAACATTCATTTTCTTTTTGTGAAAAAAATCTATTTTTACGAAACTTTACAGTTTTAACTTGCATATGAAAATCTTAACATTTTGGCTCTTAACATAATTTCTTTAAGAAATGCCTAAATTCCTTTTGAGCTTCTAAACATGAATTCACTTTCAGCCTATAAATATTTAGGCAGCCACTTTATGGTTTTGGTTCGAAACACAAAATCTTTACCTTTTGACCCTAGGACCAAAAACAAGTATCCTATGCCAAAACATTCAATTTTTAAGAAGGATTAAACTCCATGAAATATCCTTTGTCTAGTTCACACAATTTCAAAACATTCCCCTCATTTAATTAACCGTTTTGAAATTTTATAATTAAGATCTTGTAAAATTCATAACTCATTAACCGAGCAGAATTTTGACAATGTTGTTTGCAATGTAAAACATTTTTAATGATATCTATAAATTTAGTGTTTTAACTTTCCTTAAATTCCAACCTTACAGTAGACTCTTTGGCTAATTTTCAAATATATGGAGTTTGAAATAATCTTTTCAATTTAGTCCTTTTGGAATTTCACAAACTTTGCTCATAAAGTTATTATCCTTACTGTTTTGGATAGAATTTTTATTTTTTTCCAGAATTTAGGTTGCCTAAAAATCCAACCAAATCACCATTTTTGGTAAAAACATCAAAACTTTGTTTTAAAGCAAAGTTTTTGAAACTAATTTTATGCACATAAATCCCCAGTTTCTAGACATGCTTCATCCCCATCATACATATATCTCACATCATAGTCTCACCATAAAGTTTATTTTACATGCCATATTCCATACTTAGACAAATACATACAAAATCCCATGAAAAGAACATAATCTTTAGGGTGAAGTTTAAGGTTTTATCTAAGGCTTTTGTGAGCTTTGTGATCCTTCACAAAGACTTAAATTTTGGTCATACCTCCTTAACAAGATTCATGGCAAAACCTCCATTAAAACTATCAAAAACTCAAGAGAAAAAACGAAAACAAAAATCTACATGAAAAAATTTTGATTTTACCTTCCAAAATAGCTAGTTTTGAACCAATACTTGAAAGATGAATTTTTATGGTTTTATTTTTTTTGAACAAATCATTGAAAGAACCTTAAGGGACTGCCGTTTTTCTTTTTGGGGGAGGAGAGTGTTTGATTCAACTTTTGCATGAGACAAATGAGTAAAAACTCGATATTTTACCTAGCTTTGGTGACTCACCATACTTAGTCATCATTTAAGACTTTTTGTGGTTTAAATTTAACTCAAAAGCCTTGGTAGAAATCTAGCCACCACTAGGGTAAATGTGGCAAAATTTCATCCTTTTGGGTGTCTCATGGCGGGTCCCACAATCTTTTTACACAGTCTAAATTTACACCGATAGTATTTTTTCTTATATTATTGGTATTCCTTCCTATACTATTAGTATTCTTTCTATATAGTTTATGAAATCCCATAACCTTCCATAGTTATTCACATTCTCTAAACAGTATGATTCTTATATTGCTTAATTTTATACAGTCTAATTTCCAAAATAGTTAGTTTGAACCAACACTTGAACTTTGCTTGAAAGATGAATTTTGTGGTTTTATTTATTTTTTTTTTTTTGAACAAAATGATTGAAAGAACCTTAAGGGACTATCGGTTTTCTTCATGGGAGAGGAGAGTGGTTTAACTTTTGCATGAGAAAGATAAGTAAAAACTTATTTTTCCTAGCTTTGGTAGCTCACCATACTTAGTCATCATTTAAGAACTTTTGTGGTTTAAATTTAACTCAAAAGCCTTGGTAGAAATTTGGCCACCATTAGAGTAAATGTGGCAAAATTTCATCCTTTTGGGTGTTCCCAATCTTCTTACACGGTTTAAATTTACATTGATAGTATTTTTTTATATTACTAGTATTATTCCCATACTGCTAGTATTTTTTCTATACAGTTTATGAGGTCCCATAACCTCATATACTTATTCACATTCTCTAAAGAGTATGATTCCTATATTGCTTAATTTTATACAGTTTAATTTTCATAGTATATTACTTTATGTAGTGCAATTTTCTTACTGCTTAACTTTATCTGTATAATTCCTTACACTACATTATTTTTTTAGTATAATCCTTATACTGCATAATTCTTATATTGCTTAATTTTTAAACTATATAATTTTCATATTTTTATACAATATTTTCTTAAACTGTATTTCTGTCTTAAAATTTGTTGCAACATTTTCTACAATAATTAAGCATTCTACCTTATTTTCATATCATTCCTTCCTTGCTTAAGACTATGGCATGGTTTTTAACCTTAAAAAATCTCATTTCCACTTTTATAGTATTTGTCATAAAAATCAAATCTAAATAATAATCCTTATGACACTCCTTATGCTTTTAAAATACTAAACAAATTTTTGAGCATCAAATTTAGCTCACAATTTTATTTTTTTTTTTTACGTAAAATACTTAACACAATCTTTAATTATTGCATACACAATGCACTAGAAATTCTTGGATGTCATAGGAAACTGGCGGGGTTCCAAGATGGAACCTGGCGAGTTTTGGCTAGTTTCGGGACAATACCCAACAGGTTCCAAGACCAAATCTGGTAAATTCTGAGATAGAATCTAGTGTGCTCAAAAAAATATGATGGAATCTAATAGGTTCCAAGTTGAAATTGACAGGTTACAATCTGGCACCCGCGTCAACGACTGGAGGCGGTTGGTGTTTTTTTGTTTCAAAAAAATGTTGGAATCTGATACGTTTCAAAGTGGAACCTAGTAGGTTACAACTCAGCACCCACTTCGACAACCAGAGGTGGTTGGCGCTTCTTTGTTTCAAAATTATATATATATTAGAATCTGATAGGTTTCAAGTTGGCACCTGGCAGTTTATAATCCAGCACCCTACTTCGATGACCAGAGGCAAGTTCTATGATAGAACCTAGCGGGTTTCTGCAGGTTCTATTTCGGCATCCTACATAAGTGAGTGGGAGGAAAAGTAACTTAGTCTTTTAAAAAATCAACCATTTGTAATAAAGGAGCAATTTTGACGAATGGTTTGTTATAGGGTATTTTTGATAAGGTGGTGCATTTGGAGGCATACTTATAAGTTGCTATAAAAAAAAAATTAGTATTTTCAAAATTTTTAAGGCCATACCAGTAGATTTTTAATCTTTTTTAGGGGGACTTATTATGTATAAGCCTATATATTCATATAGGTTAAAAATTAAATTAAAAATGTTAAGGGGTCCTTAAACCCTCCTGGTTCTCATGCCCCTAGTCTTTTAATGCAAATTAATAGAATATATCTTATTAATTCAAATAAAATAATATATATGAAACATACATTATATAAAGTCGATTAACATAATAAAAACACACAATAATGTCATAATGTTGCAATAATTTATCATCTATTCTTCTTATTTTTATTCATCTCTATTTTCTTCTTCATTCTCAGGAGGTGGCACAATACTTGATCGTGGTGGAGGGATAATATTAAAGGGCGTTGAAATTAGATTTTCTCTTCAGCTCTTCAGGAGTTGTATTTTTCAAACTTAAAAATAGATTTTTAATTTTTTTTTTTTTTAGGAGAACTATGTCAAATTATTAAACGGTGGTGGATGGACAATATAAGCTAAATCCTGGATATATCTGTGCCATTACAACAGCTATATGTATATTGATGTTATACATTTGGGCAAGCCACTGCTGCACATCAGAAGGAAGCTGTATATGCCAATTTTCAAATTGCGACCTAGTAGAGGATGAACTAGAGGTGAAGTGTCTCTGACCGAGTGTAAAACTTACTCCCTTACACACTCCTCTACGGGGCCCAAACGAGTTTACTGTGGACTACGAAAGTTGAGTTTTTCTCTCCTTAACATTCTAAGTCTGTAATTAGGAGTTAGCAAATCGAGAAAACTATTGAAGAATATAAAAAACGATGCTTACATGTGTAGACTTTACAGCGTCGTTGACCCATCCCCTTACCATGCTGATAATTAATATTGGTCACGCCAATCATTGATCAACAACTTTGGCATTTGTGTTTCCAAAATCATCTATAACATTGATAGGGTGCTTGGTATTAATTGATTCAAACTAACTTTTTAGTTATAAACAGCTCTCACATATCACAGTAAAAATAAAAAAGTTGCTACAATATAAAACTCTCATATATTACAGTGTTTAAAATTTTAATTAATAGTTTTAACCATCATATCGAACATTCTATGAGTATGAGTTGGTGTTAGAGTTTGTCATTTTCTTTTTTATTTTAGTAAAATCAAAATTTTAGACTAATATATAAAGTGACTCAACTTTATGTGTCTATGTAGAACATAAGATGCCTGCTCCTGATAGCTGGCCCACTTGGATCTGTTGCGATTTTTTGAGTTTGTTCTTTGACTTGGCATATGAAAAAAGGAAAGGAATTGATTAGAGCAACAAAATTTAATGAAAAAGCGATCTATACTGGCTTAGACTAGACGTGTCGAATGCGCCATGCCAGATTGAGCCGACAAAATTGAACTTAAGCCCGTCATGGGCCTGGGCTGGGCCTGAGGGAAGACTCTTGGCCCAAACCATAAATTTGAAGAGGTAGATATTTCAAATTGTGCAAATAAAATAGGAGAAGATTATGTATTTTGTTCTCTATTAGATTTTTCTCCCTATTTTTTTGGTACCTTTTGGTTGTTTCATTTGTGTTCTTCTGTTGGCTTATATTTTATTTTCTTATTTTGTTAGTTATTGTGGCTCGATTATGTTCTATTTTATTTTTTCTTTTCATTAGGGAGTTTTATTATGGGACGAGTTGCTTTGAAGGGTGATGCTAACTAGTTGAATATGGAAAAGAATGCCAAAGACATCAATTTTAATTTTAATTTGCAATGAATTGTCGTGTTTTTATTAATATGTGTTTAAGAAATTGTCACACCAGTGAGTTGTATTTATCAATATAGATCAATAACAACTCAGAAGTTATATAAACAAATTAGGGTTAGAATTAATTTTTTTAAATATTATTCCTAGAATATAAACGGCTAAGTAACATAATATAGATATACGTGCCACACTCCCCCCGGACGTACGCAAATCATCATTATTTTAGTTACATTTGACTATGCTACATGTTTGGTACGTGAGCATGTTCTTGTTTTAACTAATTAAAAAATAAAAAAACTATTATGACTTACGGATTGGGATGATTTTGCTTCGTAATAATGTCAATCTCAGTGGAATAATTTTCATTGAAAATGGGCGATTAGTTGAATTTTTAGTAATGGGAAATGCCAGTTCATGTGACATCACAGCCGTACACAAATACTTTTGGTAGAGCTGGCTTTCGGCTGTAGCACCGCAAATACATGTAGCAGACAATGCATAAAGCGTGACAAATAATTGAAAATAATGACAAGCCATGCTTGTCCTTATGCATGCATAATTCCGTATCTAATTTGTCACGATGACTCATTTATTGAGAATTCCGAGTCATCATTTGGGGCAAATTTTCTAAGCGATGTTGATATATGTAGAATATATCATATATATAACAAACGTACCCACAAACGCAATCAATTATGTGTGTATGTATATATACGCGTGTGTATTTAAGTATTTTTATGTGCATAAAGTCCCCCAGAAAAAACAAGGGGAAGCTTACATATATGACCTTCTGGCCATCGTAAGGCCGCTTGACATGAAATTGCTACCTCAGGACCATAAATCCAATACTCAACGAATATTGAATTCACTCAATTTTAGGTACCATCATGGAATAAAATTTCGATACCTTTAATCTATTTTATTTGTCGTTAATCGTACGTATATGATCTCCTCCCCATGCATGCGCACTTAACACATACACACATACATTATATATATATATATATATATATATATATATATATATATATGTATATATGAAGAATGCCCTTTCATATTTTTTGTATCTAAACTAATGTAATGCTGACAAATTAATACAGCATATACTTGCTTTGACTTACGACGCGACGTGTTAAATGCGGGATGACTAGTATAGCACTATATAATATTTTTTTTTGGAAGTAATAAGACAACACTATATAATTAATTGTGTAGTTTGCTAATAATAATTTTTTCTTAATCTTCTATTTAATCTTTAAGGTTTGGGATCCCACTTCAGTATATTGCTTAGTAATTAATTTGCATATAAAAATTGGCAGAGTGTCGTTGTTATAAGGGTCACCTTTTTCACCAAACTGGTGGGTGGTACGTGGGAGGACGACATTATTTAGCTTGGGACTTGTTTGTTTGGTTGGATTGTGTAATGCAGCACTAGAATAACGTGAATTTCAAGTAGTTTTCGCTCGATGCCACTTGGAATAATATTGGACGTACCTGACCCACCAATATTTGACATATTTTCGAGCTAGATAAGTTGGTTGTCTTAAATATTAGCCAAAATTAACATTATTTTTGACCCGGCGAAACAAACCGACCAGTACCTGTACCATTGCCAATTAAAGGCTTTGAAAGACCCAACTCAGTTCAGTTACACGCCAGCTTTTTAATGCGTTTCACAAACTATTGCGTGTAAAATTGGTAGATCTGATCATATTATCATTCTTCAAAATACAAGCGCTAGATTCCGGTGATTTTTTTGGTGGGTAAATGCAACCTTTTGATAGATATGTTTTTAGCAGTCATATCTCACAACAACACTAACAATATTAATAATTTGGATCAAATCTGATAAGGATCCCCACTAAAAAAAACCCTAGATTCTAATATAAAATCGTAAAAGGAAAAATTAATACAAACAGTTTAGAGCAGTGTTTTCCTGCAACAAAATAATCCTTCAACAATTAGTGCACACTCTTTATTCATGTATTGTCTCGTTTTCATGTTCTCTTTTTATTTCTTTTAATTAATTCTTGACAACTTATTTAATTATTTGTATTTTGAGTATTTAGTCCTATTCATATAACCATATTATTGTTTCTACATGACATGATAAATAATTATTTGAGGAATAATTAAAAAGATAGACAATGGGATAATATATCTAGACTCATTATACCTTGGATTGATGAAAGATGAATATTACTGCAACATATTTTGAAAAGAAGAAAAAAAATTTACATGATGATTGAAATATAGTAAAATTTAAACTTATATTGATGTTTTTTCCAACATCATGATAGAGATATAAACGGAAACTAAGCAAAACTCTTCGTACAAAAAGAGGGAAAGTTACTAATTAAATCAGATAATGATCCTCCTTAATTTTTTTTTTTTTAAAAAGGGAAGAAGTTACCATGTGAGGTAAAAAAAGCCCCTTTCCAAAAAGCTCACCATACATCAATATTTCCCTGAAACGTAAATTTTAACACATTACAATAACAAAATCATTACAGTAATAAAGTATAATTATTCGACTATAAGTTGTGTAGAATAAAATTAAAACAAGTTTTTTAAACTAAAGATACCTTTAAACATTTAAAAATAGAGAAATAAATTGAAAAGAAAAAATCTAGAAGGTCTATAATGTAATTACTCCCCAGTTTTTGTCTAATTGATTTTTTTACGAAAGCTTAGCTCATGAAATCTCAAGATGTAAAGTCAGCCAAGGAGAATGCTACATCAAGGAAGGCATATTTTTAGAATTATTCCATTTTTGTCTATATTAGAAGTTTGTACAAGAGGTGACATTTATCACAATTGCAATTATTTTGCACTATAAATTGCTTTGCTTAAATGTCACGCTTCCTTTCCAAAAAAAAAAAAAAAAATCATGCTCAATGTGTAGATTCTTTACGTATTGAAACACGCCATATAGGACAGTGTATATCTCTATCATATTTATGTGTCCCCTTATAATACTGTCAAATTTACTAAATCTAAAAATCATGTTACAAATTCTATTATACTTTTTAAAATTAATTTTTCGTCAAATAAATCCTAATTTAAGGTATTGAATGGGAGAGAGCAATTTTTGAAATCGCACTTGGTCTCCATTGTTATTTTAATCAAAGTGATGGGTATTATAGTTCCCAAAGGTTGCATTACAAAGCTTTTACCCTGAAGGCCACTATTTCTAAAAATTACTATTTCGATTGACGGGCTCAATGTCGACATTCTTAATGCAGAATATTTGATTACAAAATTTTTGGGTATACACTCAACCTGAGCTAATCAATAACCTCCCAAAGGAGTTGTTATTGATGTAGTTATGCGCCAAATCAATAATGGTTGGTTATTGTTTAAAATGATATATCTAGATAGCTTAATCAATCGGGATAATGGCGACACATTAATATTTTTCATGGGTTTTGTATTATCAACGTTAGAATGTGTTGTATTATCAACAGGTTCGTAAAAGATTAATCTAATAAATTCTGACGTTTATGGTACGTACTAATCTTGTTAATCTTGTTGAAATCTACATAATATATTTTCTTTTAATTACACTGCAAAAAAAAAAGGGACACTCTAGCGATGACTTCCATATTTAAAATTTTACTTGTCATCTATAAAAATAAATTAGTGACAACAGTTTTGTTTGAGAAATAAGTTGGAAGTTGAAGTTCCAACTTGTTATAGTGTAAAACTCTCATATTCTACAATAAAGACTAAAAATTTGTTATAGTGTAAAACTTTCATATGTTACAGTATTTAAGTTTCAACTCAAGTTCTAACTTACTTTCTAAACTAAGTCAACATCTCCTCAATAAAAATCATCACAGTATTTTTGTCACAGTGTATTATATATATATACATATATATATATATATGCTTTTTGATTTTTTTTAATGGGTGAAATTATTTAGGAAATCATTTACTCCATCTTTGATATAAAGCAAGGATTTTAAAAAGAACTCATATAGTTTAACACAAGTGGAAGATTGTTAGCACCGGTACTTATAAAATTGTCTTGTAATTCATTTGTGATATTATGAAACATAAAATATTATAGTTTATTTATAAATTATATACATATTGTATATATTTGTTGTTTTTAATTTATTTTTGAGCAAATATCATTAGGATCCAATACTGTTAATGATCCTTAAATATGTATGTGAAGTGTTTATAAGATATAAACTTAAAGGACTTAGCATAAATATAGATTCACAATACGCATAACAGAAAAAAAAGAGGTTGGTCACATTGTTTTGATAAGATCTTATATGAATTGTGGTAATGAGGATCTCTAATCCTTCATTTGGATGGAGGGACATGGAGAGTAGGAAGGAGAGAGTATGTTGGACGGATGGATAATGTGGAGGATAGAGAGGTCTTGTTTGGTTAAGGGGAAAAGTGAAACGATAAATAATAGTTATTTGTCTAATTATTTTTGTGCATTTACTATTTGTTAAATAATTCTTTTGAAGGGTAAAATAGTCTTTTTAATTAGTTTAAATTGGGTGGATTTCTGGAGCCGTTTTACTAACTAAAAGAATCTAAAATGGTGGTACAATGAGGACCTTCTCCCTCCATACTTTCTCTCCCTTTTTTTCTCTCATTCATCCAACAAACAGATTAGCTCTCTTCTTCCGTTGTCTCTCCTTCCCACTAAACAAATCCTAAATGAAGACATCCGTGTATTTAAAACACATTGACATTGCCACGGCATAACTATAATTCTTATGTAATTTTGTAATGGGAATTAAATTCTATTATAATTGGCTATTTTATGGATTATGCCATAATCATGACTGATTTGGGTATTATTAATATCCATTTTATTGTGTCCCTTGATTTGACGTTGAATGAGATCAATTTTATATTTATCAAAAGCTTGGTAAGTGAGTACAATATTATGGATAGTTAAAAGAACTACATCATATATATGGAATCAACACTACATCATAATGTTTCATAAGTGATAATTCAATACTTGGGTGAATAAGAACTTAAACCTATTTGATTTTTTATACCAAATAAACTCTAATACATTATGGTAGGAACATAAATAAATTACTCATTTGACTCAAATCAATGATACTTGTGGACATCGAAATAATTAGAGATGTTAAACAGAATATATAAACTAACTCTAATTATGAATAGAATATGCACCACTTCCAATTGAAAAACAAATAATCATTTATATAGCTGTCAATGGATTCCGTGATCGATAATGCGACTAGACAAAATTTCTCAATATGAAAATCATTATATATGGAGGCTAAAATCACATGGAAAAAAGTTAATAACTACGGACAACCTTAATTTTGTCACTTTTAAAGATATATTGCAATTCATGTATATAATTTTCCGCAATTACATTGTCAACAATTCTTGGATCTCAATTAATATGTGTTCATATGGTCCCATTTCTAGTTTTATAATTCTCCAAGATGAATTAATAAAGTTTTGTACGAAAATGACAGATTTTCTCCGATATAATCTCCACGTATCAAGTAGGCCCCTAACTTCTGTGTCTTGGACGCTTGGGTGTGTGATTTATGTAATTACCGGTATATTTGTATTACATAAAATACGATAAACTGAATATCAATTGTCCATGAAGTATTTTTTAATAGTTAAAATATATAGTAAGTAATAATTATTTATTATATTGGAAAAATAAATGATTCTGATAAGCATGAAACAATATTTTCGTTTATCGTTAAAATAAATATAGATCAATTCTTAATCTAATTTGGATCATGGCTATCTCATAGACAGAATTTTAATTAGAAAATAATTGCACAAAAATACAAAATTTAACCCAAACAAGGTATTGGAACACTTGATCTTCCAAAGCTTTAAACAATGAGTGAGATCCAATAATTCAGTTATTATTTTATATAATAGCGTAAGATGAAAGGCTTAGAAAACAAAAATAAAAAGTCCATTTCGTCACATTTGACACATTTTTTGTTAAATCCATTCTTTTCAACTGCCTTGAGAATTTGAGCAATTTTTTTTTTAATAATCTTTAAGACCTGATAGAATTTAATTAAGTTATTGTTGAGATTTTTTTTCTTTTTTGCAACAAAAACTTTTTATTGAGCCTAAAAATTTTGTGGAGGTATTGAAGATTGTTTCTTGAAATAATGTCAGGCTTTTTTGTTTTATCTATTTTGGAGTACTTTTTTATATATATTTTTTAGCATTTAAGTCTTTTACTCAGTCAATACGGACCTTTGACTAATAAAAAGTATAAATTGAGTATAAATTTTCAAACTGAAAGAAGTTGCGCGCACGTCAAGATGTAAGGTTAAGTTTTTGATGACCTCAAAATGTAATATATATACCTAAAATGTCATTGTATTTTAAATATTGTTATTGTTTTTCAAAAACCAACATTTAAGGATATTTTTGTGTTTTTGCACTGTTATTTTGCTGGAAATTTGGTCGATGAAATTGTAATCTACATCTCAAATCTGTAGGATGCAATTGTTAATGTTTTGCAAAATAGAGAAGTAAATTGAGAAAACTTATATATTTGTGTAATTAATCAACAACAAGAATGGTAATATATATATATATATATATATATATATATATATATATATATATGAAGCTAAACTTGAGTATCTACTCAAGATAAAGTTTGTTTAAAAATTTTAAACTAAAATTCAGGTAAATATGAATAAAATTACCTTAACAGTAATGTAAGCACCATAAGATCACATTAGAATCCTATATATGAACCTAAGAGCGTATAAAAATTTAACAAAAGAAATCTAACAGATCAAAATTGTATCCTACCCCTTTTTGTCTTTGTTTTTGTTTTTGTTTGAGGATACCCCACCTGATATTTATCTATAGAGGAAGGAGTCAAATAGCATATTTGGGCTAAAAATTAGTAAATAATGTGTCATATGTTTGCAAAATGTGTAGTAAATAATATATCAAGAGAAATTGTGAATTATTTCATGAAAAATTAAGAATAAAAACCTCAAAATACCCTTACCTTTTTCTGCTTTCCATCTCTCACTCCTCCCTCGCTGATACCTGTGGTGCCAAGGAATATCGTATTTACATGTAAATACTATATTTTCATGCAAATACAAAAAATTCACCGCCGACCTCATCAAACTTGCAAAATACTGTATTTACACTTATACATTGTATATAGAAATTTAAGGGTAACCTAATCAGTTATCGCAAAATATAATATTTTTATGTAAATATAAAAATTTTCTAACGACCTTGTCAAATAAAAAAAATTACTGGCGACCTTGTTAGTGATCAAAAAATACAATATTTACTTGTGAATGTTGCTGGACATCACTGCCAATGTCACTGTTGTCGAGAAATGTTATATTTACATATAAATAGTATATTTCTATATACATACAAAACTTTATTGGTTAAGTCATACCAATGATGTTGTCAACGACCCAAACATAGATCATATTTACTGATAAAAACACATATTTACGTGATATCACCGGCACTGACGATATTGCTGATAACCCAAAAATACCATATTTACATGCAAAAATCATATTTCTATGTGAATAAAAAAATTGCTAGATGTCCCCAAATATCGCTGCCACCGGCAATGTCACTAGGGTTGAGAAATAATCATATTTCCTAGTAAATCCAAGGCATGACAAAAAAAATAAAAATAAAAAATAAAACAAAACAAAACAAAAATTAAAAAGCAAAATCGTCAGGGGAGGAAAGAGAGAGAATGAAAAAGAAAAAAAGCATCAAATGTAGTAGTGAGGATATTTTAGGTATTTGATATTTTTTAAAATAATATTTTATTCTAAATATGTTGCTTATTTCATTTTAGAAAAATACTTTGACATTTTTACCAATCACATAGTAAAATACAATATTTGCTATAATTTTTCTTTATATATATATATATATCTATATATATATATTTAGAATAATTTTCCTTATATTTTAACCTACAACAAAATTCTCAATTTCGTCTTTCTTTTATGAGGTAGAGGCTATGGAGAATTGGCTATATAATCTAACTACGATGAGAATAAGAACAAAGTTTAATAGTGGAGATTGAGCCATCATATATTGACTGGGAACCTTGTTTTCTTTCCCTGTCATTGTTTAGTACCAACAATGAAGTAGAATAGCTAAAGAAGAAATATACTTAAATATATGGAAGGTAGCCGTAGTCATTGATTTTACGTATGTTCAAGAGCGACGCTACTAGACACCGTGGTTCAGACTTTCATTTGCTGACAATGATTTTGATTAGGTTGGTTCTTTCGAAGCCTTTTAAGATATAGCGAATAATTGACATGGATAACTTAAAGTATAGTTTTTTTTAGAGGTGTTAATGAAATCCGTCAATCCACAGGCCTGTTCAATTCAATTCAATCTAATCTAAATGCTTTGGGTTGAATTAGGAAGAGTTTTGGATTCATTATGAATTGTTAAAATCCAATCCAAAAGTTTTGAATTGAATTACGGATCTAGGAATTATCGATCCATCTAATTGTTAATCCAAAACCCTATATATATATATATATATATGCACACACATATCTTATAATTTTAAATTAATTTTAAGTTTTATTGAAACTAATTTCTCTTAATGATTGGTTGTAACAAATTTATAACCTGTTGGGTTTATAGATTTGAACGAAGAGTTTAAACAAAACTTTAAATTTTTGTGAAAAAAATAATATAAAAAATGATTCGAGCTGTGATTTAAACTTACAAACCAAATGGACTACGCTTTATTAAGCTATTTTATATTATGGATTGTCTATTTTTAATTTTTGATGTTGAAAAAAATCACCCTTGAAAAATCTTATTTTTATGATCTCAATCTGCAAGTATATGAATCTAATCCAAAGGTTTTGTATTGGATTGCGGATTGAAATTTTTCTAATCTAAAAGTTTTGAATTAAATTGTAGATTGAGATTTTCTCAATCTAAAAGCTTTAAATTAGATTGCAGATTGACTTTAAATCTACGAAATCCAATCCTTAAATACCCCTGCTTTTTTTTCCCATATATTCTATAATTTTGTAATGCATACACACCCTGCCTCCATACAAACATACATACATAAATAATCTCATAAAAAAATTATTAGTGTCATATCGTCCTTAATTGTTTTCATTATTTTGAAAATTCTGCAACCTACCAATGAAATAAAAATAACCTAACCTAATTTTACTCGAAAGATCAAAAAATCATGGCTCATACCACCACATACCCAACGTCGCACAAGACACAATCTTCAAGTAGAGCACTGAACCCCAAATGCATCTTAAAAAAAAAAAAATCCTAATCAACCCTTACACCAACCCCATCAGTGGTTACTCTTAAACTTTTATGCTATATTGTAATGCCCTGAAATTTATTTAACGTTAATATAATATAAATGATGAATTAGTGTGTCATAATTAACGTTTTAGCACTAATTAGATTATTTGGTTGGATTTTGAATTTTGGTCGTTTTGTTAAATTGATGCATTCAAATGATTTCTTATTGTTTTAAAATGATGTTTTGAGTTTTAAAACACAACAATTTGTAAAATGTTAAAAATACTCCGTTTTGCAAAACCGTGGGCGGCACATGGTTTTCGCACAGAAAAACCGTCCACCGATTTTCTCTATTTATTTCCTTCTTCTCTCTCTCTCTCCTCACTCTCACGATTCTCTCTCTCTCCTCTCTTCCCTCCCGTGACTCTCTCTCGGCAGCTCTCTCTCTCAATTCTCTCTCAAAATTTTTAAACCCAATTTCGAATCCAAGCTTCGGGTTAGCGAGGAGGAAGCTCGGGGACATGATTTAGCAATCGAGAACGCGGATTGAAGCTTCGATTCGAGGTTAGTTTTGAAATTTCTAAACTTTTTACAAAATTTTCAATTTTGTGCATTTTTGGAATTTAGGTTTGTTTAAGCTTAGAAAACCGTGGATTTGAGTTAAATGAACTTAGAACAACTAGAATCTAAGCTTAGATTGAAGAAAAACGGATTGAATTCAAGATTTTCATTTTTCTCCCTATTTTTCCATTTTTGGATTTTTGAGGATTTTGAGCTTAAATCTTGTTTAAATGATTCCAAACATGTTCTAGAATGTTTTTCTATCAACTATGATTGTTTTTCATGCCTGAGATTTGAGAAAAACAGGTTAGAATCAAGATTTGAATTTTGGGGATCGAGAAACCCGTGGCTGGGATTTCTGGATTTTCCCAGTTCGGCAGGCCGGAGTGATGATCGGCAGGCCGGTGTTCTTCCGACCGGCAGGCCGAACCTGGGGAAGTGTTCGGCCGACCGAACTTTGCTTCCGGCAGGCCGAACTGTGCAGTTCGGTCGGCCGAAGCAGGGAGTCCGACAGGCTGATCGTGGCATGAAATTTTTTTTGATTTTCACCCTTTTTCACTGTTTTGAACCCTGATTTAAATCTCAACCTTATAGAATGATTTTAATGATACAAATGGCACACTAGGACATCATGAAATGGTTTAGTAACATAGAAAGTCTCGAACTAGATATTGATCGACTTAGTTTGTATCTAGGATCGTTCGTGGTTCCGTGGAGCTAACGTATAGCAGACCGGGATTACGGTGTGGGGCACCGGCACGAGTATTGAGGTAGGACTTCTATCCTATTTCTTTGGTAGCCTGGTTTTTGAAATGATTTGGCTTCGAAAAGGATTTCTATCAAAATATTTTCAACAGTTGTTTGAAAATGGTTTTATAGGTTATATTTTAATATACCGTGATTATGAAATGAACTTCATAATAAATGTAATTGACAACACTCGGTAATTGGGTTTTGAATGATAATAAACACAAAGGCATGATGCCATATCAGAGATCGGGTCGTGTAGCGATCAACCTTGGGGGCAGGTCCCGAAACTCAGCTGGGCCACTACGGTGGTGATATCATGGTTTGCCTAGGTAAAAGAAAAATGGTATTTCTGATTTGTGCGCGTAGACTGTTTTGAGTCAGGACGGTTCTACTCAAATTATCTATTTATTTATTTATTTATTTATTTAAGGTTTCTTTTGAGTACTCCTAACAATGAAATGTTTCTTTAAAATTAAATTATTTTATAAAACATAGTGTTAGAAAAATGGCAATTGGATGAATGAGAAATTGATGCTCATTGGTGGAGATTAATGGAGGTCATAAACCCCATGTTGTAACACCCAAAGGTATGGATTAATAGGTGATTATGAGCTTCATAATCATGGAAAATAGAGGGTTACAACCAATGGTTTAATGGGAGATAATGAGCACCATTATCATGGAAAATGGAGGGTTACAACCAATGGTTTAATGGGAGATAATGAGCACCATTATCATGGAAAATGGAAGGTTGCAACCAATGTCATTATGCACATAAATTCTGAATAATGCTCATTATAATGTGGATTGTAACATCTATTTTCTAAGCCTATATAATGAACTCTCCTCCACATGTTTGAGATACACACAATTGCATAAAATTTGCACTCACCAAGTCATAGAGTCTTTCCTTTGTTTTTCAAATTCCATCTATTTTTGTTGTAGTCATTTTTGGTGATAGAAGGAAAAAACAGTTTCAAGTTCGCCGGAAACGGTATCCGATAGTGTTGAAGATTCCGTTGTTAGTCGTTGTATCCTAGGAGACAGACGTCCATCAAATCCTCGTGCACAACCGGAGGGGACGAATCTGTTTTAAGGAAAGCGTGACCTACACGTGCCTCGACCATTTTTCTATCTAATTTTCACATTACGTTGCTTCAATTGAAGGTTTTGTTGTATTTGTTTTCCTTATTTTCTAATTTTCTTTCTTTTCAATTGTAACCTGTTCATATTATTCATTTTATTCAGATTACATGCTATATTTGATTACAATCTTAAAACAGATTTTCTCTTGAGAACGGACAGGTTATTGCATTTGGATAAAGAAATATTGTTTTCTCTCGTGGCTTTTAGTTCTCTTCATAGTTTTGGAATTGTTCATATAATATATGTCGTGATTGCATATGCATTAATGTTTTGTTTGATTCTGGTTGTTTGTTACTTTAATATAAATATTATGTCCCTCATATGGAGCAATGGTGCATATCCATATCCTTTAAAGTTGTTCGTGTTCAATTACGTTTTTTTTTTTTTTTTTAAAGTTAAATTTTCGTCCTTGTGCATGGTTACCTAAAATTGGACGTTTTACAAGTATTAATCATATTTGTTTTTCTAATCGCTTGATTGTGTGTTTTGATTCTCTACAATTTCTCTGGCTCTAAATCTTTACGTATTTTACTTTATATTGTTATTATAAAGTTGTCATATGTTTTATTGCATTTTGTTGTATTCTGTTGCTATAACTATGTTCATATTCATTTTTGTTAAAAGCCTCATTATTTTCTATATACGTTTTGGTTTTGCTATATACATTAACATTTTGTTGAATGCTTCAGGTTATATGTTTTGGTACATTATAACGTTCATTTATTGTATTTTTACACATTACGTATTATTATGATAGAATATTACAAATGGATGTTAGAGTTTTGGTCATTGTTATTAATTCATTACTTCATTGGTAGTTTATGTTTTGTTTGTTATGTAACTGGTTTTATTTCTTAATTGTTTATGTATATATATGAGCGTTGTAAAAACGTTTACATTATATCAATTTGCTATGTTGTGTTTTCAATCAAGACATTTAATGTATATATATATATATATATATATATATATATATATATATAGTTTACTGTTTATAACAGTTTTGTCTTTAAAGGAAACTAATATTTGGTTCTATTTTCAGAAATGGGTGATAACATGAATGTTGTTCCAACTGAGAATGTTCTAACTGGGAGCACTTCTGAGACACCGATGCCATCTCCTAGGGTCCATGCTTCAACCTCGACGCAACCTTTGTCGGTTACAGTTCCTGTGAACCACAATGAAAAACCTGAAAAATTTAATGGACTAAATTTTAAAACTTGGCAACAAAAGATGTTGTTCTATTTGACAACACTGAATCTTGCGAGATTCTTGAAAGAGGATCCTCCTACTGTTAGAGAGGATGAAACAGATGCTCAGACCTTGCTTGCTGTTGAAGCATGGAAGCATTCTGACTTCTTGTGCAAGAATTATATTCTGAATGGCTTGACTGATGCACTTTATAATGTGTACAGTCCGAAAAAAACGGCCAAAGAAGTATGGGAGTCTTTGGACCATAAATACAAAATAGAAGATGCTGGTGCTAAGAAGTTCATAGTTGGACGGTTCATGAACTACAGAATGGTGGATTCTAAGACTGTAATTAGTCAAGTACAAGAACTGCAATTACTCATTCATGAAATTCATGCTGAAGGAATGGTAATTAGTGAGTCTTTCCAGGTAGCTGCAATCATAGAGATGCTACCCCCGACGTGGAATGACTTCAAGAACTATCTGAAGCACAAGCGTAAAGAGATGAGCGTTGAAGATCTTATTGTTCGACTTCGCATTGAGGAAGACAATAGAAGATCTGAGAAAAAGCTTTTTAACAAGTCTGTTGCCAAAGCAAATGTGGTGGAGCATGATAAAAGCTCCAAGAACAAGAAAACCAAGTCGGGGTTCAAGCTGGGGCCTAAGGGTGGAATTTCAAAGAAGCAGAAATTCCAAGGAAAATGTTTCAACTGTGACAAGGTGGGTCACAAGTCAGCAGATTGTAGGCTGCCAAAGAGAAACAAGAAGAAAGAGGCTAATGTGGTGGACACCATCACACAAGAAGTGTCAGACATCAGTCTCTCTGCCGTGGTCTCTGAAGTCAACATGGTGGACTCCAACCCAAAGGAGTGGTGGCTAGACACTGGGGCCACACGCCATGTCTGCTGTGATAGAGCTGCTTTTGTTGAACTCGTACTGTCAGAAGTTGGGGAGAAGCTATATATGGGCAACTCTGCCACATCTGAGATCAAGGGCCAAGGGATGGTGGTTCTAAAAATGACATCAGGCAAGGAAGTCAAGCTGCAAAATGTGTTGTATGTGCCTGATATTCGAAAGAATCTCATTTTTGGAACTCTGCTGAGTTCACATGGCTTCAAGATGGTTTTTGAAGCTGATAAAATGGTTTTGTCTAAACATGGAATGTATGTGGGAAAGGGTTATGTGAAAGATGGGATGTGAAAAATGAATGTAATGGCTGTTAAGCCCAATTCCATCAATATAATTAAAAAGTCTTCCACTTATATGCTTGAGTCTTCTAATTTATGGCATGGTAGACTAGGTCATGTTAATTATAATACTTTACGTAGATTAATTAACGTGAATCACATACCCACATTTAATATTGATCCCAAACACAAATGTGAAATATGTGTAGAGGCAAAACTAACGAGATCTTCATACCAAATGATTGATAGAAATACTGAGCCACTTGATTTGATACATAGCGATGTTTGTGATTTAAAATTTATTCAAACTAGAGGTGGGAATAAATATTTTGTTACATTCATAGATGATAGCACAAAATATTGCTATGTATATTTGCTTAAAAGTAAAGATGAAGTTATAGAGAAGTTTGCTCTCTATAAGCAAGAAGTTGAAAACCAACTTAATAAGAAAATTAAGATGGTAAGAAGTGACCGTGGTGGTGAATATGTAGAACCATTTAGTGAATTTTGTGCACAACATGGTATTATCCACGAAGTTACGCCACCCTATTCACCTCAGTCAAATGGTGTGGCTGAACGCAAAAATCGTACCTTAAAGGATATGATGAATGCGATGCTGATAAGTTCTGGATTGCCACAAAACATGTGGGGGGAAGCCATTTTATCGGCTAATTACCTTTTAAATAAGGTACCCCGAAAGAAAGAAGACAAGACCCCTTATGAATTGTGGAAAGCTAGAAAGCCTTCTTACAAATACTTGAGAGTGTGGGGGTGTCTTGCAAAGGTAATGATACCTACACCAAAGAAGATGAGAATAGGTCCAAAAACAGTTGATTGCATCTTCATTGGTTATGCCCACAACAGTAGTGCTTATCGGTTTCTTGTGTATGAATCTAAAAACCCTGAGATTCACAAGAACACGATAATGGAATCTAGGAATGCATCATTTTTTGAACATGTATTTCCTTGCAAATCCAAAGAGGATGGTCCAAGTTTATCTAAACGAATGTTTAAGACTATTGAAGAGAATAGTCAAGATCATCAAGAAGTTGAAACCGAATATGAAGAGGAAGAGCCTAGACGAAGCAAAAGGGCACGAACAGAAAAATCATTTGGACCTGACTTTCTGACCTACATGCTAGAGGCTGAACCTCAAACTTTTAAAGAAGCTGTAAGCTCATCGGAGGGTCCTTTATGGAAAGAAGCCATAAAGAGTGAAATTGATTCCATCATGCAGAATCATACTTGGGAATTAGTGGACCTTCCTCCAGGAAGTAAACCGCTAGGTTCTAAATGGATTTTCAAACGTAAAATGAAAGTTGATGGAACAATTGACAAGTATAAGGCTAGACTTGTTATAAAAGGTTATAGACAAAAAGAAGGCCTTGATTACTTTGATACTTATTCTCCTGTAACGAGAATAACCTCCATAAGAATGATCATAGTGATTGTCGCTTTGCGAAATCTTGAAGTACATCAGATGGATGTAAAGACTGCTTTTCTTAATGGAGACCTTGAAGAGGAAATTTATATGGAACAACCAGAAGGTTGTATTGCTCCAAGACAAGAAAAGAAAGTCTGCAAATTGGTGAAGTCTTTGTATGGGCTTAAACAAGCACCAAAGCAATGGCATGAGAAATTTGACAATGTTATGATGTCAAATGGGTTCAAAATTAATGAGTGTGACAAGTGTGTTTATGTCAAAGGAACAGACGATGGATATGTTATTCTTTGTCTGTATGTAGATGACATGCTAATCGTGGGTAGCAATGATCGGATGATCAAATCAACTAAAGATATGTTGAACTCTAGGTTTGACATGAAAGACATGGGACTTGCCGATGTGATTTTAGGAATCAAAATCAAAAGGTCGCCTGATGGACTCATCTTGAGCCAGTCACACTATGTGGATAAGATACTTGACAAATTTAGTAAAAATGACACTGGTGTGGCCAGAACATCAATTGATACTAGTCAACATCTGTCCAAAAATAGAGGAGAAAGTATATCCCAGGTGGAATATGCTAGAGTGATAGGCAGTTTAATGTACTTAATGAATTGTACAAGACCAGATATTGCCTATGCTGTAAGTAGTCTAAGTAGATTCACGAGTAATCCAGGAGATGATCACTGGAAAGCGATTGTTAGAGTACTCAGATACTTACGGTATACTCGTAATTATGGGCTACATTATACAAGAGATCCTGCTGTTCTTGAAGGGTATTCTGACGCGAGTTGGATATCTGATATACAGGATTCTAAAGCTACAAGTGGATATGTATTCACTTTGGGAGGTGCAGCAGTTTCATGGAAGTCTTCAAAGCAGACGGTAATAACCAGATCTACTATGGAATCTGAATTTGTTGCTTTGGATAAAAGCGGTGAAGAAGCTGAATGGCTAAGGAATTTCTTGGATGATATCCCTGAATGGCCTAAACCTATGCCTGCAATATGCATACATTGTGATAATCAGTCTGCTATTGGCAGGGCACAGAATGTGATGTACAATGGTAAGTCGAGGCATATACGTCGTCGACATAATACCGTTAGACAACTAATCTCAACTGGAGTCATGACAATAAACTATGTAAGGTCTAAAGAAAATATTGCGGATCCGTTAACCAAAGGACTGAATAGAGATCAAGTTGAGAAAACATCAAGAGGAATGGGACTTAAGCCCATAAAGAATAGGTCGAAACAGTGGAAACCCAACCTTGTTGACTGGAGATCCCAAGATCTAGGTTCAATGGGATAACTAAGCTGAATAGACTGAGTAAGATCACTGTGGGGGTTACCCCAACCCATTCTTATTATAAAACAGTGATACCCGTAGGGAAAGGTTAAGCAGTTTGCTTTTAATGATTCTTACGCGTCGAATACGTTGAGAATTCGAGCGGAGTAATACGGGTTACTCATAAGTAAGAAATCACCTATGTGAGAGAGAAGTGGGGCCGCTTCAAAGGAGAATTGCTAGGGCTCAATTCTTTAGAAGCTCTTGCAGAACCAGGGAGATGTTCATGGCCAAAATGAACATAACTATGAGAACTGAAACTGTGTTAGGAAAATATCTGTGTGAGGTATGTTATCGTTTACACAAATGGCAGAACAGTTCAAGGACATCGCGTCTACTAGTCAGCCAGTAAAGTAAACATACTTTCACAAGGGAAGGTTCAAGGGTTAACGCCTACCTATCCTATGCAGATATTAACCGTAGAACTCTATCATCGTGTAGTGTCATTGTTTTTCCTTTGTAGTTTGTCAATTTCATTCATGTGGGGGATTGTTAGAAAAATGGCAATTGGATGAATGAGAAATTGATGCTCATTGGTGGAGATTAATGGAGGTCATAAACCCCATGTTGTAACACCCAAAGGTATGGATTAATAGGTGATTATGAGCTTCATAATCATGGAAAATAGAGGGTTACAACCAATGGTTTAATGGGAGATAATGAGCACCATTATCATGGAAAATGGAGGGTTACAACCAATGGTTTAATGGGAGATAATGAGCACCATTATCATGGAAAATGGAAGGTTGCAACCAATGTCATTATGCACATAAATTCTGAATAATGCTCATTATAATGTGGATTGTAACATCTATTTTCTAAGCCTATATAATGAACTCTCCTCCACATGTTTGAGATACACACAATTGCATAAAATTTGCACTCACCAAGTCATAGAGTCTTTCCTTTGTTTTTCAAATTCCATCTATTTTTGTTGTAGTCATTTTTGGTGATAGAAGGAAAAAACAGTTTCAAGTTCGCCGGAAACGGTATCCGATAGTGCTGAAGATTCCGTTGTTAGTCGTTGTATCCTGGGAGACAGACGTCCATCAAATCCTCGTGCACAACCGGAGGGGACGAATCTGTTTTAAGGAAAGCGTGACCTACACGTGCCTCGACCATTTTTCTATCTAATTTTCACATTACGTTGCTTCAATTGAAGGTTTTGTTGTATCTGTTTTCCTTATTTTCTAATTTTCTTTCTTTTCAATTGTAACCTGTTCATATTATTCATTTTATTCAGATTACATGCTATATTTGATTACACATAGTCCTACTGAGCCTTTCGCTCACGTTTATTGTTTTAAATTCCCCCTCTAGGTGGTTTCCCATTTAGGTTTGGAGAGGATTCTTCGGACCGAACTCAAGAGCAATAGGAGGATTGATTTATACTTTGTATTATTTAATCAAGGCATGTAAGACTTAATTTTATTTGTATCTGGACTGTGATTGTATTAATGATATTGTCAGAACCATGTGTGTGCACAAGTTGTGGGTTGTGGAACCTATATTCGCGGTTATTTATTAATTTTTATTATTTGCTTAATATTTATAAATTCTTTTATAAAATGTGGTGGAAATCTTCTTATTTCTCTCTTAATTTGATAATTAAACCATTGGTTTTTAATTAAATTCTCTTTTAATTTAACTTAAACATTCCGCCACGTCACCTCCCGTACTCTGGGGTGTGACATATATAACTCTTAAACTTTTATACTATATAGTGTTGTTCAACATTATCTATTATGTAATATTTATAGTTTATAATGGGTATTATATGTGTGCGCGTGTGTGTATATATATGTTGTTTTACTTGTGTTATTTCCCTTTTTATACCTTATATTCTAGATTCATTCAAATACTATACCTTCAGTTTTTTATCTCATCAAATATATACCTTTATATTAAATTTAATACATAAATTTACACATTTCCCCAGTCGATATTCAAAATTGATCTAAAAAAATTATCCAGAATACAATCAAATTGACAAATAAGAGGATTTTAAAAATTTTAAAAAAATTTATACTAAGATTTTCGACTCCAAAAATATATGGAATACCATCAAAATAGGTGTTTTGTGTGTTTTTATTTTTATTTAATTTTTTTTATCAAAGTTTTAATTTTCTCTAATTTACGTAAGGTTAATTTGTTTATTTTAAAGTATAAAATCAACTATTGAATAAAGTAAGCTATAAATTTATGTATTAAATTTAATCTAAAGGTATGTATTTGATGAGATTAAACACCAAAAGTATAAATTTTGAATTAACTTAAAATAAAAAATATAAAAAAATAAATATCCCTTTTTACTTTGATGAAAAAGGTAAACGGGGCCCTTGATTTATAGGATATTTGAAAAAACAGGTTTGAACTGAAAAATTATAGTATACAACAAAACTTTATACTATTGTAATTTTTTATCTTACACCGTAACATATAAAAGCTTTATATTATTAATAACTTTTTTTATATTATTATTAATTGCAACCAACAACAGGTTCAAATTGCTTTGTTACAAAGAACATTAACATTTCGAAAAGATAAATTGCACATATGGTTAAAGACAAATCGTCATCTCATTAGTGGCAGAGGGGTTTCTACGATGATTTGACAAGACTACATGTTTGTCTTTTTGTAAACATTTTTCGACTGGTTGTCTAAGAGATAGACGTTGAGAACCTGGCTTATAAAAACCTGAGAATCTACAACCTCAAATGTTAAAATGAGAGATTGAGACAGGGACACAAACGGGCAAGTGCATTGAATATTAATCTAACTTTGGATACTGCTTAAAATTATTGAAGCTCGCTGTAAGTGTCTTTAACTATCCTTTGAGATTCCAAGCAAAAAGGCCTATAACAAAAGTTAAAATCATCATATATGTCCATTGCAGTATAATTAGATCTTGTTTAAATTATGCCTGTCAACTTGTGGGTGTTAATAAAGTTGGGATGAATTATATTGCTGTGATGCTATTTCTTCTTGCAAAAACATAAAAAGTGAAATGGAGGGAAGGCTCTTATTTTTTAAAAAATAAAAGATAAAAATGATATTATGCTATAAGTATTGATTTTGGTAGAGTCTAAATTCACAATTAACTTTTCTCTTGACTTTTTTTTTTCAACCTTTATAATAACTAACACTAATTTTCGTGCACAAGGACTCGACAGCATCTCATTTTCCCTATCCAGCTATCGCTCTTATTTTCTACTCTAATAACATTTTTCCACCCCCTCTTATCTGCAGTAAAAAATTAGAGTAGGATAACTCCTAGGTCATTTGCTTCAAATGTTTGAAAAAAAAAAAAAAAAAAGTTTTGATTCAAACTAATTTTATTTTTTTAAAAAATTAAAAAAAAGAATTTTAATTTTTGTCCAAACTTTAAGTTTGAACAGGTATATAAACCTTTAATCAGTCTTTTATCAGAACACTTCTTCGGATGTACAAACCTCTAATTGAGTGTGATTATTTAATGTTTAGGAACAAACATTTACGCACGAATCCTGACTTACCATAAAAGAATCCTAAATAACATGCTAATGAAACTGAAAATAAGACAAGATTTGCATCCAAGCTGTATGGGCTATCTTTTTGTTTTTAATTTATCTATTAATATAAGCACTCGTCAAGAGAACATTTTTTTTTTTGGTTGGCTGGAGGACAAAAGAATAATTGCATGGAATTTGCAGCTTTTTTATAAAATTGTTGCCACTTAATTAAGTGGGCAGATACATATGCAAATTAGAATAAAATTAGGTAAAATTATGCAGCGTGCTGCACCCTTATTGCTATCACATGCATCTGTATAATTTAATACAGGTACTATAAAAATAAACAATTGTATGGTCTAGCCTCATGTGACTAAGAAAATTTTATGTCTAATGTGAGTTTCTTTTTTTTTCCTCTAATTATGTACTCTTTTGAAATCACCTTTCATCAACTTTAAGCAACTCAATTTATGAAAATGACTTGGGTGTTATTTGGCATTGATACTAAAAATGTCTTTTGTTTTTAAAAATAAAGAACAATTTTTAAAAAATAAATGGTGGTGTTTGGCATTTGTTTTCAAAGAACAGTTTAATTGAAAAAAACTAAAAAAAAAAAAAAAAAAAACAGAAAACAACATTTTGGTATTTTCTTGTGCTCTCTGAGAACAAGAATTAAATCAACAATTATGAAAGCGAAATGCAGGAATATTAGATATTACACCACAAACTCAAGGAAAAAAAAAAAAGAATTAAAGAGTTAGGAGGATTTTCGCTTTAATTGCACACCAAAGGATTGGAACAAAGTGCAGCACCAAAATCATAAGAAAATTTGAGGCGAGGAGAGCTTGAAAGAGCCAAAAAGGTTCAAACAAGCTATGATTCTCAGACCAGAAAATTCCATCAGCAAACTTGTTTAATCCAACCAAAAAAAAAATTGAAAAAAAGAAAACCACAAAAAGAAAAAGAAAAAGAAAATTAAAATGATTACTTCGACCGACCATTTAGTCATATGGTCCCATTACTTCTGTTTACAAAAGACACAGACAACTCAATGAAACCCACAAATCTGCAAAGGACGATGAGCCTTCAATTTTGTATAATATTAATTCATGCACAGAAAAAAAAACGCCATCTCAGAAAAGGAAACCCATTAAATATGACCCACCACCATGAGCTTCAGAACTGTATCACACTTCTCTTTCCAGCTTCTTAATTCAAGTAACCCTGGCCCACTAAAGAAAGGCAGAGAATATTTCCCTTCTTCTTTTCATTTTTGTTTTTTTTGTTTTTTTTTGTTTTTCCTTTTCTTTTCGTTTTGCCTATTCTCAATGGCTATAATTCTGACATAGATCCAACAATTTTATGTATACATGGTTATACCAATAAATGAATGTAAATGCTTAATTATATAAAGTACGGCTATGTATGTCCATTTCTATCCAAACTTAATTATGTATCTATTAATTATTTGGGTTATTAATATTAATGATCTAAATTTTGAGGTTTTTCTACTTTACTCTTGAACTTTAAAAATCATAACTTTGTTTTATGAACTTTTAAAACTCCTTACTTTATCCCTTCTATTTAATTTTGCCTTAAAATAAATGAAATTAATCCCACATAATTTACACATTAGTCATCCTTAAGAGCAACAATGAGATTTTATCATTTCCAAATGTAAACTAAAATAAAACTTAAGAGTTTGCTAAAAAACACAAGGATAATAAAATTTCATTTTTACCCTTGCAAGTACCCATGTACAAATTAAGTAAGCTTACTTCCGTCTAGTTTTACAAAATTAAATAGAAAAGATAAAGTGAAAAGCTTTCAAAGTTAAAGCGTAAAGTAATAATTTTTAAAATTTAAAGGGCAAAATAAAGGAGGCCCAAAGTTTAGGCCATTGCTATTATAATTTATACATATATCTATGTTATAACTCCAAACGTTGAAAGTCTACACTTTGAAATTCATGTGTCTTCTTTGAAGAAAAAATGAAAAGAAGTTATAGGCAAAAAAGACATGTATATGTATAATCCGGTTAAGAAGTTGATACTACATAATTAGTATATAATGGATTGCAGTTAATAATATGACCAATCAATGTGATTATGCATCCAAACAAAATTTAGGATCAAAAACTTAATTAATTACTTTATTAGCTCTACACAACATATTACTAATGTTTTGAACATTTTCAATGAGGGCATCACCATGATCTATATACAAGAGCTCCTATCTTCTCTTGGGGGTTTTTTTGCCTTACACAACAAAAGCTTTTGTTGTTCTTCTCCAATGATCCCTCAAATTCTAGGGAATCCTCTCTTTTGAAGCAGCTTGTAACTTATAAAATCACACAAGCGTTAGGATTCTCTTCCATGCTCTGCACATAGTAATATGTGGTCATGTGGGGGTTGTATGCTCTATAAGCCTTGACAAGCTCCAAGACCGGGTCCGGCGGAGGCTGCGCAGGAGCGGGGGCTGGCGCAGCCTCTTTCTTCTCCCCTTCCTTGGCAGCCTCTTCCTTCTTTGGCTCCTCCTTTTTGGCCTCCTCCTTCTTTCCCTCTTCTTTCTTTGCCTCCTCCTTCTTGGGTTCCTCCTTGCCTTCTTCTTTCTTTGGTTCCTCTTTCTTGGGCTCTTCTTTCTTCGGTTCCTCCTTCTTTGGCTCCACTGCTGGTCCTACTGATATTATGTCTGTGAAAGGCCAGTACTTGCGCAGTTTGCTCACTACATTTACAGGATCTACAGTTCCTATAACTGTGAGTTTCTTCTCCTTCATGTCCATTGATATGGCATCAATTCCTGCAAAAGATTAGACAATATTTTAAACCAACCACTTAACGGAACTCTTTTTGCATTTCTTCACTCCAATACTAATTGGACTTATGCATAATAATAATAATAATAATAGTAGTAGTAATAATAATAATAATAATTTCAAAATATTCCTGATGTAAAAGTGATTATAGGTATAGAAGTTAAACAATATTGTGTAGAAGTTAAACTAACGTCAATGAGTTTCGAGATGATACATATATACATATATATATATATATGTATAATTTTGAACTCTTAACCTCTGTATTTCAACATTTTTTAGTGAGAGGGGCTATGCTTACAAACATGCATAGACATACAGGTATGATTGCACCAAAAGCAATGAGTCATAATCTTGTTTCTGTTTAGAATTTGTCATGCCGTATAAAGGAATTGCATCTAGTACTAGAAAGCTAAGCCTACAATCACAGGCGAATTCCCACCACGTCCTCATCAGAAAAAGGTTCCGCAAGTCGCCACGCTATCCAGTTTTCAATCGTTGAAAATGAACACTTTGCAACAGATTTCTGTAATATCTCTTCACAGACTTGACATAACCATTAAATGACAAAAACACCCTTCGCAAATAAAATTGTGTTTTTTTTTTAGAAAAAAAAAATTATGGCTGTTTGCGAGCTGTTAGGTTAGATTTGAATAAGAACAAAAAGATATCATAACATGGTCATGTGATTTTTAAACATTTTCCTTTCCACTGGCCCTTTTCAAAAGCCAAATGGGTTATGAGGAGCATTAAAATTCAGAAATTTAGGAGATTTTGAAAAATAACTTTAAGAAAAAATAATTTTAGATAAATAATTTTTTTTACAATTTTTTATGAAAAAAACATGTTTTTTGGGCATCAAAATAGCTTTAATTTTTTTTCTTTTCACTTTATTGAGGTTTCTTTTTTTCATTACAGTTATTTTCATCTTTTTAAAAAAAAAAACTAAAATAATTTACGTATCTAAAAAAGTGTGTTTTTTTTTTTAAAAAAGAATCATTTCTTTAATTAAGATTTTTTTTTGCCTTTTTTTTCAAATTCTCCCTTAAAATTCTTTCCACCCAAACACAAATAAGAAAAAGAAAGAAAATTTATTGTTTTCTGTCTCTTGTCTTTTAATGAAACCATTTATTATTTTCCCCGAACAGAAAATTTTAAATAATTGATTAAGTTATTTAGAAAACAAAAAAGATCCAGTACCTGAAAGTGTAGAGACTGTCTTCAAAGCTTTCTGCTTGGCTTTGTCATCATGCAAATCCAACTTTAGTACCAACTTCTGCAAAAAATAAAAATAAAAAGAGTGACAACGTCAGATCTACATAATATAAGATCTAATATGCAATCCAAGAGAAATTATATCTTTGTATTAACGTAAACAATAAAAAGACCAAAAAGATTAGTTCTCTAATAGAATTCTAAATCTGATTAACCAATTTAAATTATGCAGAGTCTTTAATATTTCATCTATTCTAAATTTGATTAACCGACAAGGGAAAAGAAAAATCCTAACACATCTTGGGAAAACACCCATGTTTTTTCTTCTCATTTTGAAAACATCTAAATAATAATATTCCGAGAATTCATTCCCAAACAGAGAATCGGAATGAAACTCGAAAAACCCATGAACCAGACAGCTTAAGATTCCTAGAAAAGGGAATCAAAGAGATATAAAAAAAAAAAAAAAAAAACCTATAAGGTTGTTGAAGAATCAGGACTGGAAAAGGAGTGAATAGGAACTGGGAAAAGAAAAGTTGAATCCTGACCTTCATTTTCCAATGCTTCTATTTTTTTTTTCTTCTTCTCAGAAAGATATTCTGAAGAAAACCGGAGGAGAGAAAATGGGGAAATAATGAAAACAGGGGATAAAAGCAACGAGTTGAAAAAGAGAGAGGCCAAGACGAAATCAAATAATGATGCTTTATTCACAAAAAAAAAAAAAAAAAGATGGTGATGGCCTGACGGCTTGGACAAACTCGGTACCAGAAAAAAGCGAATCAAAACAAGAGATGCAGAATAGGAGAGAGAAAGTGAGAGCTACACAAGAAAAAGTTAGAGAGAGAAACAGAGGGTGAGAGAGAGATGGGTACGAGATGAACTTGTTGAAGAGGAGTTATCAGTGAAGGCTCTAATTCTAATATGGCTAGCTTTCTTTCTTTCTTCATGGTCCTTTTGAAGAGTGGAAATGCAGTGAAAAGACGACATTGCGTTTCTGCGTAGTGCCTACGCGAACTGCAGGAGCGTGACCTCACGCGAACAACTTGTGTTTAGGTTAGATCCAGGTGGCTAGGGCCTTTCACAGTTACACTTCTGTTCACTTCAGTTTGATAGGGGCTTTTGTGCTATGGAGACTGTACCATCTTGGCTTTTTTTGGTGCACATGATTTGGGGTAGGGTTAACAATACGGGTTGCGACACGACGACATGATACGAATCTGACACGCTTTTTTGTGGGTTAGTGTCAAAAAATTTGACCACGGGTCATTTTAGTGTCGACCCGAAACTGACCCGTCAAAAAACGGGTCGTGTTCGGGTCAACCCGTCTGACACTAAAATGACTCGTTTCTGACCCGTATTTAATTAATTAACTTTTAAAAAATTAATATTATTTTATATATAATATAAGCTCTTAAAATATCAAATCTTACCTCTCTTATCACTCATCTTCTTGTTAAAGTGGTATGAAACTCTTCTAATTTTATTTTTTTTTAATATTATATATATTAATGTGGGCGGGTTAGAGGCGGGTTACGGGTCAAAATCGGGTTACGGGTTATTATTTTTTAACACTGTGCATAAGAAACGAGTTGACACGGGTCGGGTTCGTGTCAACCCGTATCAAAACGGGTCGGGTTAGGGTTGAGAATTCTCAACCCGTTCGGGTCACGAGTCGGGTTAGTGTTGACCTAATTTTGTAAAAATTAACTCCAACCCGACACGAACCCGACCCGCAAACCCGTTTTGCCACCCCTAGTTTGGGGGGTACTATTTGTATGCTCAAAGAAGGAGAGATATAGGCTTTGCCAAAATGAGAGAAAATGAAAATCATCCAATAAAAAGAGAAACAAATTAAACCCCTCAAGAATATGAGTTGTCTTTTGTCATTAACAATTTAACAAAACTCTCTTTAGTAGGTGGGTTTTGCAATCCTAATTCAACTATATAGTTAAAACTTTTACATGCCTTATGTATTTTATATTATGTGAGAGTTTTATACTATAACACTAAGACAACTTTTTCAATTTTAAGGGTGTTTGGGAGAATGAGTTGGAACCACAAAATTTGAATCGCATATTATAGTATGTGAGAATTTTATACTATACTATATTTTTGTTTTACATTATAACACATAAGAGCTTTATATTATCTGTGGTTGGAACTAAAAAGTTTGAACCATTCTATCAAACAACGTATTAATCACTAGTGGAAAGCATGACTAGTTAGTAAAGGGCCCTTTATTTATGATTTAATCACGTATGGCTCTCCAAACGAAAACATGTGATAAAGCAGTGGAAAAATTAAGTTAAGGTGTTTGGTGGCCATGGTTCAAATAACAATTTACGATTTAAATTAATTTTACTAGATTGTTTTCTTTTACAAAATTTAAATTACTATATTGAGTGTTTGAAAGAGTAATTTAAACTATCAATTTTGGTTTAAGACTGTTGCATGTGAGAGTTTTATATTGTAACTTTTTACTGTAATATGTGAAAGTTTTACAACGTTCACACTTTAAACTATTGGTTTTAACTACTCTTCCAAACAACCTATAGTGTTTTCAACTCAAACCATTAGTTTAAATTAAGTTCTCAAATATCTTAAATGTCCCAATAACATAAGGATCTAAGTTACAACATATTATATGCTTAAGAGAAAATTTTGTGTTATTTTGAGTTGTTGAGCAAAGGGAAAAATCCCGTTAGCAGAAATTATTCAACTATTTATTTCACATCATGTCCCACTTCTACGGATCATATTGTGGCCCAAAAAAAAAAAAAAAAAAAAGGAGAAAAGTGTCAATGACATGGTAAATGATAGCGCTCCTAACAGAACTTTTTCAATATTCTTTTTGAAAATAAAGTTTTTTGGTAAACTGGAAAATAAACTTTCATTTTTGTTTGATAAATAAACTTGTATTCAGTTGGTACAAACCGTAAGAACACACTTGTAACTTGTTCACTTAATAATCAGTTAATTGATTAAGGTTTTTCTTTTTTCACCTAAACTGTTCGGGAAAAAAAGAGTCACAAATTGCAATTATCATTTTTTGGGTTTTGAAATTATATTATTAAAAATTTTGTGGCCCCTTGTGTAACTGCACGTCGGTTTTAAACTTGTCCTTGGCATGCAAAGATGGTCAGTACTACTAGGCATAGCAGCATTTTAAGACTTCATTATTTAATCTCACGTAACTGCAACCAAACATTAAATTTTTTTTTTTCACTACCAAAAAGAAATTCTCTAATTTGTCTCTAGTGAAATAATATTTTACATATATCCCCACTTATTTTTCTTCTAAAACTTTGAATTATTATTTATCAAATGTGACTTTCACAAATATTTTTTTTATGATCGACCATTATAATAATTTTATTCAAATGTATCTTATTTAAATATGTTTTTTATTCTCATATAAATCTTAAGTAGTTTTCTGTCATATTTATTTCAAAGAGCGTTTGGTATGCAGTAATTCTTAGTCCCTACGATAGGAACTTCCCCACATTTGGTACAAGAATTAGGATTTTTAGATTCTCAGAAAACTTAATCTCATAAGTTTTATTCTACCCCACTTTTAGGTAATTTGAATCTTACCTATCAAGGTGATATTCGGATTCATAGAAATCTAAAGACCATGAAAGTCTCACCTTTTTTTTCCTTGATGATGATGAGAATAATAATATTAATATTAATATTAATATTAAATAATAGTAATAGTTATTACTATTAATGTTATAGTAACTATTAATATTAAGAATAATATTCATATTCATATTCATATTTATATTAAATAATAATGTTGATGACATTAATATTAAATTAATTATAACTATAATAATAATAATTAATATTATTATATTACTATTATACTATTATTAGATAATAATAAAGTAATAATAATAATAATAATAAATATTATTATAATTAAATAATATTATTTATTGTTACTATTATTAAATTATAATAATATCATTATTTATTAATGTTAATATTAATATTAGATAATAGTATTATTATCATATAATAATATAATATTATTATTATTTAATATTAAGATTAATATTAAATAATAGTAGTAAAATATTTAATAATCATAATAATAATAATAAATATTAATATTAAAAATAATATTTATATTCATATTCATGTTAAATAATAAAATTAGTATTATTAATCTTAATATTACATTAGTAATAATGATGATAATGATGATAAATATAACAATTAAAATAATACGGTTGTATTATTAAATATTATTAATATTACTATAATATTTTTAAATTTTGTTGAAAAGATATTTTTTATGTTTTTAAATTTTTTTTCATGATATTTGAAGAATAATAAAGCGCTAAAATTATATTTGTTTAATATTTGAAATTTATTAAAGCGTAAAAGAAATGGCATCATTGTGCACAAACAAACGCAAAAAAAAAATAATATTCTTGGGAATTTGGAAAAATTTTCTTATATATAACCAAACATGACTAAGCATGTTTTTCGAGAATCATGTTCCCTTCTATCATTTTCTTAGTATTATGATTTCCACTAGATCTTACATATCGCCTCTTAAGTATCATGTCGATATTATTTTTCTTATTGAAATATGTTTTCCAAACCACCTTGTCAAATACTATTTTTTCTAAAGTACCTCCAAGATGATTTACTGTTTTGCTCGTTGCATTGCTTTTTTTTTTTGTTAAATGTACATTATTTAAATATATTTTTACTATCCTAAATAGTCAAGAGAATATAAAATAAAGAAAAAATAGACCAAAAAAATCATGCACATTAGAAGAAAGACCAACATACCAATATGTGCCAGCTCGTATATTTGAAAGCTAAAAGGTTTTATCTTTTTGTTTTATATGTTTAAATTACCATTCAAATAATTTTGCTACAATGGTTTTTTTTTCCCACTAAAATTGCAATTTTCACCTAAATTTGAATTTTTGTTTAAATTTTCAATTCAAATATATGAACCAAACAATTTAATTTTCCACGTTGGGGGACTTTTTAGTTCAAAACTACGAAGAGTTCAAATCCTCACCTCAAGTTTAAAGAAAAAATGATAAATTTCATTTTTGCTCGTCGAACTTTGATTACTTTGTTAACTTCCTTCTCGAACTTTGAAAACTAGAATGTATACCCCTTGAACTTTAAAACGTTAGCAAAAATAACCCTCGAACTTTAAAATGTTAGGAAAAATACCCCTTTTGGTTACATTCTGACCACAAAGTTTTATATTTGCTCCTTGAACTTTGGTAACTACGGTGTCGTTTGTTTGGCATATTCGGCCAACTTTTTAGATTTAAATTTTTAGAATCTTTTGACTACTTTTTTGTTTGTCCTAAAATTCAAATCAAATGAATCCTTTGAATCCAAGTTTATAGAGTTCTACTCCCCCCTTAAACTCTTTGGACTTAGATATATTTACTACAGTAAAAGTTAAAATTTTCTCTCTTATATTTGAGAAAAAAATTCATAACTTTTTCATTTGATATCCGATTGAGACGATTCTTCTTTCATTGTATTCCTAATAAATAGAGAAATAAATTAAAATCCATATTGTGTATTTTTTAGGATCGTAAACATTAAGATTTTGTTAGATTTATTAACAAATCAAAAACTTTTTTCCATTATATATCCAAATACAAATTCTAATTTTATTCCCTATTCAGATTAACATTTTAAATGCACATTTAAATGTCAATTCGGATAGTAATTCAAATCATCAATTCAAATGACACAACTCAAATCAATATAATTCGAATCCATTTACTAAATAGACCTTATGTCATCTTATCTTCTAAACTTTAAAAACTGGTATGCTTATCCACTAAACTTTTTTTCTTTTTCTTTTCTAATAAACAATTTTTCACACAAGTTAAAAGTCAAATTGCTATCCCAAGAGTCATGAATGAGCCAAGACAAAAGAGTACTACTTCATTGAGAAGAGGGTAAAATTATTGAACATGTAGCGACGAATGACATGGTCAACGCAGATTAGACCAAGATTTGTTGAGTAGTCGTAGAGGAAGCCAATGAAGAATGAGAAGGAGGAGGAGGAGAGTGGAAGCAAGCTCGGTATCGACAAACATCTTTCACTTTATTCTAGTTCCATTATGCCTCTCTCTCATAAAGCACAATTCTCTCTTCTTCAATTCACTTGAAATCTTTGAATCTTGCTTAATCTCAAGCTCAACGTCCTTAATGGTTGTAATTTTAGAGTTCAGGCTTTAAGTTTGCGCCCTAGTTTGCTTCCTCCTCCTCCTCCTCCCTAGTTCTTTATTGTCTTCCTCCTTGAATACTCAGCGAATCTTGTCTAGTCTTGTCACAGTCCACAACTCTTAGGTGAGCAATTTAAATTCTGACTTGTTTGAAGAATTTTTGACTAGAAAAGAAAGAGAAAAAGTTTAGGGGCTAAACATACTAGTTTTGGAAGTTTAAGGAATAAGATGACATAGTTACCAGAATTTAAGAGGGCAAAAATAAAATTTTATGGACAGAATGTAACAAAAAGATGCTTTTATGCTAACATTCTAAAGTTTGAGGGGTGTTTTTCTAACTTTTAAAGTTTAAAGGATATACATGTTAGTTTTTAAAGTTTAAGGAACAAGACGATAAAATAACTAAAATCTAAGGGTAAAAATAAAATTCATCTAAAAAGGAAAAAGGTTTTTAGCAAATGAGGGTAAAATTTTTCATGATGGTCATAGCCACCATACGTTACGTCTGATTTCACCTTGTCGGGTAGAAGTAGAACCAAGGATGTGTGCCCCACTTTAGCTAGCCAGTCACTTTCTGATCTGTTTGGTGGGCTTGTTCTCTCAGTGGCGCGTGTAGACAATCACTCCTCGTAGCTGTGTTTTTTGTTGTTGTCAAGATAGGCCGCACATGACTCAGCCTAAAAGAAAACTCGGGTCACAAGGGGAGTGGGCAGCGGTATGGGGCCCATTCCGGTCAATGTCAAATTACGTCTGCGGATTTTCACGAGGCATCCCGGCCGTAAGTTTGGAATGCCGCCATTGGAAAGCGGTTCTGGATCTTCAACACGTGTCACGTATGCTCACCCTGTATTAGTATATGAAAAACAATGGTCAGCAAAAGCAAACTAAAAAAATCCCCCTTTAAAACCAGCTACGGCGCAAAATTATGCAAGTGTTAATGCATTGTTTGTCACTAAAAAAATGCCAAAATTAAGTAATCGAAATGTTAATACTATTGAGTAATGCTAAGAATCTCAATTTCAATATAAATTTTTATATTTATTCTTGAGTTTTCTTTTTTATTTGTACGTTTTTAAAATATTACCACATTAATAAAATCACATTTACCAATTGAAGGATGACAGCTGTTGTGAAAATTTAGTAATACAAATGCACGTTATTTTAGACAAGTAATATAATATGAGTAAAGTAATATAAGATCACATTTAACTTATTTGAATTTATTGAATAAAAGTTGATGATATTGAGAAAAAAATAAAAACTAAAATAAAACAAGATGCAAAATGAAATAGAAAGAAATTCAATTAATTACAAATTTAGGATTTCTGATTTTACTGTAATTAATCTGTTTCAATTCTTCTATCTCATTAGTATGATTTATTATCTTAGTTGCCAGTTGAGAATCCCTAAATTTTTCATTAGCCTCTCCCATGGTCTAACGAAAATATCCTAAAAGCCAATTCATTATATTTCTATGGGAATTAAAACAATTAAGAATTCATTAAGTTTTGTAGTTCTCATTTAGCGACTATACAAATTATGAAAGTATAACCTATGGTATTCAACACAACGAACTTGACACATGAATCCCTGTCTAGTTCATTATGATTGACAAATCATCCAAATAATGGGCAATTATTCAGAAGCACCAAGCACAATGTAGAACACTTGACAAGGGAAAATAATTCATCTACTAAATTGATAGAAAAAAAAAATCAAAACCTAATAGTTAGGCTACATCATAGCCCTAAAAAATATAAATTAAGGGTTCCAATATCTCAAATAACAAACTATAAAGGTAAGAAAATTAGAAAGAAAAACTCATATAAAAGTGTCATAATTCTCTAAACTTGACTCTTCAATCTTCAATCTTCTCTTCTTGATCATCAAGGTGTCTTTTTCCTTGAAAATTATTGAAAACAAATTGCCTATGTATTTTTCCTCTGCTTTTAGTTATGGGGGAATAGGCCCTTTCTAAATAACCTAAAAATGTCCTATTTATAAGCTTTGTGCAAACAAGGTAATTATTTTAAAATTTGAAATTACAATGGTTCCCCAAATTAGGCCCAAGCGACGCAGCGATAAAGAAGAATCGCACAAAAAGCAATCCTATTTAACCTAATGGGGTTATCCAATCTAAAAAACACACTACATGCTAAACTGATGCCCACAATTTTGCGAGTAATAGGGTTTTAACGCTATAAGGATGAAAAAGATTTTTCATCGAGCAAATTAGGGTCTGAGTACACCTGCTATGTAGTGCGAGGAGATTCTGCTGAGGTATAAACAGATTTTCTCGTCCATACTTCTATTTGAGCCATGGATTAGATATCCATTCGACTATAGAGTAGGCCATGGTGAGATGTGGCTAGACGAGACGTTAGGCTACAAAAGAGCTCCATGGAACACGCCACAGTAGAACCGGAGTTGAGATAATGTGTTGACAATGAAGGGCCCACCGTGCTTCACGAGCTGACTAAAAATAAACTAAATAAACTACAAAACAAAATAAAATAAACCTAATAAACTCAAAACTAAATTATGATTAGATAAATGAAATAACACTAAAATAAAATAGAATAAGTTAAAAAAACTCAAAAACTAGTCTATTTTTATGCATGTAAAAGCAGTAAAATAAGTCTAGTTTGTAGAGTTATCAACAATTTATTAGTTGATACAAAAGTTAGGATTAGAATTAATGTTCCTATTATTATTCTTTTATATTTTTATACTCCAATATCTAATGATAATTGAAATAGTAATTTACTTATTATTATTGTTACTATGCTTTTAAATTTGGATTGTTAATTTTAATGTAACTAGAATTATTGAAATAATTGAATAAGAAAGTCCATATATCAGCCAAACATATTTGATGTTAAATTTGACACATTATATGTTCAATTTGGTATCATCTGTTAATAACAGGACAAGAAATTTTTGTTAGGTAGTTAATATTCAAACAATAGTTCATCAAAATAGTTAAAAATTACGTCATGATTCTTTCCAACAAATTTATGCTTTAAAAATGTTAAATGATAACTTCGTTAAGAAGATTTACCCCTATTTGGTCAAAGTTGGTTTCCGCTATAAACTTGGTTATAAACAGTGTAAAATTCTCATATGCTATAGTAAAAAAAGTTGCTAAAATAAAAATTTCTCATATGTTTCAGTAAAAAACGGTTCCCATTAATGATTTCTACCACTAGCTAAACACCTATTTATACGGTGAAGATATCTTTCTTACCTCCTATTTGGCATAATGGTGGGAACCGTGACTCGGTTATAAACAGTATAAAGCTTTCACATGTTACAGTAACAATTAAAAAAAGTTATTATAATGTAAAGTTTTTACATGCTATAATAAAAGTTGTTCCTATTATCTTCCAAACACCACCTTAATGTATATAAGTAAACCAATACTGTGATTAATACATTAATCACCCATTTGATTGGGCATGCAAATTCTTCATTTCTATATTCTAAAATACCCCCTCCACAATGACGTAGTACAACTAGCAGCAGCTTTAAAAGCTGAAGACCAATGCACATGACTTTTTTCTCGTCTCAACATTTGTATGTCAGAATCTGACAGATTTTCTAAAAGTGTTCATTTTTGAAAATCAATAACCGTTGGTTAGAACCTAATGCATTCTCTAACAAATCAGTTAAAATTAAAAAGTTTTAGCTGTTATAAAATAAAATTTTTACATATTATAATAAAAAATAATAATTTATTATAATATAAAATTTTTATATATTATAATTTTTAAGTTTTAATTACAAGTTCCTAACTCCAAGCAAAGTCTAACACATTTAAAAAAAAAAAAAACTGAAATCTAATAATCACATATTTGATAGAGGTTATGGCATGCATACTTAATTACCAAAATAGAATAAACAAATTAGATGCTGAAAACAAAAGTAATAAGAGGTTATAGCATACACAAAATACAATGATGTCTTTCATTCTTTTTTTTTCCCCCTGACAGGAAACAAAGATGTTGCATTGAAAGGAGAAAAAAAAAATAGTACAAATAGCGCCAGATAACCAGTGAGGTAAAGACTCGATCCAAGAGACAGAGACCCTGGATGACCGCCCAAATCAAGCCAAAGCAGGATCCCACTTTTTTTTTTTCTTCTTTACATAGCCTCTAATAATATCTTATTATATTAATTAAAATATTATGCAATTAAAATTTTATATCATATTATTTTAAATATCACATCAATTAAAATACAATACCACGTTACTTAAATAATGCCATATCATTCAAAATATTGTTAATTGATATATTAATACTTTAAAAACTTGTTTTTTGTTTTTCTCTCTTCAAGCCAAAACAAAAAGTTAGGTTTATACACTTTTATTCATTTGGTCGCTGGCCCCAATACAATGTTCGTTCATCAAAAAAAAAAAAAAAAAGATTCCTTTAACAATTTTCATTACATTACTTTACAATCTTTTGGTTTGGGAAAATGTATTTCTTCATACCACTGTTCCAAACCAAAGGATTTTACACAGTTAACGTTACGAACAAAAAATCAAAGGACTGTCCTTTCAAATCTACATTTGGACACTTACATTTTGTTTAGCAACTCTCTTATTTAGAAAATCCAATTAATAGAAAATACTATTAAAAGAAAATACCAAAGTGGAGTAGTAAAAATCAGAACAGATCCTCAACAACTCCTAAACAAAAAACTTCAAACATTGATCATTAATCATTTTGATTCGAAATGAAATGATGAACATAATAAAACTAAAAGTCTACAATGGATTATTGTCAAGTCATGGTACTAAAAACGATCGTGAGGAAAAGTGGATCTTACTAATCTTATAGGAATTGATTTAGTCTGTTAAAAAAAAAAAGAAAAAAAAGAGATAGAACATAATATTAGATTACTCCTATAATGTCACTATAAATAAAAATTGATATAATTGATTCTAAATCAAATTCATTACCTGTCGTAATAATTGGACTTTGCTTGTCTTTACATTTAGATTTGTAGACGTAACATGACCTTGAAACTATATGATTTAAATGACAACTTCTTAAAACACACCTATATAAATTTTTAATAAAATATATAACAAAACAAATTTAGTAGAAAAAAAGAAATAACATTATTTGGGTGGGATAAGTATCAAAGTATCAATGTTCTTTACGTTTTTTTTTTTTCTAAATATGAACAAATTATATATAGTAGCTAAGACAAGTTCGTACGTGTAACTATAGCTAAGACAAATTACATATATATATATATATATCTATATATTCTATATAAGAGACAGGAAAGAGTATAGGAAAGTTCCAAAAAAGCAAAAAAAGGAAAAGGTAAAGAGACGATAAACGATTATATAAGAGATGATAAACAAGTATAGAAAAAGATTATGTATAGATTACTGATAAACGAGTATAGGAAAAGATTATGCATAGCTTAATGCACTTTCCAATTTACATAAAAATTTTGTTAGAAAAAGATATCAATGATTATATAGAAATAGATAAAATATGTTTATCAGGGACAGAGTAATACTAAAACTTTATTGAAGTTAATGTGATGAGAATCTTGAAGAGGAGATTGTTGATAATAATGGCATTGGGGGAGTAAGGCAAAAGAATTAAAAATACAAAATTCTAATTTTGTTTTTCTTGTTTGATGAGAGAAAAACGTGAAAAGATGTTTTCTTTTTCAAGTATTTTTTTTGATGGGGCATTTTTTAAAGTATTAATATTTCAATTAACAATATTTTAAATGGTATGGTATTGTATTTTAATTGATCCGGCATTCAAAATAATATATCATAGAATTTTAATAGACATGATGTTTTGATTAATGTGACAAGATATTATTAGAAAGACATATAATGAGACACCAAAAAGTGGACGTAGAAGCCGGATCTCAAAGCATGGGCAACTCCATTAACCGAATGGGGCAAAAGCACATGAGCAATTAGTCTCAATAATCAGCAAACAAATGCCATTATTTAACAATCATGTTTGATTAATTGCTTTGTTAGGATGTTGTTTTATTCCTATTCAAAAACATTATGATACATAGGGGCCGTTTGGTATTGTTTTCAAAATATGTGAAAATATTTTTGTTTTAGAAAATATGAATTTTTTAGAATTCTACTGAGAGTATTTTTAAAAATTTTGTCTCAAAAAAAGTGCAAAAATATTTTTGAAAATTCTTAAAACAAAACCAAACGGGGCCTAATCTTGACTGTCTTCTCAAACAAGTAATTAACATGTACTCTTTTTTTCTTTTTTTGTAAAAAAAGATATGTACAGTATTGATAAAAATTAAATAACTATTAAAAATAAGAGAGAAAAATAAGCAGACAATTTATAAGCAAATCCAAGTCAGTATTTTAGGAGATATATTTCCCACGTGCTTACAGATTTTAGTTGAGTTTGATTTTAACGAATTTTTTTAAATATTTTAGGAAATGAAATCAAGTTTCTTTTTTTTTTTTTTTGGTGGGGTGGTGGAGGAGGACTTTTCTTCTTCGCTAACAGTGAGACTCAAATTCCGTAAAAAAAAAAAAAAAGCGTAAGACTCAAATTGAAGTTGTATATAGAATTATCATATTCAAAAGAGTGTATTTGGGAACTCAGTTAGAGCTTAAAGTTAAAACTTAAAAATTATAGTACGTGAGAGCTTTGTACTGTAGTAAACTTTTACTTTTCATTTAGTACGTGAGAACTTTACATTGTAGCAAACTGAATTTTATTTTTCTAAAGTGCTTCCCAAAAGAAGCATAATTATTTTGTGACCTGAAAAAAAAAAAAAAAAAGAGATTAGGCATATGTATTTGGTAATTTAACAAAAACACGATTAAAAGGAAAAACTAAGGGGGTGTTTGGCAGTGGTAGAAATCACTCAGTTCCCACCACAATCTTAGTTATGAACAATGTAAAGCTCTCACATACTACAGTAACAATAAAAAAATATGTTACAGTGTAAAACTCTCATATGCTACAATAAAAGTGATTCTCACTATTGGTTCCTACCACTTTTCCAAATACCCTATAAGTAATTAGAAAGCGCATAACAAAGGTTAGGCATATGACTCTTGTTTCTCTATGGATTAGACCTGTAACGAGTAAATTTTTAATTAATATTATACTTGCTTTACTGACAAATGACAAGGAAGTAAGTGGACATGCATGTGGGTTGATATGTTTGATTGAGTACGACAACACGACACAAAAATTTTTTAGATGAGCATGGTACAACAGGTTATTATCTTGTGTTAAGTTTAGCATGACATGGAGTAACATTTTGAGTACAATGAGTTGGCACGGCAAGACAAGTACATGATTCTTAGGTTTGGAATATTGACCAACTTGTTAACATTTGATAAATTTTGAAATGTATAAAAATATCTACTAACATGTTAGTATTATTTATATCCATTAATTAATAATTAATTCCCTTTTACTTTGATTGATTTTTTATTTAGTTCAAATCATATCACAACAAATTGTTTTTCAGAAAAATACGTAAAAGAATTATCAAGTTATATAGCTATTATGGTATCACTATAAAATTAAAATGCCTGATTTCCTTAAATTCTATATATGGCTTGCCACAACCTAAAATCAGGACTAATAGCAAACCTAAGAAACTTCATGAAAGCAGGGACTTTTGTGAAAACAAATAATTTTCCAAATGAAATTCACAGTTTTCTTTTTCAATACTCGACCCACAGTAATATATCTACCTGTTATATTCGGATATAAATTTTCATAAAGAGTATTTATTGTGCATCACTCATTTACCATACAACATTTAGCATATTTTTAAATACAAATAAGTTCCTAAATCTCAATGCCATTCTGTTACAAATATACAAAATATTCAAGAAAATAAATAAAGTTAAGACGATCCTTCCGAAAGACATTATCAAAGAAATCAATCACAAACTTGTCATCACCGTAGCTACTCTGGCGACTTAACTCGTACTATACATCACTTGGAGAAAAAAGGGGGTGAGTTAAAGCCCAGTAGAAATTCTAGCTACTCGGTTTAAAGTCAACAAATAAATATACATAATAGAAGTACGTATATTCCTATAGGGGAGGCGAATATATATAACTTTATAATTTTAAATAAAATTGCACTAAAACTAAACAATTTAACATTCAAACAAAATTTATGAATATATAAAGTAGAAAAAAAAAAAGAAACATATAACATCTATCTAAACCTATTTAAAGTTAGAAACTCGCAGTTAAATCTAACACTTAAATTCTAGTTGTTAGTGACGGAAATGAGGAAAGAAAGAGATTTAAAGATATTCGTTGTGCTCCAAATGAGTTCCTTGTATCTGTTGTACCCCAAATAAGCACTCCGCGACCAATGTATATATATTAGTCTTCGAGGAATTTTTCAAATGGCCATAGTTCTGTGCGATGGTGCCGCCTAAGATCAAGAAAATTTCTAGAAGAAGGAATAGTTCAAGTTACTCTCAAAATTCTCAAAATCAGTATGATATTAGTTAGGTTAGTCCTAACAAAAATCTAACAACATAAAAGCTATTTTTTGACTAAAACCAAAAATTAAAACCTATAAATAAATAGTTCATAGAATAGTTTCGGCATGCCACAAAGACATGCCACCCAGAGCATATATATATATATATGAACAATAAATCAATTTAACAAACATAACCAATAAATCAACATAAACAATTAAATCAAAAATTCTATTTACACAATTCAATTTTCATGATCAACGTAATCAAGTTACAGCACAAATTTCTCAAAATCACTCAATTGATAATTTTAAAATTTTGGATAGCTGAAATTCCTACCTGAGAAATCTACCGAGATGCAAAAATGCTCCCAATTATAAAATTGAAATCGTTGAGCCCGAATTTGGAAACTTTGCTTTTTGAACTTGTCCTTAGGTATTTCGTCTCATAATTAACATCATCAATACGTATGTGGCCTCGAAAATAGACAAGTATGGAGTTTCTTCGGAATTGGGTGGACAGTCAACTGTTTGACCGCCATTGATTGAGAGTTGACCCGAGTTTGATCGGTAAAGCATTGACAAATGTTGGTACCAAAACGAAGCCTTCAATACGAAGATCACCATTCCAAAGCTGGTTTCCCAAAACGAAGCTCCGTTTGTAGGAACATACTCAAAAACTGACAAAGAAAGACGATGAAGGCACAAAATTTTCCAGCAACAATTGGTTGAAAATATCGGTAGGCTTTGTTCTCCTTGACGAGAAAAAAATGATCATACACTTGGCTGGAGGAATGGGGGCCAGATGGTATAGGAATCTAGCTTTGAAACTTGAGGAGTCCAATTACGAACGGCCGGAGGCGAGTTGGAGGGCGACACTCTGGCTCCCAAAACTTCAGATGGCGATGTCTCAGATTCTTCGGTGGGTACAGGCAGGTAGTGGCTAGAAGTCGGCTAGCAGGAGGGGCAGTGGCGATCTCTCTTTAACATGAAGAAGAAAAGAAAAGAAAAGAAAAGCAAGAAAAGAGAGAGGAGGGGGGAAAAACATATCTGACTTTGGCGGGAATTTTCTTTTGTTGTGTTATTACTCCTACATTTATTTATTTAAAGTGGGAAGCTTTGAGATTAAGCTTCTTTCCCAAAATTATTTAAAACCTCGAAATGGCCTCGAAATTTAATTTTCCTTTCAAATAAAAACCATGGGTTTTACAACCTATCCACTAGGGGTGGCAAAACGGGTTGGCGGGTCGGGTTCGTGTCGGGTTGGAGTTAATTTTTACAAAATTAGGTCGACACTAACCCGACCCGTGACCCGAACGGGTTGAGAATTCTCAACCATAACCCGACCCGTTTTGACATGGGTTGACACTAACCCGACCCGTGTCAACCCGTTTCTTATGCACAGTGTCAAAAAATAATAACCCGTGACCCGATTATGACCTGCAACCCACCTCTAACCCGCCCACATTAATATATAAAATATTAAAAAAAAATAAAATTAGAAGAGTTTCATACCACTTCAACAAGAAGATGAGTGATAAGAGAGGTAAGGTTTGATATTTTAAGAGCTTATATTATATATGAAATAATATTAATTTTTTAAAAGCTAATTAATTAAATACGGGTCAGAAACGGGTCATTTTCGTGTCAGACGGGTTGACCCGAACACGACCCGTTTTTTGACGGGTCAGTTTCGGGTCGACACTAAAATGACCCGTGGTCAAATTTTCCGACACTAACCCGAAAAAAATCGTGTCGGATTCGTGTCGTGTCGTCGTGTCGCAACCCGTATTGCCGGCCCTACTATCCACCATGAGAAATTTTGTCCCCAACATTCTTGAGAACTACTTCAAGTTGGAGATTAAATAAGTAGGGGTTATTTCTCATTCATCATAGATTCCAACTCCCAAGTAGCTTCTTATTATATACAGGTCAAATATTAGGAAAAGATAAAGCCACAAACAATCCTCACATAGCCAAGGAACCACATCCTTCTTATATTAGGAAATCAGGCAACCGCATAAATGAATAAAACCTCAAGAGTCAGTTTCCTACAAAAGTCTCATTTAATTATATCATGTACACATACCATGAAAAGGGTACTTATCATATGTCATCGTTATATTATATCCTCTTATCAAGATACATCAATATATAAAGTCTCTAGTTCATAGGCCCTAAACATTAATAAACGAGTATTTTCCATTAATTCCTAAGTCATTTGATTCTTCGTTTTCTAAAAGTTTAAAGCTCTTAAACAAATGTAAAAATAGGACTGATATACAAATACTTGAGCACTCAAGATTCTATTAGTAACAATTTTTAGATTAAAAGGTTACTCAAGATTAATACCAATCTAGTTTGTAAAATTTGAATTAATCCATTTGGACTAAATCTATCAACTGAAATTCTTAACTATCAAGATCCTATATTATGTAATGAAAAGAAATTTATCCATATGATTAATTAAATGTAAAGAACCAAGGTTCAAGTGACATAAGAATAGGCTAAAATTATGTACCACTAAAGTTTCCAAGATAAATAACCATAAATAACTTAGTTTCCAAGATAAAAAACCATAAATAACTTAACCATAGACAGGCAATTTGAATTGAGTAATCTTGTAAGTTTCTCTAATTTCCAACTCTTAATTATAACAAAGATCAAAGAATCCATCCTCATCAAGTCTACAAGGAGTATGTTAACAGTCTTAATTGTTAGTAAATACAACATAGAATATGGATAAAGGAATTGCAAACAATATATTGCATGAATATAACAAACAAGTTACAAATTTTTCAAAAATGAAAATAACAAAGTAGGTATAATAAAACCTTCAACTTCAACTTCAATGGAAGCAACGCAAAGTGAAAATTAGACGAAAAATGGTCGAGGCATGTGTAGGTCACGCTTTCCTTAAAACAGATTCGTCCCCTCCGGTTGTGCACGAGGATTCTACGGACGTCTGTCTTCCAGGATACAACGACTACCAACGGAATCTTAAGCACTATTGGATACCGTTTCCGACGAACTTGAAACTGTTTTTCTTCTATCACCAAAAATGACTACAACAAAAACTAGATGGAACTTGAAAAACAAAGGAAAAACTCTATGACTTAGTGAGTGCAAATTCTATGCAATTATGTGTGTCTCAAACATGTGGAGGAGAGTTCATTATATAGGCTTAAGAGAATAGACGTTACAATCCACATTATAATGCGGCATTATTCAGAATTTATGTGCATAATGACATTGGTTGCAACCTTCCATTTTCCATGATAATGGTGCTCCTAATCTCCCATCAAACCATTGGTTGTAACCCTCTATTTTCATGATTATGAAGCTCATAATTATGATAATGGTGCTCATAATCTCCCATTAAACCATTAGTTGTAACCCTCCATTTTTCATGATTATGAAGCTCATAATCACCTATTAATCCATGCCTTTGGGTGTTACAATATGAGGTTTATGACCTCCATTAATCTCCACCAATGAGCATCAATTTCTCATTCATCCAATTGCCATTTTTCTAACAATCCCCCACATGAATGAAATTGAAAAACTACAGAGGAAAGACAAAGACACTACACGATGATAGAGTTCTACGGTTAATATCTGCATAGGATAGGTAGGCGTTAACCCTTGAACATTCCCTTGTGAAAGTATGTTTACTTTACTGGCTGACTAGTAGACGCGATGTCCTTGAACTGTTCTGCCATTTGTGTAAATGATAACATACCTCACACAGATATTTTCCTGACACAGTTTCAGTTCTCATGGTTATGTTCATTTTGGCCATGAACATCTCCCTGGTTCTGCAAGAGTTTCTAAAGAATTGAGCCCTAGCAATTCTCCTTTGAAGTGGCCCCACTTCTCTCTCACATAGGTGATTTCTTACTTAAGAGTAACCCGTATTACTCCACTCGAATTCTCAACGTGTTCGACGCATAAGAATCATTAAAAGCAAACTGCTTAACCTTTCCCTATGGGCATCACTGTTTTTATTATAGGAATGGGTTGGGGTAACCCCCACAGTGATCTTACTCAGTCTATTCAGTTTAGTTATCCCATTGAACCTAGATCTTAGGATCTCCAGTCAACAAGGTTGGGTTTCCACTGTTTCGACCTATTCTTTTATGGGCTTAAGTCCCATTCCTCTTGATGTTTTCTCAACTTGATCTCTATTCAGTCCTTTGGTTAACGGATCCGCAATATTTTCTTTAGACCTTACATAGTTTATTGTCATGACTCCAGTTGAGATTAGTTATCTAACGGTATTATGTCGACGACGTATATGCCTCGACTTACCATTGTACATCACATTCTTTGCCCTGCCAATAACAGACTGATTATCACAATGTATGCATATTGCAGGCATAGGTTTAGGCCATTCAGGGATATCCTCCAAGAAATTCCTTAGCAATTCATCTTCTTCACCGCTTTTATCCAAAGCTACAAATTCATATTCCATAGTAGATCTGGTTATTACCGTCTACTTTGAAGACTTCCATGAAACTGCTGCACCTCCCAAAGTGAATACATATCCACTTGTAGCTTTAGAATCCTGTATATCAGATATCCAACTTGCGTCAGAATACCCTTCAAGAACAGCAGGATCTCTTGTATAATGTAGCCCATAACTACGAGTATACCGTAAGTATCTGAGTACTCTAACAATCGCTTTCCAGTGATCATCTCCTAGATTACTCGTGAATCTACTCAGACTACTTACAGCATAGGCAATATCTGGTCTTGTACAATTCATTAAGTACATTAAACTGTCTATCACTCTAGCATATTCCACCTAGGATATACTTTCTCCTTTATTTTTGGATAGATGTTGACTAGTATCATTGGTGTTCTGGCCACGCCAGTGTCATTTTTACTAAATTTGTCAAGTATCTTGTCCACATAGTGTGACTGGCTCAAGATGAGTCCATCAGGCGACCTTTTGATTTTGATTCCTAAAATCACATCAGCAGGTCCCATGTCTTTCATGTCAAACCTAGAGTTCAACATATCTTTAGTAGATTTGATCATCCGATCGTTGCTACCGACGATTAACATGTCATCTACATACAGACAAAGAATAACATATCCATCGTCTGTTCTTTTGACATAAACACACTTGTCACACTCATTAATTTTGAACCCATGTGAGATCATAACATTGTCAAATTTCTCATGCTATTGCTTTGGTGCTTGTTTAAGCCCATACAAAGACTTCACCAATTTGCAGACTTTCTTTTCTTGTCCTGGAGCAATACAACCTTCTGGTTGTTCCATATAAATTTCCTCTTCGAGGTTTCCATTAAGAAAAGCAGTCTTTACATCCATCTGATGTACTTTAAGATTCCGCAAAGCGGCAATCACTATAATCATTCTTATGGAGGTTATTCTCGTTACAGGAGAATAAGTATCAAAGTAATCAAGGCCTTCTTTTTGTCTATAACCTTTTATAACAAGTCTAGCCTTATACTTGTCAATTGTTCCATCAGCTTTCATTTTGCGTTTGAAAATCCACTTAGAACCTAGCGGTTTACTTCCTGGAGGAAGGTCTACTAATTCCCAAGTATGATTATGCATGATGGAATCAATTTCACTTTTTATGGCTTCTTTCCATAAAGGATCCTCAGATGAGCTTACAGCTTCTTTGAAAGTTTGAGGTTCAGCCTCTAGCATGTAGGTCAGAAAGTCAGGTCCAAATGATTTTTCTGTCCTTGCGCTTTTGCTTCGTCTAGGCTCTTCCTCTTCATATTCGGTTTCAACTTCTTGATGATCCTGACTATTCTCTTCAATAGTCTCAAATGTTCATTTAGATGAACTTGGACCATCTTCTTTGGATTTGCAAGGAAATACATGTTCAAAAAATGATGCATTCTTGGATTCCATTATTGTGTTCTTGTGAATCTTAGGGTTTTTAGATTCATACACGAGGAATCGATAAGCACTATTGTTGTGGGCATAACCAATGAAGATGCAATCAACTATTTTTGGACCTATTCTCATCTTCTTTGGTGTAGGTACCATTACCTTTGCAAGACACCCCCACACTCTCAAGTATTTGTAAGAAGGCTTTCTAGCTTTCCATAATTCATAAGGGGTCTTATCTTCTTTCTTCTGGGGTACCTTATTTAAAAGGTAATTAGCCGATAAAATGGCTTCTGCCCACATGTTCTGTGGCAATCAAGAACTTATCAGCATCGCATTCATCATATCCTTTAAGGTACGATTTTTGCGTTCAACCACACCATTTGACTGAGGTGAATAGGGTGGCGTAACCTCGTGGATAATACCATGTTGTGCACAAAATTCACTAAATGGTTCTACATATTCACCACCACGGTCACTTCTTACCATCTTCATTTTCTTATTAAGTTGGTTTTCAACTTCTTGCTTATAGAGAGCAAACTTCTCTATAACTTCATCTTTGCTTTTAAGCAAATATACATAGCAATATTTTGTGCTATCATCTATGAATGTAACAAAATATTTATTCCCACCTCTAGTTTGAATAAATTTTAAGTCATAAACATCGCTATGTATCAAATCAAGTGGCTCGGTATTTCTTTCAATCATTTGGTATGAAGATCTCGTTAGTTTTGCCTCTACACATATTTCACATTTGTGTTTGGGATCAATATTGCACGTGGGTATGTGATTCAAGTTAATTAATCTACGCAAAGTATTATAATTAACATGACCTAGTCTACCATGCCATAAATTAGAAGACTCAAGCATATAAGTGGAAGACTTTTTAATTTTATTGATGGAATTGGGCTTAATAGCCATTACATTCATTTTTCACATTCCATTTTTCACATATCCCTTTCCCACATACATTCCATGTTTAGACAAAACTATTTTATCAGCTTCAAAAACCATCTTGAAGCCATGTGAACTCAGTAGAGTTCCAGAAATGAGATTCTTTCAGATATCAGGCACATACAGTACATTTTGAAGCTGAACTTCCTTGCCTGATGTCATTTTCAGAACCACCATTCCTTGGCCCTTAATCTCAAATGTGGCAGAGTTGCCCATATACAGCTTCTCTCTAGAATCTGACAGTACGAGTTCAACAAAAGCAGCTCTATCACAGTAGACATGGCGTGTGGCCCCAGTGTCTAGCCACCACTCCTTTGGGTTGGAGTCCACCATGTTGACTTCAGAGACCACGGCAGAGAGACTGAGGTCTGACATTTCTTGTGTGATGGTGTCCACCACATTAGCCTCTTTTATCTTGTTTCTCTTTGGCAGCCTAAAATCTGCCGACTTGTGACCCACCTTGTCACAGTTGAAATATTTTCCTTGAAATTTCTGCTTCTTTGAAATTCCACCCTTAGGCCCCAGGTTGGACCCCGACTTGGTTTTCTTGTTCTTGGAGCTTTTATCACGCTCCACCACATTTGCTTTGGCAACAGACTTGTTAAAAAGCTTTTTCTCAGATCTTCTATTGTCTTCCTCAATGCGAATTCGAATAATAAGATCTTCAACGCTCATCTCTTTACGCTTGTGCTTCAGATAGTTCTTGAAGTCATTCCACGTAGGGGTAGCATCTCTATGATTGCAGCAACCTTCAAAGACTCACTAATTACCATTCATTTAGCATGAATTTCATGAATGAGTAATTGCAGTTCTTGTACTTGACTAATTACAGTCTTAGAATCCACCATTCTGTAGTTTATGAACCGTCCAACTATGAACTTCTTAGCACCAGCATCTTCTATTTTGTATTTATGGTCCAAAGACTCCCATACTTCTTTGGCCGTTTTTTTTCAGACTATACACATTATAAAGTGCATCAGTCAAGCCATTCAGAATATAATTCTTGCACAAGAAGTCAGAATGCTACCATGCTTCAACAACAAGCAAGGTCTGAGCATCTGTTTCATCCTCTCTAACAGTAGGAGGATCCTTTTTCAAGAATCTCGAAAGATTCAGTGTTGTCAAAAAGAACAACATTTTTTGTTGCCAAGTTTTAAAGTTCAGTCCATTAAATTTTTTAGGTTTTTCATTGTGGTTCACAGGAACTGTAACCGACAAAGGTTGTGTCGAGGTCGAAGCATGAACCCTAGGAGATGGCATTGGTGTCTCAGAAGTGCTCCCAGTTAGAACATTCTCAGTTGGAACAACATTCATGTTGTCACCCATTTCTTCAACTTCAAATAAAACTATGAATTAGTTGTCTTCAATAATAACTTTAAGAAGCTATAAAATTATAACATAAATGTTTATGTATACTACAATGTACTGAAATATTTATAAATGAACAAACCAAGATTCCGTTGACGGTATTTTGTCATATGGTATTTTGTTGTTATATGTCACAGAAGCTCAGAATGAAAACTTAGAAGCCAACAATTAAAATATTTAAAACACTAAATATGGAACGATTCAGAAACCACAAACGATTATATAAAGGCTATAATTATATAAGAAGAACTAAATCAATAGCAACCACGGCATTAAAATAATGAATAAATTGCTGCTGTACACACTAATACAACAGGTTAATGACCAAATAATAACCTAACTTTAATGTATATAACATAAATTATTGATGGAATAAATACAAAAGATTTCTCTACAATTAACAACAAAACAAATTATTTAAGACTGTATATAGAAACCGTAATAACAAAATAACGTAAATGTTTAATGTAAACTTTTTCGACAAATTGAAAGAAACAAAAAATAAAAAAAATAAAACCAAAATTGTTTATAACCTTTATATATATATATATATATATATATATAATCGTAATAATGAATCCCAAAATTTGTACAACAACGTATGGTAAAGGAAAAAGTTATAACAACCTATGCAATTAAACGTGTGTGTGAATATATATATATATATATATATATGAACAAAGCTAATATATATCCGTATAAAAAGTTACAAAACAAGCTAAACAATTATGTAAATAGAGCCGACTAATAAAACAATATAAACCAAAGCATGTAAAGGTTCGGAGCCAAAGGGAACATAATCACATGTATGTAATTAGACAGAATCAACAACATACAACCAAATATCAAATATGCATATATATCATTCAAAGAGAGCTAAAAGAACAAACAAATTTCCACTGATTATACACACAAACGATATAAACCTATGCATAAGAAAACATATATAATAAATTGCAATAAGTACATAGGATGACTACAAACGAATTGGTTAAAAATATATTATAACAGTTCCTTTTGATATCAGTAAATCAAAAATACCAATAAACAAAACTGTAACAACCATTTATAAGGAAAACAAATTTATACATAAACTACCAATGAGGTAAAGAATAGAAAACAATGACCAAAACTCTAACGTCTAGAAATATCAACAATCATGAGGAAGTCGATGATTCCAAAAACAATCATTATACCAAAGCAACTTGAATGTGACAATACTGAATGTTCCTAACAAACCATACGTTTATAACAACAACCAAAGCCAATAACAAAAGCAAACCAAATCTGTCAAAGTTGAAAATTGCTCGTAAACAAATACTACGATTAGCATAATAACTAAGCTAAATAGAATAAACAATAAGCAACGGAATTACGATAAGTCGTTCTAGTAACCTGTCTATCTTCAAGGATGATTCTGTTTTAAGATTGTTAGTAAATACAACATAGAATATGGATAAAGGAATTGCAAACAATATATTGCATGAATATAACAAACAAGTTACAAATTTTTCAAAAATGAAAATAACAAAGTAGGTATAACAAAACCTTCAACTTCAACTTCAATGGAAGCAACGCAACGTGAAAATTAGAAGAAAAATGGTCGAAGCATGTATAGGTCATGCTTTCCTTAAAACAGATTCGTCCCCTCCGGTTGTGCACGAGGATTCTACGGACGTCTGTCTCTCAAGATACAACAACTACCAACAGAATCTTAAGCACTATTGGATACCGTTTCCGGTGAACTTGAAACTGTTTTTCTTCTATCACCAAAAATGACTACAACAAAAACTAGATGGAACTTGAAAAACAAAGGAAAAACTCTATGACTTAGTGAGTGTAAATTCTATGCAATTGTGTGTGTCTCAAACATGTGGAGGAGAGTTCATTATATAGGCTTAAGAGAATAGACGTTACAATCCACATTATAATGAGGCATTATTCAGAATTTATGTGTATAATGACATTGGTTGCAACCTTCCATTTTCCATGATAATGGTGCTCATAATCTCCCATTAAACCATTGGTTGTAACCCTCTATTTTCATGATTATGAAGCTCATAATTATGATAATGGTGCTCATAATCTCCCCTTAAACCATTGGTTGTAACCCTCCATTTTTCATGATTATGAAGCTCATAATCACTTATTAATCCATGCCTTTGGGTGTTACAATATGAGGTTTATGACCTCCATTAATCTCTACCAATGAGCATCAATTTCTCATTCATCCAATTGCCATTTTTCTAACATTAATAATGATATTGTCAAGTCTTTAGCAACTTAAGCAACCCCAAGTAACATCTACCAACCATGAATCTTCTAAAATTAGAAAAACCCCTTTATTTTATGACGACTTGCATTGATTTGAAGATCAAGGACTTAGCGTTAATATCATAGAACGATCAACTAAATAGTACATGGCACGTTTCTCTCTTTCTCTACACAAACACCAAAAATTTTACCATTACGTCACTCTACATTCTCAAAATGAAAGGAAATATCACTTCACACTTCATTTTATGTTCCTTTAATATATAATGCTTTAACTTATGACCCCACATCAAGATCCATCCTTGACGCCTCTACAAGGATACAGCCCCCTAAAATTACACAATCAAAAATCAAATAAGCCAAATAAGTCATGTCCTAATCAATCATAAATATTTTGAAAGGCTCTAATATTGTCACCAATCCCATGAACATAGGACTGTTTAACCATTTAATATACATCTTTATATATATATAGATATATATAGCCGTTATCATATAACTACTTTGTCATCAAAGAAACCTAAGTCTTTAACATCAAGACCAGAATGCAATAGTTAAGCAGGATTTGACATACTTCTCCTAAATTTCCAAACAAGCATAAACCATTTAAAACTAAAACCATTTAAGAGATTAACAAATTCTTTTGTATAAAGTCGAACTCTAACCACCTACCGAGCACCTTGTTGTTGACACTAATAAGTATTTGACCAAAACTACTAGAAGTCAATAAATCAAAACCAATTTGTATCACATGGACATAATATCACTATTAATAATGTAATAGAATTTGATCAAAAGGAACTAAATTCATGCACCCAAGCTTCAACCTCAGTTTACTTGCTAAGACGATTTGTCTCTCTAAATTTATAAAAAGTCGCACCATCCTTACCATTAAATTTCCATTTTTAGCTTCCTAAGATGCTTTTTGAACCGAAGGATTAGTCAAGAAGTTTATTAACAAACTAAACCTCACAACTAAGACATTTTCGAAATCAAAATTAATCGAAACCCATTATTCATAGTTTAATCCAACTAACATTTCCATAATTCTCTAAATATTACAGTTATTATCCAATGTAAATTCATATCCATATCAAGTTACAGTGAAATAGAAAGCTCTTAACGAAACCCCCAAACATATATATATATATATTAGATAAAACGTTGTGTAAGGTGTACTAATCTGACTAAATAAACTTTATGTACCAAAACTAATATAGGTCAACATGTTTTAACCTCGAAATTAGATATCACAATAAAGGCACCTATGTATATCCCCATATTCTAACCAAACAAATAAGTAAAACAAAGGTTCTAAGGATTTCAATTTCATACTACAAGAAAAATAACATAACAAAAATAATTAAAGGGCTTCCATCTCAAGTTGACATTTCTACCATACACATAGGCCTACAGATTTCCTGTCTCTAAAACTGCATGTTCATAATTCTATCATCTAACCAAAGCCAAACTAAATCTATCCCACTCCTCCCTCGTGTAGAACAAAAGAATGCATGGATATATCAAAACCGTGAAAATTAAATAGAGCAAGAAGTTCATGTAATGAGCCATATCCAAATTTTATCACATACAGAGAAATAAAACTTAGATTTTTAGAGCATCGAATTCAATAAAACAACCCTCCCACTTCAAATCCCAAAATAATCATTCAACGTTCAACAAAAGAGAGTTCTTAATTACCTAAAAGAGCAAGTATGTTCATATCAACATGATTTTAAGGGATAACAATGTGGTCAATAAGAAATCTAAATAGTAAATAAGTGATAATGGACTCTAGACTACTAAGTTCAATATCTAACTACTATTTGTGAGCTCCTTGATTATAAAGAAATCGTGTATATTGAAAATATGAGGATCACACCTCCCCATATAGTAATTATAAGCCACTAGAAAACTCAAACAGAACTAGACACCAAAAAACAAAATACTAAGGTCTTTTTCTACATTTTTTCTCATCTAAACGGCATCCAAATTTTTGGAGCTAAGCTCTGATATCTTTTTGTCACAACACAAAATCATGACTAGTGACAAAACTAATAAACTTCGTGAAAGCGGGGTTCTTGTGAAAATGAATAATTTTCCAAATGAAATTCGCAGTTTTTCTTTTCAATATTCGACCCACAGTAATGTATCCACCTGTTATATTCGAATATAAATATTCATAAAGAGTGTTTATCAAGCACCACTCATTTACCATGTAACATTGAGTAATTTTAAATACAGATAAGTTCCTAAATCTCAATCCCCCATGATTTTACAAATAGCCAAAATATTCAAGAAAATAAGTAAGATATGATGATCCTTCCAAAAAACATTATCAAAGAAATTAGTCACAAGCTTGTCATCACCGTAGCTTCTATGATGACTTAACTTGTAGTATACATCATCTGGAGAAAAAAACAGGGTGAGCTAAAAGCCCAGTAGGAATACCAACTACTCGGTTTAAAATCAAAAAATAAATATACATAATAGAAGTCATATATTTCTATAAGGCAAGGTAATATATATGAACTTTATAATTTCAAATAAAATTGCAATAAAACTAAATAATTTAACATTCAAACAAAATTTATGAATATGCAAAATAGAAAAAAAAAAAAAAAAAAAAGACATGCAAGGAAACATCAATCTAAACCTATTTAACCCCTTACCTGTTTTCCCGCTTAATTTAGTAATCTGACAAAGTGACGGCATCTTCCCGGCTATGGCACCAAATTTTTTATTATATCGCCTAAAATGATTCTTTAAGCGGGGACATTTGTAATATAAAAAAGTTATTGTATCCATAAGGAGGTGGGTTTTTGAAAGATTAAAAATTTTACAGTTTAAAGTGGAAAGAGACTTTTCAAAACAAAACTTAAAAGAAAACAAATAGTTTTGACAATTGTAAAATAAGATTTCAAAACATAAAATTCAAATGGTAAAGCTTCGACAATCATAACTGATATGAAATTTTAACTTTAAATAATTATCTAAAGCATTTAATTTATTATATCTTTTTCTCATTAATTGAAAGCATTTTTACTAATTTTATAAGTCAACCTAAAGTGACAATATGAAAGCTATAATGCAGTAAGGGTTTTTTTATAAAAAGTAGCAATATAATTATCTCTCACTAAAGATTTGGTGCACTAACCATGAAAATTATAACCATTGTCACTACAATTATAATTAACATAATTTTGAGATAAAAAATAATAACAAATCAAAATTAATATATTTTAATGGAATAAATTTTTGCATTAATTCCAGCAGAATCTTTTCTTATTAAATAATTTAAGAATATACTATGCCATCCTCTGTCGACAATAAATCATTACCAAGTTTTACTATGCAAGTTTATATTTATAATGCAGCAAAAACTCAACTTAATAAACATGCATTGATTTCTGTATTATTAATATTAATTATGTAATACAATTAAATTATATTAAAAAGTATAACTGAATTTATACAAGAATTTGACAGCATAACAACATTAACAATAATGACTAAAAACTTAGAAAATATAATTTATTTCATAAAAATATAAGCATTACATCATAAATATAGAGTTAAAAACCATACCAAAATACTATACGTACAAGATCATCTTTCTGCCTCACCAAACTCTCTAAACTAATTTAGACATTAGTTTAATATAAAAAGTGGGGTCGGGGAGTATTCTAACAACTTCTCCTCCTAAAAAGGGGTACTATTGAGTCTTTGAATCAATAGTTCAAAAAGAACTGACGAAGGCCAAAAGGCCTTGTGGGGTACCAAATGAAAGGGGAGGCACCCCCTTTTATAGTAGAGATATTCTACTATTTTAAAATTTTTTATTAGTATTTGAATTTATTTTTTTATTTTTTTCTTTAGATTGCATCAGAATCAAGATGCAAATTTTTATTTTCTTTTGCCACCAATTCAATTAGCGTTTAGAACTGATTTTAATTTTTTTCCTTTTCTTGCTGAGATGCATTGTTCACTGTGTTGATCTGGCGTTGAAGTCTAGTGTGACGCCAGTACTGATCAAATGATTCGCACCCAATGCACTGAACAAAGACTGGGCGAATGGCTAAGATTGGCAAAGAACACTAGGACTGCTAGGGACAAATGCTAACTGATGGATTAGTCTGGGTATGCTGATCTGACGGTAGTTGAACCGCATGCACATGGGAAAGGCCGCACCAAATCTGAAGGCTAGTTCTGACTCAGTGAGTGATAGCTAACGTGGAACGGACGGCATGGATTGATTTGTCAGCTAGATCCGACGGTCTAAAGGCAACCACGCGTCCTTCTTTTGATTTTTAATTTCTTTTTTTTTTTTTTAATTTTTCATGCATTTGAGGTCCATTTTTGCTCTTTCTACATCGTTTTGCTTCATTTTTCCTCTAGCATTTAAATCTAAAATTATAAAACACACTTAAATTAATTATTTTATAAATATAATATTTGTAATAATTTTAAAAATATTTATTTTACAATTAAACATACAAAACATAGTAAAAATAAATAAAACTTCTAAAATTAACAAACCTTAATGGATATTTTATTTAAGATTCAAAAATATTTTTATAAATTATTAGAAATATTATAAAACATATTTACAAATTAGAAACTTATTTACAAACATTTTATGACTCAAAATAAAATCACATAAATTTATTTTTATAGTGATGATTATTTACAAACTAAACACATATTTAACATATGAAACTACTCTAAAAATTACTAAAAATATTATTAAATATGAAACATGCTAAAAACATATTATTAGACACATTTACATACTATGACACAAAAATACTTATTCATACAAAAATGCTATTAATTAGAGGATTTAATAAATGATTTAAGTCTTGTAAAATTTATATTTTTACAGTCTCATCACTTAACTTGGGCCATATCATAGAATATAAGTTAGGCTTGTACCTTGCAAAAAAAGGGTACAAACAATTACTAGTTGTCACAATCACTCTTTATTAATAGATTAAGTCTTGGATAATGGAATATCTCTGCATATGATGAAGAACACTGTGAGTGCTTGTATTATTTTTTTCTTCTGTAAATCAATATCATTCATAATAAATGTCAAAAAAACGAGTACTCAATTGACTTATTAGATGTTTGTTAACTTTGTTTTACTGTTTCAATTTGAGGTTTTTTTTTTTTTCCTTTTTTCATTTAAATGGGGGGCGGGTTAGGTTGAACTACTACGAAAAACATCAAATGTGTTGCCCGCTCGCCTACGTGTGTTGCCAAAGGCTGGGTTGTTGATGTGGACCCAAAATTGGCATGGTGTGTGGAGCAAGGAGGAGCAGGTGGCGTGTGCGGATGGTTTTTTGTGTAGCCCTAGGCATGAGTAGATTCCAAAATGACATATGCTTGAAATGGGTTTGTGCTTATAGGCTAGGTTAGGTTTAAGTTTTCAAATATCACAATAAATAGCATTTAAAAAAATTGAATTAATTCAAATATTTTGAAACCTGTTAATTACTTAAAAATTAAAAAAAGAGTACATTCTTCTTTCTCCCTCAAGGTTTTTTTTTTTTTTTTAATTGTTGTATCATTAGCGGGCCCAATCTAGCGCGTAACCAAAATAATTTGAACTTAGATGATTATGGACCGAGCAAGCATGGCATAATTGACATCTCTAGAACCACCAATAGGGAAATTGTAGTCAATAATACTGTTTCAAAATGTATTGAAGTAAATAGTAAATTTTGGATATATTTGTAATAAATAGTAATAAATAAAAAATTTAAAGAAAATTTACCAGTAAATTTTCTTTTTATCACTATTTACTACAAATATTTAAAAAACATCCTAATTAGTTTAAGAAGTTTCAAAAATCTATTATTTTTCTTGTTCGTTTATGCAAATGTGATCATAATCACGGGGGCTATTCCTTCTAAGATCCTTATCGGTCTACCAGAATAACAAATACGACCGGATGTTGTCAGTCAAACACGTACTGCCACCAATTCTTTTTAAGAAAATAAAACCACTTTGATCAGAGATGCCATTAGAAGTGAATGAATATGATGCGTCTCGTTTTAGAATCTGCGATCAACTGATATAGCTACTCCATATGGTAAGTTAGTAATATTGCAGTGGACCAAGCGTTGGACTTTTTGACACACAATATGATCATTACTTTCAAGTCTGGCTCATGAGAAGAGGAACCAAAAAAAAAAAAAGGAGTGTTGGCCTGATTACTCACACGGATTCTTTTAGTTATTTTTTTTTATCTATATAGTAAAGACATGACGAAATATTTTTTAGCAGAAAAAGAAAAAGAAAAGGAAAGTGAAGCTTTACGCCTTTTAAATTTAACAAATAACAATATAGTATCTGAAATGGTGCCGGAATTGTTCCATTACAACAATGAGAAAAGTTGAAAACCTTTTAGCATACTAAATACGACAGGAATATGGTACCGTTTAACAATATTAGTGACGGTAAGCAATATTATTATGTACTTTTTAAGCCAATCTTGTTGGTACTCCTGGTTACATAATCTTTTTCAGAATCATTAGTCAGTGTCAAAGTGCAAGATTTTCAGTCTTGCAATAATTCCAATCCCCAGCCTATCAATTTTGAATTCACTTCATTATCATGCCCTATTGGCGCGGTGTATGGAGCAAAAAGTGGGGCAGAGTAGCCGGCCTATTTTGCATGGATAATACATAAGGTCCACGCTACGAGTTGTCGTGGTTTTTTCCTCTCTTTTTCTTTTTTTCAAAAAAATTGCACATCATATCATACTTTTTTTAAAAAAAATATGTCACATTCTTAAGAAATAGTAACATACAATTACTTATAATATTTTTTAAAAAATAATTAGTGTACGTTGTTGAATCTTTTTTTTTCTAACCAATTTAAATAAACAAACTTTAATACTCTCTCAACTCTCTCTCTCTTTCTCTCGTCTATCATAACATTTTTTTAGTGGTATAATAAGTTTCAAACAGTGTGGCATTATAAAGAGAATAAGTTTTGAAAAAAAAAAATTCCTGAAAATTGTCTCTATTTTTTACGAGGGAATTGTAGTGTTTGAATTTACGGAAAAAAATGATATATACATACATATAAGAAAACTTACGTAAAAGTGTATTCAAATGCGACTGAGAGCTCAGTGTATAATATATATACTTATTTTTTAGTTTAAAATATTAATGTGACAAATGTGTCTTTCTTAACATTTTTTAAGAAAATGTATTCTTCAAAGTAAACAGGTGATACGGACACCAATCAACACCAATATTGCCTTCTACAACAGAGTACCAACAAACAACCGATACACTAAACTCAAATGAAACGTTTAAAGAGAAATAGTGTATACAATACTCCACAAATGGATACTTAAAAGTGATATTAATGCATCAAAGTCCGACAGATCAATGTCGAAAATCCTATAGCATGACCATTTAAAAAACTGCCAAGAAATTAATACATCAAAATACGAAAAACGCATAAACAAATCAAGAAAAAAACTATCGTTATTACAAATCCAAACAAACCTAAAGAGAAAAAAGAAAAAGCAACTATAAACAGGACTAATAGAGCTTCCATCAGGGAGAGAGCTGTTGGATCAAAATCCAATTATGGGCCAATATATTAAATAAATGTGAATTAAAGGCTATCAATAAGGTTGCCCAATTAAAAGTGATCAATTTGGGTTTTGGGCTTTTAATGCATCATTAAGTGTGGGTCTCCTATGTGTAGAGACCAAAAGGGAAATTACTAATTTTATGATGGGCTAAATTGGTAATTAAGGATAATTGCTAGGGTTTAGCAATTATATAAAGGGGTTGTGGTCCCCAAGTCAGTACGTACATTATTTTTCTGTTACCCATCTACAGAGAGATTACAGAGCATTCTGATAGGAGGATTTACGTACCAGACTTGGAAGATCCTCAACCAAAAGACTCAAGAATCACATTCAATCCATGGATTCAGGTTAGCTTCCGCATCTTATTAATATTCTTGATGATTTGACATGAACGATCCTGGGTGATGATGGTTTTCATCACAGTTTTATTCTAACAAGTGGTATCTAGAGCCTCTTCATGTTGAATCATTGAGAATCAATAATTTTCTATATGTGATTCTCATTACAAATTCTCAAATTTAACAATCAATGGTTTTATAAAATTGTTGAATTTGAGGACAATTGTTTAAATTTATGGTTGAAGTTTCTTTATGCTTGTACGGCACAATTACCGAAAAGAAATCCAATTATATGTTTAGCTTTTCGTTCGGTTTGTACGTTTTACTGTGGTTAATATACATGTGTTCGGTTGAATGGTTTTGTTATATATATATATGGTTTTTTTTTTTTTGGTTGGGTCTCTTTCGGGCAAAAGGAAAGCCGGCGGCATCATTACTGCCGCCGACGAAGGGACTCTGGTGGCGACCATGTGGCCGCGCCGGAAAGACAGCGCCGCGGCCTCTGGCCGCGGCGGAGCATGAAAGCGGCGGCCACAGAGGCCGCCGCATGAGGAATAAAAAAAAATAAAAAGGGAGAAGGGCTTTCGCCGGCGGCTGGGTCCACTACTGCCGGCGTCGGCCATGTCTGGGCACGGCCGGAGAAGCGGAGCTGAGGCCGTCTGGGCCGCAGCACGGGGGCGGCGGCGTCGTCTTCACCCAGGGGTCGAAGACCCCTAGGGTTGTTTGAGGAAAGGTCTGGGCCGAAGCCCAGACCTGAGGCGTTTTACACGGGCCCGATTGGGCCCGTGATCAGTTCAAACCCAGGGGCTCAACCCCTGGGTTACCGGAAGAAAAAAAAAAAGGAGTTATACACGGGCCGGCCCGTGACTGGATTTTTCTACACGGGTTGGGCCCGTGACCGGTAAGTCCCTAGGGGTTCAACCCCTGGGTGACCCGAAAAAAAAAAAAAGGGGGGGGGGGGGGGGGGGGTTGCTGATTTAGGATCTGGGTAGGGTTCTCTCGACCCGGTCCAGCCCCGACCCAGTCAATGTTGACCTTGACCAAAATTTTTTTTTTATTTTTTTTTTATTTTTAATTTTGGTCAATTTTGGTACAATTTTAAATTCAAATATTGGTATTTTATATATATTTTGAGATGAATTAATTGAAGCAACATGTCACCAAAGTGGCCTCTCTTGTAGAAATTAATTTGTTTTGAAATATAAAAGGTTGTGTTTATGTAACTTATGTGAATATTGACCGGCCCAAAGGAAGGCAATATTTGACAGAATTGCATGTACACCTGTGGTGATAAACACGTGATGATTATTCGATTTTACATGTAAACAATAAATCGGCCCAAAGGAAGATTTATTGTTTGACATGTTCTTATTGTCAGTGTTTGATTACTACACCAAGATATCACTTACAAGTTAATATTTCTGTCCAAAGACTAAATATTAATGGAGTGCCCGATATCTTGAGATGGGTTTACCTTTATTTGGATTTATTATTGTTGTTATGGATTCTTATGTGAGCTTGTTTTGTTTTGTTTATTTTGTTCTCTGTTTCAGCTACTAGTTCTGCCTCTAATATTACTGCCAACATCAATTCAATTCCAATGCTGAATGGTAGCAACTTCAAATCATGGCAAGAGAACCTCCTAATAGTTCTCGGAGTCATGGATCTCGACCTTGTGTTAAGGGTTCCTTCTTCCGCACCTATTACAGATAAAAGTTCCTCTGATCAAAAGAAGGACATGGAAAGGTGGGAGAAGTCAAATCGTATGTGTATGATGATCATAAAGAAGGCCATTCTAGAAGCATTCAGGGGCACTATATCGGAAATGATAAAGACAGCCAAAGAGTTCCTTGAGGACATTGAGAAGAGATTTGCCAAAAATGAAAAGGCTGAAACAAGTACACTTTGGCAAACCTCATCTCAATGAGATACAAAAGTAAAGGGAACATCAGGGAGTACATCATGGAGATGTCTCATCTTGCTTCAAAATTGAGAGCACTTAAGCTTGACCTTTCTGAGGACTTGCTAGTGCATTTAGTTCTTATATCTCTTCATGCACACTTCAGTCAGTTTAAGGTGAGCTACAACTGCCAAAAGGAGACTTGGTCTCTTAATGAGCTCATCTCACATTGTGTGCAAGAAGAGGAAAGGTTGAAGCAAGAAAAGACAGAAAGTGCTCACTTGGCTAATACTTCCAAAGACAAAGGGAAGAAAAGGAAGAAGGATAAGGACGCTGCAGTTACAGCACCTCAAAAGAAGCAACAAAAGAGACCGGTTGATCCGGAAGGTACGGGTTGCTTCTTCTTGGAGCTGCAGGGCATAAAAAGAAGCATTGCACCAATTATCACGCTTGGCGTGCAAGAAAAGGTATGCTTCTTAATTTGGTTGGTTCTGAGGTTAATTTAACTTCGGTACCTGAACACACATGGTGGATGGATTCTGGTGCAACCACTCACATTAGTGTGTCTATGCAGGGATGCCTGAGATGCCGAAAGCCAACTGATAGTGAAAGATACATCTACGTGGGCGATGGCAAGAAAGTTGAAGTTGAAGCAATAGGAAAATTTAGATTATTGTTAAAGACTGGATTTTATTTGGATCTTGATGAAACATTTATTGTACCGCCTTTTAGACGGAATTTGATTTCTATTTCAGCTTTGGACAAATCTGGTTATTCTTGTTCATTTGGAAATGGAAAATTTAGTTTGTTTCATGATTCAAAATTAGTTGGTTCTGGTTCTTTATCAGGTTACGATAATCTTTATTTGCTTGATACAATTGCTTCATTTAATGAATCCTTGCAATTAAGTACACAAGGTATAAAGAGAAAATTAACCAATGAGAATTCAGCTGTGTTATGGCACAAGAGATTGGGTCATATCTCTAGAAGGAGAATAGAGAGACTTGTGTCAGACGAAATTCTCGACCCCTTAGACTTTACAGATTTTGATATTTGTATTAACTGTATTAAGGGAAAACAAACCAATAAAAGGAGATTTAAGGCCAACAGGACTTTGAACGTCTTAGAACTTATACATACAGACATTTGTGGGCCATTCCCTACGGCTTTTTGGAATGGTCAACAATATTTTATAACGTTCATAAATGATTTTTTCAGATATGGCTACATATATCTCATTCATGAAAAGTCACAATCGCTGGATGTGTTCAAAAATTATAAGGCTGAAGTTGAAAATCAACTCAGCAAAAGGATTAAAAGCGTCAGATCTGACCGTGGTGGTGAATACTATGGTAGATATGACGGTTCAGGTGAACAACGTCCGGGACCGTTTGCTAAGTTCCTAGAGGAAAGCGGTATCGTCCCACAGTACACTATGTCGGGTTCGCCCACTATGAATGGTGTTGCTGAAAGACGAAACAGAACACTTAAGGACATGGTGAGGAGTATGATTTCTCACTCTACCTTACCAGAATCACTCTGGGGAGAAGCACTTAAGACTGCAGCGTATATCCTTAATAGGGTTCCAACTAAAGCAACTACCAAAACCCCTTATGAACTTTGGACGGGCAAGAAGCCTAGTCTAAAGCATTTGCATGTTTGGGGATGTCCAGCTGAGGCAAGGCCTTATAGGCCTAATGAAAAGAAACTGGACTCAAGGACGGTTAGTTGTTATTTTATTGGATACTCTGAAAGATCTAGGGGGTACAAGTTTTATGATCCCACAACCAAATCGATATTTGAGACGGGGAATGCCAGGTTCTTTGAGGATGTCGAGTTTGCGGGGGGAGATATGGTTAGGGACTTTGTCTTTGAAGAGGAATATATTGATATTCCCACAGCTGTTATTGACATTGATCAGGTTTCTACTCCTGACATTGTTCAAGAAGCAGACCCAAATCAAGACAATGTCGGAGAACCTCCCATTCTAGAAATTGTTCCAGAAGAACAAACTCAACCACCTCAAGAACCTATGCCATTAAGGAGATCCACTAGAGAAAGGAGAAGTGTGGTGCCAGATGATTACATTGTATTTCTCCAAGAACATGAGTATGACATTGGTATGGTGGAAGATGATCCAATCAACTTCCGTCAAGCCATGGAAAGTTTTAGATCTCAAGAGTGGATTGATGCCATGAATGAAGAGATAAAGTCTATGAAAGACAATGACGTTTGGGATCTTGTCCCACTGCCTGAAGGTGCGAAACCCGTTGGTTGCAAATGGATATTTAAGACCAAAAGGGATTCGAAAGGCAATGTGGAGAGGTATAAGGCTCGTCTTGTCGCTAAAGGCTTTACACAGAAAGAAGGCATTGATTATAAAGAGACTTTCTCTCCGGTTTCTTCAAAAGACTCTTTTAGGATTATAATGGCATTAGTGGCACATTTTGATCTTGAGCTTTATCAGATGGATGTTAAGACTGCGTTCCTCAATGGTGACATTGATGAAACAATCTATATGGTGCAACCGGAAAACTTTGTATCAGGATATGCAAAGAAGATGGTTTGCAAATTAAAGAAATCTATCTATGGGCTCAAGCAAGCTTCTCGTCAATGGTATTACAAATTTCATCAAGTTATCATCTTGTTCGATTTTGAGATGAATTTGGTCGATGATTGTATATACCATAAGTTCAGTGGGAGTAAGTATATTTTCCTGGTTTTATATGTCGATGACATTTTGCTTGCCAGCAACGATATAGGCTTGTTGCACAAAACCAAGAGATTTCTATCAAAGAAATTTGAGATGAAGGATCTTGGTGACGCCTCTTTTGTGTTGGGTATACAGATACACCGGGATCGCTCTCGGGGTACTTTAGGATTATCACAAAAGGGCTATATCGAAAAGATTCTTAAGAGATATGGCATGCAGGATTGTAAACCAGGTGATACCCCTGTGGCTAAGGGAGACAAGTTTAGTCTCAATCAGTGCCCTAAGAATGATTTTGAGGTTAAGGAAATGCAGAAGATTCCTTATGCGTCAGTAGTAGGGAGTCTAATGTATGCTCAGGTTTGTACACGTCCAGATATTGCGTACGTTACAAGGATGTTGGGCAGGTACTTAAGCAATCCTGGAAAGGATCACTGGGTAGCAGCCAAACGAGTCTTGAGGTATTTTCAGAGAACAAAGGATTACATGCTCACGTATTGGAGGTCAGAACAGCTTGAGATCATTGGGTATACTGACTCCGATGTTGCTGGATGCCAAGATAGTATGAAATCTACATCGGGCTATGTCTACCTTCTGGCTGGAGGTGCTATCTCTTGGAAGAGTGCTAAACAGTCTCTTATAGCATCTTCTACAATTGCGGCAGAGTTCATAGCATGTTATGAGGCGTCCAATCATGGAATATGGCTGCAGAATTTTGTCACGGGGCTGCATATAGTGGACAGTATTCAAAGACCACTCAAGATATTTTGTGACAATAAGTCAGCAGTTTTGTATTCCAACAACAATAGGAGCTCGACGAAGTCAAAGCATATTGAGATCAAGTTCCTAGTTGTGAAAGAAAGAGTTCAGAGTGGACAGTTGTCTATAGAGCATATCAGCACAAACTCCATGATTGCCAATCCGCTTACTAAAGGATTGTCACCCAAAATGTTTCATGAGCACACTGCTCGTATGGGTGTCATATCATTTCAGGATATTTAGTTTTAGTGGGAGTTTGTAATTTTAAATGCTCTTATGATATAGACATTTTTCAGTTATTTCAGTTTATGGATATTTGAGGTTGTTTTCTGCAGAAATAAAGTTTTCAGTTTATTCACACTCTGATTTTGGTATGGTTTGATCTCACTAAAGTTTTTAGGTGGACCAGTTGGAAATAGGCATGTTAAGATCACATTGCATGAAATTTCCATGCTACACATCCATGCTTGATCTTGTTATTAGTTGTATTGGTATATGTGATCATTGATGGGTCTAGTTACGACATATGTAACGAAGATCGCTTTGGTCCTATATTGATATGGTTAATGGATAAGATTGCTGAGGTGCATAAGGTTTTGATAGCAAAATTCATGAGCTCATAAGGTATAATTCACATTTATAAAGTTTCATATATAGCCCAAGTGGAAGATTGTTGGATCAAAATCCAATTATGGGCCAATATATTAAATAAATGTGAATTAAAGGCTATCAATAAGGTTGTCCAATTAAAAGTGATCAATTTGGGTTTTGGGTTTTGGGTTTTTAATGCATCATTAAGTGTGGGTCTCCTATGTGTAGAGACCAAAAGGGAAATTACTAATTTTATGATGGGCTAAATTGGTAATTAACGATAATTGCTAGGGTTTAGCAATTATATAAAGGGGTTGTGGTCCCCAAGTCAGTACGTACATTATTTTTCTGTTACCTATCTACAGAGAGATTACAGATCATTCTGATAGGAGGATTTACGTACCAGACTTGGAAGATCCTCAACCAAAAGACTCAAGAATCACATTCAATCCATGGATTCAGGTTAGCTTTCGCATCTTATTAATATTCTTGATGATTTGACATAAACGATCCTGGGTGATGATGGTTTTCATCACAGTTTTATTCTAACAAGAGCCACCAATGTCCAGAACGAAAAGAGAAGGTCAAGCACTAATGAGAGGAGAAGTATCGTCGACGCATCATCGAACTATCACACAAGCACTACAAGCCCAATGCAATCACCAAAGAAGACACTTTTGACAACATCGACTGTGTTGCACCACCAAGGAAGAGACTTCAAGATAGAGCAAAGATGTCGGATAAGCGACACAATTGAAAAGCCACTAAAAAATAGCCAACTTTGTTGCCCCATTTCATCCCAAATTCAACTCTTGTACCCTGCAGCAACAAACATTGCCGCACAACCATCTTGGCCTAATTGTTGCGAGCTTCTGGACATAAATATAAGGTTGGAAAGCCGAGAAACGCCTATTGAAAGTGTCTTACCCCGAACATAATTGTAACACCCCTATGTGGGGGTTAACAGTTTTAAATAAATAAAAATAATTTTAAATTTTATATTATTTAAATCAATTAAACAATGCCCATGGGTCTTTAAACAACAAGAAAAATAAAAATAAACGTTTTAAATACAAACCACAGTTTTTAGTGTAGCACCAAATATATATAATTACAGTCATCATCACCATAGTACAATTCCCAAATAACTTAACACAGCCATAAAAAAAAATAATACAACTCTTACATGTTGTAGATAAGTTGTAATTAAACAGGGTCTTCTAACACGAAAACAGCAAGATTGTTTTCGCTTATTCCTCTTCAAATATGTTGCACTGAGTTCCACCTGAGATATGAAGATATGATAGGGATGAGCATCGACATGCCCAGTAGGGAAATCATGACTCACCTTATGGTTTATCCATTACCACATTAAAAACTGCATGGTTAGTAGGTTACATCATATTCCAGATTATGAGGTTTATTATGATCACATCTTATGGATACCGTAGTTAATCATTACCAAGTGTCATAATTACACATTTATACAAATATTACCAATCATCATTGTTCCTAGGTATCCATGTTAAATTGAGTATCACTCAACTCATCGAAACCCAAATGGGCGTACTTGATCACCCTATAAACATTTCAAGGGTGTTCCGGTGAGGGGACATCAAGCCCCGAGTCCTCACCAAATCGATTCCTGTACAGTGTGTTCTGGGACTTTCAACCCAAGGAAGCGTCATCACCTTCCCCCTATTTTTCCTTTTAGGGTATTCGTGCCCAAGGACGTAACCGTCGCCCTTTTTACATCTCACTATTCCTTTGTATTCAATTTATATCTATAGAGTCAATTTCCTAACCATGCTTCTCAATTTATAACATATGTCAAATCATTATATTTATCGCTATACAATATACATATTTTACAATATAAAACAATCAAATTTAATTTACCAAAACCTCACAAAAGATGAGTAATAGAATCCCTATCTTCAAAGCTTAACAACAAACTTTTATTCTCGGAATTAATCAACGTTAGCTCCACACATCCTTGACCCTAAGGCATGCATAAGGACAATTAAAACTAAAGCACAACGTATAATCACATTCATAAGTGAATTATTTGTAAACCCGTCTACTAGTGCCATTAAAGTATTTTTATGCAATTGTTCTTTAAATACCAAGTAAACAATTTTTATCTTAAACGCAATATAAAATACATACAAGCAATTTTTATGTTTTAGTCTCTAATAAGAATTCATAAATCATTTAGGGTAGTATTGGAAAGGTTGTAAGACATTAAGAGACTAGAAGGTGAGCAAAATTGGGTTTTTGGTTCAAGTTAATAGCTAGTATACCATGGCAACTTGGTGGTATACTTTTGTAAAAAGGCGGGTTCACTATCTACAATTAACACACGGGTTAACAGGTGGTTTACTTAAGATAGACGGGTGGTTTATTACCACTGGTAGGTTTACTAGTTTCTAATCCGAAAATTGAAAAATTCGTAGAAATTAAAATACAACTCCGATTTAGGGTCATGATAGCTCATTGGAAAGCTTAGGATGTCTACTTTTTAAATATGCAAACCAATTTATAAAATTCATTTTCATTTAACTCCAGAATTTTAAGAAATAGCCACTGCCCATAGAGGTATTATAAAGTTTATGGGATGTCAAATTTTTCTTTAACTTAAAGCATATTATCCTTGTTTAAAATCTCAAAACCATTCCAAAATATGCAACATGCATTATATAATCAGAATAAACATATTCTCATGAGTTTTATACCAAAATCATTATCAAATTATATCTCTAGCCTTTCTTGTAAATAATGATGAAAACATGCTTAAATTTGCTCTTTAAGCTCAAAACATTAGAACATCAATCTTAAAGTTATGGAAACCGGTTTTAAACATTCCTAACATGTTTCTAACATTGTCATCAAACCAAAATAAAAGTTGGTTGTGGGTTGTAACTCAAGACTCAAGTTTTTGTTCATAAATGTTTAAGGATGCATGTTAACTTAACTAGAAATTTGCATGAATTTTGAACACGAAAATTATGCATTAAACATGGAGAAAATACATACTAAAAACTAAGTTTAGATTAAAGAAAACCTACCTCAAAACTTCTTTGAAAAGCACCAAAGTTCGGGTTAACAATCAAGCTTGAATTAACTCTAAAACCGCCTCGATCATGGTTGGGAATTATAATTGTCTTGGCCACAAAGAGAGCTTTGTGCTCTATGTCTTTAGTTAGAAATTTGAAGTGAGAAAGGGAGAGAATGAGAACTAGAGAAGAAGGTGGTGATAGTTAAATAAAAAGATATCAAAATGCTTAAGAGGAATGGGATGTTTACGGGGGAAAGTTGTAAGAAGAAACAAAAGAGTCTTAAAGGAAAATATCATCTTGTCTCCCATGAAGATTTTTAGCAAATCATGCTAACATAATTGAGGGGACAATTGGAGTGAATTATAGAAGAAGATAAGGAAATAATTAAAGAGGTGGTTGAGAAAATATCTCCATGTCTTTTATGAATTGAGGGAAAATAATTCAATGTCCCCTTCGGATACCTTTAGCAAAATAAGAAGAAGGCTATATAATTGAGCAATAATTTAGGGAGACAAGATTGGTAGAAGTGTTGGTAAATTTTGAATGTTTCTTAGGAAGACTTGGTAAGAAAATACTAAAGTGGTATTTTTTTTTTAATGATCGTAAACAACTTAGTAATTTTAAATAGTCACATTTTATTCATTAAATTTTACAAAATCATGCCCGTTAAAAATACGGGTGTTACAGCTCTCCCCTCCTATAAAAAATTTCGTCCTCGAAATTTCTTACACTGATTACAATGTTAAAACAAATGTGGATACTTTTCTCTCATTTCAGATTCAAGTTCCCATGTGGCTTCCTCCACATCATGGTGTTGCCACATCACTTTCACCAGAGGAATTTCACGACGACGTAATATTTTTATTTCATGATCCAGTATTTGAACTGGAATTTCTTCATAATTCGTATCTCCTTGAATCGGCACATCTGTCCACATGATCACATGTGAAGGGTCGGGTTCATACTTTCTCAACATCGATACATGAAACACATTATGTACATGAGACAATTGTGGTGGTAGGTCTAAACGGTATGCCAACGTTCCAATGCGTTCCACAATCTCAAACGGTCCTGTATACCTTGGTGCTAACTTTCCTTTAACACCAAATCGGGATACACCTCGTTTTGGTTTCACTTTTAAGAACACAAAGTCTCCAATCATGAACTCTAAAGGTCGCCTCCTCTTATCTGCATAACTCTTTTGTCGACTTTGAGCTGTCTGAAGACGTTCGCGAATAATCTGGATCTTGTCCGTTGTTTCTCTGATAAACTGAGGCCCAAGTTCAAGACGCTCTTCCTTTTCAGCCCAACACAATGGAGATCTACAAGGTCTACCATATAAGGCCTCATATGGAGCCATTCTAATACTTGCTTGGTAACTGTTGTTATACGCGAATTCAACATATGGCAGCTGTGCAGCCCAATTTGTTCCAAAGTCCAGCACACAAGCCCGAAGCATATCCTCGAGAATCTGAATGACACGTTCAGATTGTCCATCTGTTTGAGGATGAAAAGCTGTACTAAAATTCAATTGAGTTCCCAAGGCCCTCTGCAATCCTCTCCAAAATTTCGACGTGAAACGTGTATCTCTATCAGAAACTATTGACATTGGCACTCCATGCAATGTCACTACCTTTTCCACGTATAATTGACATAATTTTGAGACACTATAACTAGTTCTGATTGGGATGAAGTGGGCTGTCTTAGTTAAACGATCTACAATTACCCAAACGGCGTCATGCCCTATTTGAGTCTTAGGAAATCCAGTAACAAAGTCCATTGTCACATGATCCCACTTCCATTCTGGAATAGGTAAGCTCCTCAACTCGCCTCCAGGCTTTTGATGTTCCGCTTTAACCTGTTGGCACGTCATGCACTTAGAGACAAAGGTTGCTACATCTCGTTTCATTCCTCGCCACCAGTATTGTCGTTTTAGATCCATATACATTTTTGTGCTTCCAGGATGAATAGAAAACTTTGAACGGTGAGCCTCATCTAGCACCGCATGCCTGAGATATGGATCCTCTGGAACAACTAATCTTCCTTTGTAAAGTAAAAATCCTTCTGGCTCCATCTGCCATCCATCCAGTTGTTCTCCATTTTGTATTTGCTCCCAAACCCTACGTAATCCTTCATCGTGCCATTGTCCTTGTTTTACTTTCTGAATTAACGTAGGAGTTGCTATCACATTGAATAGGAAAGCTCTCTCGTCATCTTCATAATATTGCAAGTTGAAGTCGGCGATGGTGACTCGTCTCCAATCTTCCAATGCTAAACTGGCTATACGTCCGTTGTTCTTACGACTTAGAGCATCTGCCACGGCATTTGCTTTTCCAGGATGATATTGGATACTAAAGTCATAGTCCACCATGTACTCAGTCCATCTTCGTTGCCTTAGATTGAGATCCTTTTGAGTAAACAAATATTTCAGACTTTGATGATCTGAATATAGCTCGAACTTTGCGCCATATAGATAACATCTCCAAATTTTGAGTGCGAAAACCACAGCAGCTAACTCAAGATCATGTGTGGGGTAGTTCCTCTCATGGGGTTTCAACTGGCGTGAGGCGTAGGCAACTACTCGTCCATGCTGCATTAACACACAACCCAAACCGTTTCCTGAGGCATCAGTGTATACTGTGTAAGGCTCCTCGTTGTTAGGTATGATCAGCACAGGTGCACTAGTGAGTCTTCGTTTCAGTTCCTCAAATGCTTCTTCACATTTATCATCCCACACGAACTTGACATTCTTCCTTGTGAGTTTTGTTAATGGAGAAGCAATCTTTGAAAAATTCTCTACGAAGCGTCGATAGTATCCAGCTAGTCCGAGGAAACTTCGAATCTCTGACACGTTCTTTGGTCGTTCCCAATTTAGCACTGCTTCAATTTTGGAGGGGTCCACTGAGATGCCTTCTTCAGAGACAACGTGTCCAAGGAACTTGACCTTCGTCATCCAGAAATCACATTTTTCTCTTTTTGCATAAAGACCATGTTCTCTCAACGTTTGTAGAGCGATCCTCAAATGCTCAGCATGTTCTTCTTCGTTTTTAGAATAGATCAAGATATCATCTATGAAAACAATGATAAATTGATCTAAGTACGGTCGAAAGACACGGTTCATCAAGTCCATGAAAGCCGCTGGTGCATTAGTCAACCCGAAAGGCATGACAAGAAACTCAAAATGACCGTAGCGAGTCCGAAAAGCTGTCTTTGGAATGTCCTCTTCTCTTATCTTCAGTTGGTGATATCCGGATCGTAAGTCAATCTTTGAGAAATAGCAAGATCCTCCTAACTGATCGAACAACTCATCAATTCGGGGTAGAGGGTACTTGTTCTTGATAGTCAATCGATTAAGCTGGCGATAATCGACACAGAGCCTCAACGATCCGTCATGTTTCTTCACAAAAAGTACTGGAGCTCCCCAAGGTGATGTACTTGGTCGAATAAATCCTTTTTCCAGTAATTCGTCCAACTGCTTCCTCAATTCCACTTTCTCAGCAGGTGCCATTCGATACGGGGCAATAGAAACAGGCGCTGCTCCTTGAGTTAAGTCGATGACAAACTCAATTTCTCTATCAGGCGGAAGTCCGGGCAATTCATCTGGAAAAACATCTGAAAATTCATCCACCACAGGAGTGTGAGAGGATAGGTCACTCTTCTTTAGTTCTCCATCTGAAGCAAAGATCGTCCCAAGATTGGTGAAATTCCTTCGTCCTCCAATACAAGCCTTTAGCACCGGGGCTGGTGTCACTGTTCCTGTTTTTGCCTGAAATTCGACGACTTGTCCATTCTTGGTGAATAAAGAGACACGTTTCCTATGACAATCTACTATTGCCTGGTATTTAGTTAGCCAATCCATTCCTAAGATTACATCAAACTCTGTCATAGTTATTACATATAGGTCAGCCGATAGTTTATGTTCTCCTATAACAATACACACTGATTTACAAATTATGGATACTTCAGCTATCCCGCCCATTGGTGTACTAAGGGTTAATGATGAACTACATGTCTCAGTTTCTAATTGTAGTACGGAAGCAAATAACATAGATATAAATGAATGAGTGGCACCAGTGTCAAATAATACATGAGCCCAAGAATGAGACACGTGAATCATACCGTCTACAACTGAGTGATCAGCCTGTTTTGCTTGTCCAGCTGTAGCCGTAATTGCATAAGCTTGTGCTGGTGCTTTTCCTTTATCACTTTTTCCTCGGTTTCCTTGGCTACTACTAGCCTTATTATTATTTCTCCCAGAAAAATATGGCCTTTGATTCATTGAGCCTTGTGGAGTCGGTTGGAAGTTCTGATTAGCATAAAAATTGGAACCCTGTGGCCGCTGTTGATAGTTGTACTGAGGCTGGAACCCTCGAGGTTGAGTTACTGAGACTTGGGAAGCTGGAGTGTTTTGCTGAGGCGCTCCACGATTTTGACTCCCTCCCCAAACAGTGGAGCCAAAATGACTTCCTTGTGGCCTTGGTGCAAAGGATGATTGTGTAGGGTGGTTAGGGCAATTTCTCCTCAGATGTCCCACTTGTCCACAGTTATGACAAGCATACGGTTGGAAACGACCACTACCAGAAGATCCACCACCAATAGTCACTCCACTATGCTGAATGACTTGCCCTTGTGACTTCTCTTTCTTACTTATTTTCCTTTGACGCCCACCAGAACCCTTATACTCTCCATAGGAGTTACTTAGTTCTGTCTCTGCCCGCTGTGCCGCAGCTACAAGATCAAGAAAATCTGTTGATGGAACAGCAGCTATCATTTGTCTGATTTTTGGCCTCAGGTTATTTCTAAATTTTTCGCATCTCGCCATTGGATCCGATACAGCCCCGGGATTGTAGCGAGACAATTCTATAAATCGAGCATGGTATTCAGCAACTGTTGTATCTCCCTGCACCAGGTTTTCAAATTCTCGCATCATTGCTTGCCTATGGCTCTGAGGAATATAGGTGTTGCGAAAAATGGTTTCGAACTGCTCCCATGTAAGATTCGGCACGTCATAGTCGTCTTTCTGAAGATCCCACCATTCTTCGGCTTTACCCTCAAATATATATGTTGAAAAGCTAACCCAATACTCCCGTGGAATCCTCAAGGTGTCCAACTTCTTTTTGACTGCCTTTAGCCATTGTTCTGCTATGACCGGGTTAGGTTCTCCACTAAATGTGGGTGGTTTCTGCTTCATAAACTCCTTCAACAGAGTTAGATGTCGTTGTTCGGGATCACGAACCTCCATAGGTCTTTGCACATTTTGTAATGCTTGAAGAATTTGTCCTAAATTATTTACTTCTGGTGCAGCTGGCGGGGATTGTGTTGCATGTTGTAGTTGCTCATCTTCTTGAGCTTGTTCCATCGGTTCCGGTTGCTCAACTTCTTGAGCATGTTCAACCGGTTGTGACAGCTCAGACGATTGCATTTGACGTCTTGGTGGCATAGTTTCTACTGGCTGCGAAAATTTAACTAGGATCAGTACCAAATGATGATGACATTAACACCTAACTTTAAAACCATTCCCAAAGATTAATTTTTAAGGTGGTGCTATACCCCCTAGGTTAATCGAACCTAGGCTCTGATACCAAAAATTCTGTAACACCCCTATGTGGGGGTTAACAGTTTTAAATAAATAAAAATAATTTTAAATTTTATATTATTTAAATCAATTAAACAATGCCCATGGGTCTTTAAACAACAAGAAAAATAAAAATAAACGTTTTAAATACAAACCACAGTTTTTAGTGTAGCACCAAATATATATAATTACAGTCATCATCACCATAGTACAATTCCCAAATAACTTAACACAGCCATAAAAAAAAATAATACAACTCTTACATGTTGTAGATAAGTTGTAATTAAACAGGGTCTTCTAACACGAAAACAGCAAGATTGTTTTCGCTTATTCCTCTTCAAATATGTTGCACTGAGTTCCACCTGAGATATGAAGATATGATAGGGATGAGCATCGACATGCCCAGTAGGGAAATCATGACTCACCTTATGGTTTATCCATTACCACATTAAAAACTGCATGGTTAGTAGGTTACATCATATTCCAGATTATGAGGTTTATTATGATCACATCTTATGGATACCGTAGTTAATCATTACCAAGTGTCATAATTACACATTTATACAAATATTACCAATCATCATTGTTCCTAGGTATCCATGTTAAATTGAGTATCACTCAACTCATCGAAACCCAAATGGGCGTACTTGATCACCCTATAAACATTTCAAGGGTGTTCCGGTGAGGGGACATCAAGCCCCGAGTCCTCACCAAATCGATTCCTGTACAGTGTGTTCTGGGACTTTCAACCCAAGGAAGCGTCATCACCTTCCCCCTATTTTTCCTTTTAGGGTATTCGTGCCCAAGGACGTAACCGTCGCCCTTTTTACATCTCACTATTCCTTTGTATTCAATTTATATCTATAGAGTCAATTTCCTAACCATGCTTCTCAATTTATAACATATGTCAAATCATTATATTTATCGCTATACAATATACATATTTTACAATATAAAACAATCAAATTTAATTTACCAAAACCTCACAAAAGATGAGTAATAGAATCCCTACCTTCAAAGCTTAACAACAAACTTTTATTCTCGGAATTAATCAACGTTAGCTCCACACATCCTTGACCCTAAGGCATGCATAAGGACAATTAAAACTAAAGCACAACGTATAATCACATTCATAAGTGAATTATTTGTAAACCCGTCTACTAGTGCCATTAAAGTATTTTTATGCAATTGTTCTTTAAATACCAAGTAAACAATTTTTATCTTAAACGCAATATAAAATACATACAAGCAATTTTTATGTTTTAGTCTCTAATAAGAATTCATAAATCATTTAGGGTAGTATTGGAAAGGTTGTAAGACATTAAGAGACTAGAAGGTGAGCAAAATTGGGTTTTTGGTTCAAGTTAATAGCTAGTATACCATGGCAACTTGGTGGTATACTTTTGTAAAAAGGCGGGTTCACTATCTACAATTAACACACGGGTTAACAGGTGGTTTACTTAAGATAGACGGGTGGTTTATTACCACTGGTAGGTTTACTAGTTTCTAATCCGAAAATTGAAAAATTCGTAGAAATTAAAATACAACTCCGATTTAGGGTCATGATAGCTCATTGGAAAGCTTAGGATGTCTACTTTTTAAATATGCAAACCAATTTATAAAATTCATTTTCATTTAACTCCAGAATTTTAAGAAATAGCCACTGCCCATAGAGGTATTATAAAGTTTATGGGATGTCAAATTTTTCTTTAACTTAAAGCATATTATCCTTGTTTAAAATCTCAAAACCATTCCAAAATATGCAACATGCATTATATAATCAGAATAAACATATTCTCATGAGTTTTATACCAAAATCATTATCAAATTATATCTCTAGCCTTTCTTGTAAATAATGATGAAAACATGCTTAAATTTGCTCTTTAAGCTCAAAACATTAGAACATCAATCTTAAAGTTATGGAAACCGGTTTTAAACATTCCTAACATGTTTCTAACATTGTCATCAAACCAAAATAAAAGTTGGTTGTGGGTTGTAACTCAAGACTCAAGTTTTTGTTCATAAATGTTTAAGGATGCATGTTAACTTAACTAGAAATTTGCATGAATTTTGAACACGAAAATTATGCATTAAACATGGAGAAAATACATACTAAAAACTAAGTTTAGATTAAAGAAAACCTACCTCAAAACTTCTTTGAAAAGCACCAAAGTTCGGGTTAACAATCAAGCTTGAATTAACTCTAAAACCGCCTCGATCATGGTTGGGAATTATAATTGTCTTGGCCACAAAGAGAGCTTTGTGCTCTATGTCTTTAGTTAGAAATTTGAAGTGAGAAAGGGAGAGAATGAGAACTAGAGAAGAAGGTGGTGATAGTTAAATAAAAAGATATCAAAATGCTTAAGAGGAATGGGATGTTTACGGGGGAAAGTTGTAAGAAGAAACAAAAGAGTCTTAAAGGAAAATATCATCTTGTCTCCCATGAAGATTTTTAGCAAATCATGCTAACATAATTGAGGGGACAATTGGAGTGAATTATAGAAGAAGATAAGGAAATAATTAAAGAGGTGGTTGAGAAAATATCTCCATGTCTTTTATGAATTGAGGGAAAATAATTCAATGTCCCCTTCGGATACCTTTAGCAAAATAAGAAGAAGGCTATATAATTGAGCAATAATTTAGGGAGACAAGATTGGTAGAAGTGTTGGTAAATTTTGAATGTTTCTTAGGAAGACTTGGTAAGAAAATACTAAAGTGGTATTTTTTTTTTAATGATCGTAAACAACTTAGTAATTTTAAATAGTCACATTTTATTCATTAAATTTTACAAAATCATGCCCGTTAAAAATACGGGTGTTACAATAATGTTTCTTTTTCTCTCTCTTAAACTTTGGGCTCAACGTTCTCAAGGTAATCTTATTCCAATTACACCTTGAGTAACTTATTTCTTTATTTTAAAAATATTTTTTACGAGAAATATAATGATACACGTATACACGTGTTATTGTAAGCGTCATCATTATCATCATAATTATAGGTTTTCTAAAACAATTTTAACGAAAATTGTGAAAACATGGTAATGGAGCAAAATGTATATAACCAATTTTTTTTTAAAAAATTTATATAGCATACCATAGAATGTATTAATTTATTTATATATATAACTTGTGCTTATATGTTGAAGCGATTATGACAAGAAAACTTCCATTGGAAATCACCATTCTCTAAATAATACTAGTGTCTTCCTCTCTTAGTCTTCAACATCAGATGGACGCATGTGTGGGCATAGAAAGAATCAAGGGTTTTTAATGAGTACTCGCTCTCTATATGCATACTGAAGGGTTTTTGCAATCTCTTTATGACTCTTAATTGTGTGTAGAATGAATGGAGGAGCCCTATATATAGAGAATGGGAGACCCAATTAATTCTGAAACCTTCTCTTATTTTTAATTTTAAATATCAAATATTTAATAAAAAATTAGATATTTTCTCCCTTTCCTTATATGCATTAGGTGCTACAACACACAGATGCTCTATTTTTGTGTGGTGCCAATTTGAGGAGAAAAGAGAGAGAAAATTTGCTTGCTACATAATCTCATTTGTTTACAAATTTAAGTTTTCAAATTTGAAATAAATCATACTTATCCAAAATTAGAAAGTTCTAAATATGGAAACTTAGTAAACAAGCTTTGAACTACACAAGAAACTTTTCCATGTGCCTGTGTACGCCACACATGGTAGGGGGACCCACTGTGTGTCTTCAAAAATTAATTATCATATATTTATTAAATAATCATATTATTTAATAATTATACATTAATTTGTAATCAATTTATTTTGAGTGATATTTAATTTAGACCTCTACAATTCTAAATTAAATAATTAAAATAATAATTTTACTTGTCCAAACAGTGTTTACAAGGGTAACTAGGAACTAATGCGCTATAATTTTAAGCTCCAATAAAACTAATATATTAATTAAAGAAATTTAATTAAACTCTTTAAATAATATATTACTTTTTTTATTAATTTCAATGTTACACCACTGAAAACTTGAAATTACACTTTTGAATTTATTGATATGATTACTCATACTTTAGAGTCTTCTATTTAATATAGTCATTATATAAAATTAATCATCTATAAATAATTCATAATTAGAATTAGGTAAACTCCGTTAATCTCTCTAATTACTTTTTTGTCCTTGAATGCCATTGATTTATAATGAATAATAATTTCATGAACTTAATCATGAATTGAGTGCTCATATTATTCTACACCTGTAATAATACTCAAGAGAATTATTTATCTACTTCTTATTAGAGAATGAATGGATTCCATCTTGTAATTTTAAAATTCCTGGCTATTTACTTTACCATGTCTCTAAAATACAAGAAATAAGATAAGAATCTTGAATCCGTACCAAGTAAATTAAAAGACATGATTCCATAAATAGGGAGTCTGCTAATAACTTAGAATTAAGACTCTTATATATGACCAATAGTTGATATGATTAGAACCTATTATATTTAATGGAAATTATTAATTGTTTATAGCACATCATGTCCTGGTCCTAAATAGTCTCACTATGCACAGTTCACTTGTTTAATAGCTTATTACATTAATTTTGGATAAGACCGTTCCATTCTCAAAAGAAGTGACTAGTACTAGTAATGCTCAATTAAAGATTTCCATATTTTAGTTCAATTATTATTTTTTATAATTAATTAAATATTACTAACGATTTTAATTATCATCCTAAAATATCATCTTGTATATAACTCTTATATAAAATATTTAAGGATATATAAATAGTTATGGAATTTTAATGTTATTCATAAATTATTTAAAATACATGTACACAAATATAATGAAAATTCACTTTATTTATAAATATGTCCTTTACAAAAACATCACATGCTTTAAGGGAATTTATTGTAACTACTACAACAACAACGACGATGATGATGATGATGATTTTGTTACTTGCTGTCATTTTTCATCATCATCACTATCTTTATAGTGACGATACTTGTACCATGACTATTAAAATAACGTATTATCTGCATCACAGTTTTAGTTTATTATTTGTTTGTTTCATCATTTTGATATTTGTATGCTTCATTTTGATAATTTCACAAGCATTATTATAATTATGTGGCTATTTTTTATGTTATGCAGATAAATCATGATTATTTGTAAGGGTAGAGCAATTATAGGATGCGTAAAAATGTCATATATTTTTTGCTTGAATTTTACGGAAAAGATATACTTTTTTACGTTTAAACTAATGAACCATATGAAATGTCTCATTGATCATTGAGAAATTAAAGAAATATTGAAAATACTCATATTTTTCTTATTGGTCGTTCAATAATGTAAGAATGATGTAAATAGGGAAGAGCATGTATTGATGCCTCGCCATAAGGGGCTTAGTCGCTCCATATATATCGGTGGCATGGTATGGAACGGATCTTAAAAGTTTTTCTTTTGTAACATAATAATTATAATAAAATTTTTTGTAAGGAAAGACCAGGAATAAGTGAATTGAAGGTCTTTATTTTATAGCTGCTGGTTCAAGATTGGTAATTGATCAGATCAAATTTCGAGGAAAACTAACACCAAACGAATTTTCCTTTTGGTTCATGTACACCTTTGATAAGTTGAACAACTTAGGTCAAAATGTACCTTTTCGTGTAACCTAAACTGAAGAAGAGGTTTTATGCGTTGATAGACAATTGGGAAGAAAAAACATTTGTCTTTAAGCATTAAAGAGAGAGAAACAAAAAACTTATTAAAAAGGGAAAAAAAAATAAGGACCTAAAATAGTTACTTAAATTAACATGTCTCTTTAAAAATGGGAATGTAATATGATGTTGTTAATTTTCAATTTTAACTTATGCGTCACACGTCAATAAAGTTCGTAATGAACTATATATATGTAAAAATAAATAAAAAAAGACATATATCCTAAAAATACTGATTCGAAGTGTAAACTATAAAGAATTACCCATGTGCACTTCTATGGATCCGATCATAGGGCGCTTGTGCTTGATAGTGAGGTCGATAGGGTAAGGAGGGGGCAAGGTCCGAAGAAAAAGCGGTGTTTTTCTTTTTGAGCCAGTTTGGATGACTAATGAAGAGTTTAAAGAGATGCTACAACTCTCATGGGGTTCCTCGGGTAGAGGAGGTGGTGGAAAGCAGTTTCTAGAAGTCTAAAATGGTGCGCCGGGGTGTTGACAGAATGAGGTAGTACAACTTTCGGTCAAAATCCAAAAAAGATGAAGGATCTGGGAACGGTTGATTGAGGAGCTCAATAACGGGGGTTTTCACTAGTGAGTTACCTGCCCAACTTAGGAATAAAGAGAGAGAATTTGAATGGTACTTAGCGTTGGAGGAATACTATAGGCGATGGCGTACTAGAAATGAGTAGTTAGCGGGTGGTGATCGTAGACTAAGTTTTTTTTCTTTCAAAAGTGCCTCATCAGCGGGATGAGAATGAAATTCAAGGGCTAGAAAATAACAGGGGGTACGGTTGACGGAAGTTAATAATAAGATTGTGCAAGAGATTGAGATTTGTTTCTGGGAAATTTTCACTTCCACTCAACCGAGTAATGAGAATATTGAGAGAGCTATCCAATGTGTTGAGCTCAGAATTTTCATGGATTAAGCAGGTTTGCTCGAGGAGCTTTATGCAGTGGGGGAGGTTAAAGCGGCATTGTTTTGTATAGGGGGAAATAAGGCATCAGGGCTGCATGAGTTCTATGTAATTTTCTTTCAGGAAAAACTGGGATATTGTTGGCGCTGATCTTGCTAAGGTATGTGTAGGTATCCTGAATAATGGTCAATCTATTGCAAAACTAAATGCTACAAATGTAATGTTGATTCTGAAAATTAAAGGTCCTAGGAAGGTTTCTGATTTTAGGCCAATTAGTTTTTGTATCATCTTCCATAAGGTTGTAACAAAAACCATGGCTAATCAGCTAAAGAGACTATTATTGAGTATTACCGAGTATTCTTTTGGCATTCGAGGTACTCCATACGATTAAAGGAAAGTCAATGGCAAGTAGGGATTGATGGGTCTTATGCTTGATATAAGCTTATGACCGGCTGGAGTGGGATTTTCAGAGAGCTATGAGGGATAGAATAGGATTTGGAGAGCGATAGATTAAGGGTGTTATGGATTGTGTCTTCACATCTCGTCTCTCCTTTATTGTCAACGGTGATGTTGTGGAGAACGTGAAACCCAAGAGGGGATTATGACAGTTGCTCTCATGACAAGTATTTGGGACTCCTGTCATTTATTGGTTATAACAGGAGGAATTCTCTTAATCTCATTAAGGAAAAGTTTTATAAGAAGCTTCATTTATGGAGAGCGAAACTTTTCTTGTAGCCCAAGAAACTCCTACATATGCCATGAGTGTCTTTAAAGTTCCTTTTCTCTATGTAGCGAGCTACAATCACTCATTGCTAAGTTTTGGTGGGGAGGAAATGAGGACAGTAAGAAGATTCATTAGATGGGATAAGACAAGTTATGTAGGCCTAAGGAGGCTGGCGGAATAGGTTTTAAGAATTTTGTTGCTTTTAACCAAGCCTTGCCAGCAAGCAAGGTTAGAGGATTCTTAACTTCCTTGACTCGTTCGTGAGCCGAATTTTGAAATCTAAATATTTCACACATTCCTCTTTTCCAGAAGTCGAAGCCAGAAATAACTCCTCTTACACTTGGAGGAGTATCCTATGGGGAAAATAGCAGCTCAAGTTAGGTGTTAGGTGGAAGGTGGGTGGTGGGTGGTGGTATGAAGATTAGTATTTTTTTGGATCCATGGCTTCCTAGGCCAACCACGTTTTGGCCGATTATTACTCCGAATATCAAACTCTAACGGGACAAGTAGGGGACTTGATTAGTGGAGAAAAATGGAATGAGGAGGTTGTTAGGTCGGTTCTATCGCCGGTGAATAGTGAACTGGTATTGAATATTCCATTGGGTAGGCGAGGCTATGAGGATAGCATAGTTTGGCACTATCCTAATTTTTGTACGTTTAGAAACGGCTACAAAGCAGCCATGGAAGTAGAAGAAACTTTGACATCGTCATATGGTGTAATTGAAAGGAAAAGGTGGAATAAGCTATGGATTCTTTCTTTACCAAGCAAAATTAAGATTTTTATGTGGCGGGCCTACCATGCATGGTATATTACCGACCTTTGACAACCTGGTTCGAAGAGGAGTGGAGTGTATACAAACTTGTAGTATGTGTCAGGAGGGGAAAGAGTCAGCAGGACACGCTTTATGGAGCTGCCCGTTTGCTATAGAGTATGGCAAAAGCTCGGCGATATGGCATTTGTTTGGAAGGTTAAAACTTGAAAATGTTTTCAAATCTGTGTTGTATGGCTGCCAATTTTCCTCGAACTATTGATTTAGAGATATTATGCACTGTAGCTTGGGGATTATGGTGGAACAAGGTTCTAATGGTGCAAGATCTCTTCCCAGTGAATCATGGCCAAGTATTGAATCTGGGTGGGCAATTCATGAATAATTACAAGAGGTGTGACAAGGCTCTCCAATTGAATAAGCCCTTACAAAGAGTCAGGACAAGGTGGGAAACTTAGATTGAATATTGATGCCGCTATTTAGCAGAAGATTGGTTTTACTGGTATGGGGGGAGTGCTTCGAATCTTTGAGATAGCGAAGGTTTTGTGCATAAATGTCTAGCTCAGAAAATTGAAGGATCATACACTCATATGGTTAAATGTCTAGCACTTGGGGCAGGGTTTGAGTTTGTCGTAGAAGCTAGTACTCAAAGTCATATGATCAAGTCCGATGCATTGAACCTTATTAACTACTTAAATGCTCTCTTGTTTGATTGGGCTGCTTATCATAGCTTGCTGATTCAGGATAACCTTGGTTGCACTTGTAGATATATTCCTCGTGAAGGTAATAGAGTGGCTCATAATTTGGCCTATGAAGGGTTTTGTCATTCTTTTTCTTTTAGGAGAATTAAGGCGGCATTACTTCTTGTTGCTTCTCATGTTTTGGTTGATATTGCCAATTAATAAAAACTCAGTGTTTGCCCTTCTAAAAAAATAGAAATATTTCAAGTTATATTATTAACGGACTGCATGGTGTGTGTTGACGCGTACAAGCGTATACAGTCACAAGTAATAGAGTATACCGGAGTATGGATATCGATCCCATGAGTATTATGTTTAATTTGTGTTAATTACTAACATTAATTTGCTCTAAGATTATGTAGATGACTTGATAGATAAACTAATAAAAGATAACTAAACAATTGAAACAAAATAATGAAAACCATTAATTAAAAATTATAAAGCATTGATTTCATCATAATTAATCCATGCTAATTTTGTTATTAAGTGAATCTCATGATTAATTAGCCAAAAAACTCTAATCCAATTACCTCTCCCAAGCGTCAAATTGGATAATATGCTCAAAACTTTGATTCCAATATCTCTATCTAGAACCAAGTAATAAACATTCATAAAGTTCTAGTTCTTTTAATGATTACAAAGGAACTTTAAATCTCTTGACCTTATAGTCGCCTAGGTTGTGTTTCCCACAATCCATACATAGAATTTTTCTCTCTCAAGCGTCAAACACCACGTACTAAAATTATCTAATTCATTGGCCAAATAAACTAGAGGCATTGAGTGTAAGACAAGATAAATAAACCATGATAAATCACTTAAAATAAGTCAACGCTTCAGAATAAAGCAAAATCAAATCTCTAGAAAAACAATGACTCTATAACTAAAATTAAATAAGCTAACATCAAGGGTTCTACAAATTACAAAAGTAAGAAGAAAAGAATGGTAATGAAAGAACCTAATTTGAGGTTATCACAGTCTCCAAGCTCTTCATCTTCTTCTACTCTTATACTTCTTGATCTCCAATTGCTTCTTCCATTATGATTTTTTGGAAATAAAACCTAAATCTAAAAACTAGAACTAAAACCCTAAGCTAAAACAAAAAAATATTTTTTCTTTTCTTTTCCCATCTTCTTCCTTGGATTCAGCTCAAAATCCCCTTGGAAAATTGTGCCTCTCCTTCCAAAAATGGAGGCTTCTTCCTTGAAATAGGGGGTCTAGGGTTTTTTAGGTGTTATGCCTCAATCATCATCAAATTTAGTTCGTTGGATTGAAATTTAGAGCAAGTTAGCCATTGATCGACATTTCAGCATGGTTGGGCATTAACGCGCCCTAGTGGGCGCGGTCACTCTACATCCTGCACTTGAGCATAAGGGCCTCAGGTTGGGCTGCCTACAGCTCAACAAAGCGCGTATGATGGGGTCTGCTGGGACCCAGGGCGCCCAACCTGTGCGGCCCATGTAGGCCCTTGCCTGGGCCTCCCAAATTGCCAACGACCATGTGCCCAATGCTGTGTGGGCATGCGGCGTGGTCTGGTTTTGCCTCCAAAAGCCTTCTAAACTCCATTTTTTTATGTTTAAAGTCCTGTAAAGTCCCATTTTATTAATATTTACAAAATAACATCAAAAATATCAAAATAACACAATAGCTTAGGATTTTTGCAATATTTAAGCTCAAAAAAATATTTGATTTGTGAGAAAAATACTCACTCATTTGTTTGTCATATTGACCCATCAGGTTTGACCTCCATGCCCGTTAATTGCTTGATGGGGTGGGACAGGGGTCAACCACACACACACACACAAAAAAAAAAACAAGCTCGTGCGCGCACACACACACAATATTTACATTTTTATCAATGTGAACAGAATCTTTTATGTGAAGTATACTGATTATAGGGTGTTAACATACTACAATGTTTTGAACTAAAGTTATTTCTAATCATACTTGTTAAATATCCTATTAGCCGTTGACGATAAATGTTCATATCACTTACAAAAAAATAGTACATTCCTTTGGATTTTTGTTTAGTACTTTTTTTATTTGGGTAAATTCCTTTCCTGCTATCTTTTTTTTTTTTTTTGGCCACCAAATGTGTTAAAACAACCTATAATTAGAATCTAAAAAGTGATTGATTCTTATAATAAAGATAATATTTTCAAATTGTGACAATAGAAAACTGTCGGCTTTGTTCTTTGTACTTAATTTTACGATCTACCAAATCGCTTTAGTGAAACATTTGTCATTGCACATTTGAATTTTAAATCCCGACTACGTTGAAACCTTCTGAGCGGGATGTATAAACAGATTTTTTTTTTTTTTAATAAAAGGATACATAAACAGAGATTGACCAATAGGCAAATAATTACAATGCCAGTTTTAGACTTCATTATTATTGTGATAATTATATTTTATGAAGTCAACCTACTTAGTGATACCCGCCTTTAATTTCATCCCACTTCGTGATGAGTTATAATTTTTTGATAAAATGTGAAATGATTGTTAGTCAAAAGAGTGGACACAAACCTTTTTATGTGTAGTCTTGTTGTGGCTATATGCCACTGGATTATAATTTCTTATGATAAAGTACTAAAGCTTTGGGTATGATTGTTCGTCAAAAACCGGAAACCCTTTTTGAGCATGGGGGAAACCCATTTTGAGTATAATCTTGTTAGTGGCTGTGTGACAAATACGCAATTGTTTAAATATTCTTTTTTAAAATCATTAATGTTTAAATATTTAAGATTCACTTTAGATTTCATTGAAATGTAAAATAATCTAAAATTATATGTATGATCATCGATGCAAATTTTGGCAAAATTTTAGAAATTTCGATGGAAATTGCAAAAATCGAGGTATCGAAATATCTTTCCATTGTAATGTCGATTTCGATAAAATATTGGAGAAATAATGGAAATATCGGTAAATATCAATAGAAATATCAATATCAGAAAATTCATAGTGTATTTGTACAAAATTTCAATACATATCGTGAAAATTTCGACCAAATTTTAATAATATCGAAAATTACAAATTTAATATATTTTTTCCTTTAAATAATCTATTAGTATTTTATATTTCAATGAATGAATATTTCCATGAGTTTACTTTGTAATACAATTATAGTAGCTCTTCCAATGAGACTTCTCTTATTTATTATCCATACAATTAAGACTTTGGAAAGTATGATGGTTATTGAATTTTCCATTATCCTTATCTGAGCATACCGCACCATCTTAGTCAAACAATTGAGAAAATTCACAGTTTCTTATTTATAGAAATTCATTAGTAAGAAGTCAAGAAACCTACATGTGACATATTCATAAATATATTCAGTACTACTCAAATAACATGTCATGGCACTAATATTTTTTAAATTAATATAGAATCCCAATTATGTTTAAGCCTCATAGAACTTTCATTTGGTATTAACAAATCTATTATGTATAGAGTTTGTTATATAAATCATGTTTATTTTAATTTTTTTCCATCTTTAAGTATTTAAGATATATTTCATGTAAAATTTCTCTAATTTTGTAGAAATTTCCATCAATATTGATATTTTCTCTAAAATTTTCATAAAATTAAAGTACTGATATTTCTACTAATACCAATATTTTCATCATTGTGTACAATAATAACATTTTATACTTAATAGCGGGAGTATAAATTTTGTTTACAATGATGACATAACATTAAAATTTCAAAAGGTTGGCTGTATATGCGTACAATATACAAACATGAAATTATCATAAATATTGCAATTTAATGATAATTTTCAATAAAATAATCAATGAAATCGAATAAAAATCTGACAATTGATGAATAAGAGCATAAAGCTGCAATTTTATTACAATAAAAACCTGACAAGGTTGGCGATGCTTGTGTACGGTATGCACATAGGAATAAACTACAATAAAGCCCATTATTTTCTCTTATCATTAAGACCTTTTTTTTGTCTATGGGATATGAATCGAATGGTAAAGAATTAACAAGCTCACCAGGGCCAAACACATCTAATTCCTCAATAACTCAAAAAGACAAATAAACATAAAATTTCAAAAAAAAAAAAAAAAAAAAAAAAAAAAAAAAAAAAGGAGAACAAGTCTCCTTCTCCGTCGCTGGGAGAATTCACAAGCAATCCGGCGACCTTGGTTTCGAGACCACGGTGTGTTAGGATTCGGGAGAGGATGCGGAGGTCGTCGAGAATGCCGTCGTGTCTGTGTTCATGAGATCGTGTTGTGGCGAGGGATCTGTTGATGGAGGCATTGGAGACAAGACGACAAAGACATGAAGACGCGATAAAAACCATCAAGTTCCGACGCCACCCTCAGTGACCTTGGGTTGAGATCATGAGGAGCCAACGCGACGTCACGTACCGGCAACGCCAAATGCCGTCGAAGGAGTGACTGGGTTCGTGACCCATTCTCCTCCGCTTGCACTATAGCAACAAGATCTACAAATCAACACTGCTTCTTTTTTTTTTCTGAGATTTTTTTCTAGAGATTCCGTTGAGCTCCGTGAATTCAAGAAAGAGGTAGAAGAAGGACATGGAGTTGGTTGGTGCTCTCTGACGTTAGCGAGGATGAGCACACTAGAGGTGTTCTTCAGGAAGGGGAGGGAGATGGTGGTGGCAGAGGCGTCAGGAAGGGAGTTTTTCTTTTTTTATTTGTTATTTTCAAAAATCTGATGTGAAAATAAAGAGTGATAGAGTAAGGGTGTGTTTATTTTTGTTGGGAGACTTAGATTTTAATCCAACGGTTAAACAATAGGTCTTATCAATAAGAATTTTGAGTGGATTTCATCATAGCATTCCACATGTAAATATAGTCGTTATCATAAGAATTGCAACTTCATGATAATAATAGGGCAATGTTATAATAAGACCCTTTTTTATCCGTTAGATGAAACCTAATGGTTCAAAATCTAAGTTTCACTTAAAACCAAAATAACAATACCTACACTCAATCACTTTTTTTTTAATTTTTAATCTATTATTTTTGAAATAACAAATAATAAAAAAAAAAAGAAAAAGCCTAAAAATGTCAAAAAAATTGTGCTCTGTTGGGGTGGAGGGTCATCATCGGTAGAGGGGGTGGCAATTAGAGGGTGTTGGGTCGCCAGGCAAGGGATGGTAGATGTAGGGTCGCCGAGCCAAGGTCGAGGGTGGAGGAGCGCCAACCCCAAAAAATTTCCGAAAAAGTCCATTGGGTTCGCGACGAGAGTTCGCAAATGTCATGACCTGATTGTGACTCCGACTTGAAAATTGTCGCGACGGTTGCTTAGGTCGCGGAAAGTCACTTGGGCTGCAAGATCTCATCGAGACAGAGGTAAAGCTCTATTATGACACCATCATTGCGAAGTCTCAGGACCTACATCACAACACCACTGTCGTGTGGCGATCGTCGTTCGCATCGCCAACATTTGCAAAGATGGGGTCACAACACCACAGATCTGCATGATACGTGACAAACCCCCACACGATGGAGTTTGCCATCTCTTTAGTGACAGAGACAAACCAAATAACAGGAGCTGCATTGCGCCTACAATAAAGATGAAGAGCCGACAGCCACGACGACCACTGGGTGTGCAAACTGTGAAAGGGATGAAGGACATAGTCACGATCTCATCGCGCCCTCTTCGTCAGCCGTTGAGATCTAGTGTCATTGGTGTTCGCTGGTATTGGCCAACGCGTTGCCTCTGCCGATGTAGTGGTGTTGTTCGTTTTCTTCTTTTTTTTTGTTTTTGATTTTTAATTTGTAGGTTTAAATAAATTTGGTGAGTATGGCTCATTTTAAGATCAGTGAGCTTGTTGGTTTTTTAACCGTTGGATATTGATCCAACGGATAAAAAAAATTTCTTAATGATGAGAATTTTTTATGGGTCTTATTGTAGTTTTGCCTAATAATAAGGGTAAATGAGGCAAATAAGCCAAGTTGAAAAAAGAATAAAAAAATTATAGCACAATTTGATGCAACTAGAAATTAGTAATCCAAACAAATAAAAAAAATCTAGAAGTCTAAAAATGCCCTACAACTTCAAGAACGAGCAGCCCTCCCCAATTCATCTTTGCCATTACCCTCGTCGGAGTCATGCAAGAAGGAGGCGCTAGAGTCATGAGAGGTGTAGACGTCACAGAGTTGCACGAGGAGCAAGCACCATCATCGAAGTCGCGCCAAGAGTAGGTGCCGGAGTCGCCTAAGGTGGAGGAGACTTAGTCAGAGTCACGCAAGGAAGAGCACCATAGTGGCCTAAGGTGTAGGAGACTTCACTAGAGTCGTGCGAAGAGGAGTGCTGGAGTCACGACATGCATCCGTTGTCGCCAAAGTTGCGCTAGGTGCAGCTATACAGGTGTAACGCCTTGAAATTTATTTAATGTTAATGTAATGTAAATGATGAATTAGTGTGCCATAATTAATGTTTTAACATTAATTAGATTATTTAGTTGAATTTTGAATTTTGGTTGTTTTGTTAAATTGATGCATTTAAATGATTTCTTGTTGTCTTAAAATGATGTTTTGAGTTTTAAAACACAACAATTTGTAAAATGTTAAAAATACTTCGTTTTATAAAACCGTGGGCGGCACATAGTTTTCGCACAGTAAAACCGCCCATCGATTTTCTCTATTTATTTCCTTCCTCTCTCTCTTTCTCCTCACTCTCACGCGTCTCTCTCTCTCTTCCTCTTGATCTCTCTCTCGGCACACTCTCTCTCTCTATATCTCTCTCTCAAATTTTTAAACCCAATTTCGAATCCAAGCTTTGGGATAGCAAGGAGGAGGCTCGAGGACGTGATTTAGCAACCGAGAATGCGGATTGAAGCTTCGATTCGAGGTTAGTTTTGAAATTTCTAAACTTTTTTCAAAATTTTCAATTTTGTGCATTTTTGAAATCTAGGTTTGTTTAAGCTTAGAAAACTATGGATTTGAGTTAAACGAACTTAGAACAACTAGAATCTAAGCTTAGATTGAAGAAAAACAAATCGGATTCAAGATTTTTCATTTTTCTCCTCATTTTCTCATTTTCGGATTTTTGAGGATTTTGAGTTTAAATCTTGTTTAAATGAGTTCAAACATGTTCTAGTATGTTTTTCTATCAACTATGATTGTTTTTCATGCCTGGGATTAGAGAAAAACAGGTTGGAATCAAGATTTGAATTTTGGGGATCGAGAAACCCGTGGCTAGGATTTCTGGATTTTCTCAGTTCGGTAGGCCGAACTGTGTGTTCGGCAGGCCGGAGTGATGCTCGGTAAGCCGGTGTTCTTCTGACCGGTAGGCTGAACCTAGGGAAGTGTTCGGCCGACCGAACTTTGCTTCCGGCAGGCCGAACTGTGCAGTTCGGTCGGCCGAAGCAGGGCGTCCGACAGGCCGACCGAGGCATGGAAAATTTTGTGATTTTCACCCGTTTTCACTGTTTTGAACCCTGATTTAAATCCCAACCTTATAGAATGATTTTAATGATACAAATGGCACACTAGGACATCATGAAATGGTTTAGTAACATAGAATGTCTCGAACTAGATATTGATTGACTTAGTTTGTATCTAGGATCGTTCGTGGTTCGGTGGAGCTAACGTATAGCGGACCGGGATTACGGTGTGGGGCACCGGCACGAGTATTGAGGTAGGACTCCTATCCTATTTCTTTGGTAGCCTGGTTTTGAAATGATTTGGCTTGAAAAGGATTTCTATCAAAATGTTTTCAACAGTTGTTTGAAAATGGATTTATTGGTTATATTTTAATATACCATGATTATGAAATGAATTTCATAATGAACGTAATTGACAACACTCGGTAATTGGGTTTTGAATGATAATGATAATAAACACAAAGGCATGATGCCATATCAGAGATCGGGTCGTGTAGCGATCGACCTTGGAGGCAGGTCCCGAAACCCAGCTGGGCCACTACGGTGGTGATATCATGGTTTGCCTAGGTAAAAGGAAAATGGTGTTTTCGATTGTACGAGTAGACTGTTAAGTGTCAGGACGGCTCTACTCAAATTATCTATTTATTTACTTATTTATTTAAAGTTTTCTTTTGAGTAACTCCTAAACAATGAAATGTTTCTTTAAATTAAATTATTTTATAAAACATAGTCCTACTAAGCCTTTCGCTCACGTTTTATTGTTTTAAATTTCTCCCTCTAGGTGGTTTCCCATTTAGGTTTGGAGAGGATTCTTCGGACCGAACTCAGGAGCATTAGGAGGATTGAATTATATTTTGTATTATTTAAATCAATGCATGTAAGATTTAACTTTATCTGTATCTGGACTGTGATTGTATTTATGATATTGTCAGAACCATGTGTGTGCACAAGTTGTGGGTTGTGGAACCCATACTCGCGGTTCGTTATTAATTTTTATTACTTGCTTAATATTTATACATTCTTTTATAAAAATGTGGTGGAAATCTTCTTATTTCTCATTTAATTTGATCCTTAAACCATTGGTTTCAATTAAATTCTCTTTTAATTAATCTAAATATTCCGCCACGTCACCTCCCGTACTCCGGGGCGTGACAACAGGAGCCATTATCGAAGTCGTGGCCACCACCGCCATCTCGCACAAGAATCATCGACGTCGTCTCACTGTGTACTCGTCGTTGCCATCTGGGAAAGAGAGGGAAGAAGGAGAGAGGAATCAGTTAAGAGAGAAAGATGAAAATAGTAAAAAAGAAGAAGAAGAAGAATAAACGGGTAAAATTATAAATTCAGTCTTTAAATTTTCTAATTCAAAAATTGTTACGTGCTTAAATAATTTTAAAAGTGTGTTGTTTACTTATATTAAGATTGAAAAGTGTATTATTTGATGTAATATCCCTAATATAATAACACATCATAAAACACATAAAGAGCAAAATGGGTAACACAAACAATTAATATCAAAAAATACACAATTTTTGAAATGAGGTGTTAAAATGGACAATTTCTGTAGTTGAGTGTTTATGGTGCAAATCTATGTTCTAGTTCCAATTTGAATAAGAAAAATAGGGAAATGAGAGAATAACATAATTTTAAAACCTAAATAAACAAATAGCAGAGGGAGAAAATAAATGAAACAAACATCAGTTTTTGAGAAAGAAGCTTACAAAATGCCAAAAATGCCTTTCAATTTTGCTTCTCTCATACGACTTTAAGAAGAAGAATAGACAACGAGACACTACACTTCAACTTTGCATCAAGTTGGCTGACACCACGACGAGCATCGACGAGGGAGACGATGAGAGACGGCAAGATCAGCGACAAGGAAGATGGCAAGATCGATAATGAGGGATGGTGAGATCTGCAAATTGATGGCAAGATTGACATTGGGGTAGTTGCATATGATCTGGAGGGCCTCCATCTTGCGTGAGTCACTGTTTTTGTCAATGGAGCCTTCGCACCTAGGAGTTATCTGTTGGAGAAGATAGTGCTATCGCGTCGAAGATCCTTTTGTCAAGGAGCTGTCGCAGCTGAAAGTTGTCGGCGAAGGCGGCGGCGACAACTTTTGAAGAGGAAGTGACAGGCACACAAGAGGAGAGGCGAGAGAGAAGGACACAGAACCACGGGAGAGAGGAAAGGAAGCGAAAAAAAATTGGTAATAAGAAGGGTATTTTAGTTATTATAGTATTTGATTGACGTAGAATTAAAGTTAAATGATCTATTTATTGACCTTTTCTAAATTTTGGCTCATTAGTTTTTATTCTTCTACTAATTTGGCTTATTCCCTTATTGTCTAAAAAATATATATGCTGATAATTACTAATGATTATGATATGACCATTACAATCTTTATTATAAACAACATATTTGCATGTTATACACAAATATTTCCTGTTTGTTTAAACTTGTAAATTTATTATACTATTATAAAGTCACGATCTTTATAGTCCGGTTTGTAGATAATTATAGAGTTTTTATTATTTAATTTTATTGATTATGATGGCAATATTATCATAAAGTTGGAATCTTTTTTATAATGATCGTTGCATATAGTACAGAGAAACATGTTCAACCTTCTCAAATTTTTAATTTTATTTTATTATCATAAAGTTAAAATATTTATTGTTTTTAATGTTTACTTTTGAATTTTTCTTTTCATTATCATAGGATTTAAATTTAGGGCAGGGTCTCATTATACACGTGATTCTAACCAGTTTTATAATAAATAAAGTGGTAAACAATTTTATGGTGGACACCAATATAAAAGATGGAATCTAATTAATGTCACTTTAACGAACTTTGCGGTGGACACGAACAATGAAGATGAGGAATCTACACGAATGTCTCTTTAAAGAGGCACAAGAAGAATTTTTCACCCGTTTTGTTTGTTAGTTTGAATTATGTTGATTTGAACCTTTTAGTTTTAATATAAAAATTTAAATTATATAGTTTAGATTGCATTTTTAACTAACAATTAGATCTACAATTAAAGTATTAATTTGAACAAGAAATCTAATCCAACGTATTTAGATTAGTATTGATAACTTTATTTTAAAGTATAAAAAATTATTTAATTAAACATGAAATATATAAAAAGTTATTTAATTAGAAATTATATGAAATAATAATGTTAAATCATAAACACTAATATGCGTGAATGAAATTACTATTCAATATTAGTTTAAATCATTGAAATGGAGAAGTTTGAATTCTAGTTTAAACTGTCAGTTTAATTCAAATTAAATGTTTTACCAAACACAAACTCAAACTAAGATAACCATTCAAATTGATGAACTAGACTGAACCAGTGTAACAAACACATCCAGAGGGGGTGTTTACATTAAGAGAAAAAAAAAACTGTGTTGTTAGTTGCTGGAGTAATTTAGGTTCGAGAGTCAGGAGATATGGTTTTTCAAGGCCCACGTCAATCCATATGAGCCTACAAAAAAACTGTTCAAAGATAGTGGACAAGTTTGGTCGACCATATATCATGTTAGTTAATAAGTTTCAATTATTATAATGTAAAATTTTTACATATTTTAGTAAAAAAAAAAAAAATTTGTTATAGTATAAAGCTCACATGCTACAAAGTTTCAACTTCAAGTTCTACATTTTTTTTTTAATTTTTGCAAGCATTTTCTCATACAAATATAAAAGTAGATCTTTTAAAACGTCAAGCTTTTCGAAACCAAACACATTAAGTACTTTATTCTAACGTCCTGTGGAACTCCTTTTCTGTAGAAGTGAAGAAGAGTAAGCCCTTAACACGTCCTCGTTATAAAAGAAAACAAATTATTTGATTTGGAAATGATTTATCATTAATATTAAAACAATAAAAAATTATAGGAGCATTTGAAATTTGTAAATAATATGGTATTCTAATGTCACTCCCCAGAACCTAGATTAGTGATATGAATGCTTAATTTAGATAAAACCAAGTTTAAGAAAAAATTAAATGATTTAACAATTATAAATAATTGTATAAGAAATAATTATAAATAATTAATTTTCAAATTAAGTCCACCATTTCAATGAAATTTTCGAATTAAATAGAGAGTTGGGAAAAGTCGATTTTTTCCTCAACTAAAAAGCAAATCCTAAGTCTACTCATGTGAAAATATTCTGATAAACTTTTTAATGAGTGGGAAATTTCCTCAAGCAACATAACGTGCCTAAGGTCGAAAAAATAGCCTATGGCATCATCTTGGGGATTTTTATAGGATTCCCATGACCCAAGCATGCATAATGGAAAAGAAAATAACCGTAATGTATAACAGATATTCAAACCACAGTCCAAGAATCAAGGAAAGTTTAGAAAATGAAAGAACTCCAGGGTATCTAATTATTACACACGTTGATAGAAAATTAAAAAAAAAAGGTGTAGTAAACGGAAAATATCTCTGCTCACACACTATGCAAGCTAAACATCGCTCTCAATGCGTCCTTGGCACGCTTAAAGACCAGTTAAGTAAAACAAAATAGATAAAAAAAAAATTAGTGAAAGGCCTAGTGGAATTTAATTTAGCAAAACAGAATAATCAAGTAAAAACATGAATTTAAATTATAGCAAAAATCAAAGCTTTTTTTATAAAGAATTTATATTATATATGTAGAGAATATATATACTCACAGTGTGCAACACCATTATATTACTATTGTAGTGGTCCATACGAGTTTCGGGACATGCCTTTAAGGCTACACTCTTCATGCCTCGGTCTCTAAAGGTCATCATGCAAAACCAATAATCTAAGGTACATACACACTAGACAATATTTGAAAACTGCTTTGCTCAAAATTTCATATTCCGAAACTAAATCTCATTTCTAAATATCATAACTTAATGATATTTATTATTGTATATACATTTTTTTTGAAAATCATTACTTTCAAATGATTTTTTGGTAAAACATGTATTTATTTTAATGATCGATCATTTTTCACAGACGAGCATGTCGAGCACTAGATAGACGTCATTCTAGCTAAGCTCGTTATCCTCTCTACAATTTGGGCCATGTGCTCATTCAACCTAGAGTAGGCCTTTTGAGTTAGGTTTTCCAAATTGTACCCCAATAGTTTTTGTTTTTGGTACATCAAAAAAATATAAGCTACAATCATGGAATCATAAATCCACTTCAAAATAAAGACTATATAAATGATTATCAAAGTTATTTTATTTATGTAAACGAAATTATTAATAAATCAATTAACATGTTAGGTTCAATTCGATATATGACCTCTACTTAGGTCTAGTATATTAATATATCTACCATGGAGCCTACCTTACTCCAGACTATCAAGATAAACCGTTTTCCCAATAGGATGTAAACCGTTTTATTCTGTATATAAACCCTATATATGCATGATCCAAGATTTAGTGTTAATAGTCACGATGTTTTTGTTTGCTTGCCATACAATCAGCAATATAAAAGTAAATTGGGCAATTTTTTTTATTGGACATGTAAATATAGCACAAAAACCAAATGTCTATTAAAGACTTCAATAGCATTTAATACTTAGGGCATAAATCTTAAAAATTTTACACTTGTCCTAAGTAAGTACATGTGACATATGGTGCATCCTCATACCCTTTCGATGCTTCTAAATCTCCTAGCCTTTAGAGCTTTAATAAATCTAGATAAATTGGACCGGTAGGTTGTTCTTATAGCTCCTAAATTGTTTTCTCCCTTAACTCATGTGTTTTTTTCCTTGTTCAAAATTATTGATTTGGTGCATGCATGCTTATTTTCTTTGTAACTCGACATAGAAGCTTATAGAAGAATAGATTTTACAACCTCATTAATATCGCCCTCACAAAATTTAAATTGTTGTTACAATACAAATTTATATTTTTTTTGTTCAAACTCATTTTTTAAATGACTTATTATGTAGTGTTTGGCAATGTAAGTTAGAACCAAAACTTTTAGTTGTTACAGTATAAAGGTTTCATATACTATAGTATCAAGAAAAAAAATACGCTACAATGTAAAATTCTCATATGGTACGATGTTTTTAATTAAAATTGGTTCAAACCATTGGTTTTAACAAATGCTCCCACACACCTTATTAATGGGTTTTTTTAAAATTAGCTAGGTTAGATATTTGAACATGCTACCATCAAATGACAAATTATGGAACATGATCGTAATTAATAACAATTAGAAGGGCATCTAATAGGAAACAAAGAAAGCAAAAATCCAAAACAGGGCCTAGAGTGGAATCCTAGCAAAAACATGCTCTTGCTCTTTTGAATTGAACCTTCCTCTTCTCTCAAAGGGAGACAGTAGAGACGAGACAATGACCTCCAATTAAACAACAAAAAAAACATCTCATTCGAACCCAATTGCCAGCCATTGAAACCATTGAAATTTCGATTTAGTCCTCGGTAAGTCCCCAAAATTGCAATAATAAACCCCTAGCCCTTAATTTCCAACAACGAATGAACTAAAGATGTCAAATGGGCTAGCCTCGTTTAATTTAGGCCTAAGCGTGTCTCGTGTCGTGTTTGAGTCTGTCCATTTATTTATCGTACTATGCTAGGCCCAACTCAATTAATTTTTGTGGCGTCAAGCCCAACCCATGTGATGGAGACGTGGGGAGCTCAAATGCAAGGAAGGTGGCTGACCCAATACAAGTTCCTGTTGGACCAGTCACAAGAGCCCGAGCTAAGAAATTCAAGGAAACACTAAATGGGTTGATTCACGAAATTTGGAATCAAGTAAATTTGTACAAGCCCATTGACCCAGCCCACGTCAGCCAGAAAGGTGCATCAATTTGATCCAAGTTCTAGAAGAATTCGGATGAGTCAAGCTTGAAATCAACTCAAATTTTGCAAGATCAAGTCTATGGAAGGATTTCAGAAACTTTCCCATTATTGGCACGCACGTGGCTAATCATTTGTGCAAGCTGTTGAAGAGCATTAATTGCACTTTCCTTTAATTGTTGGGCATGTAAATGGCTGAATATCAGCCATTGAGACTTTCTTTTCTTTTGGTTTTTATTTTAGGCTTAAAATTAGGATTAGTAGTTATGTTTGAATTTATCAACTTTCCTTTATAATCTTGGCCTATAAATAGGCGTTTCCAATGTTAATGAATTGATTTATGAATGTTTATTTTCTGAGAGAGAAAATTCTTTGTTTGGTTATTTAACGAACTGCACGAACTCTTCGAATCAATCCGGGCATTCAACCCCGACTTATCAATCAAGCTTTCCATCCTTGATTGTGGCGTCTACGATATACCAAGGTTCTTGCTTCAATATAAGCAACGGGTCGCTGTGACTTCCATTCAAATCTGAGTAGAAACGGTCTTGGTGCATTTTTTATTGATACCGGGTTTCGTCAGTATATTGGCGAGGTTCTTATCACCATGACCCATTTATTAATGAGCCGTACCTATAAAGCGCTTGGGCTATGCTTGTACCATATCGATGTTCATGTTTTTTTTCTACTTTTAGCTATTAATGTGTCTTTCTCTTGCCTAATGTTAATTTTACCCAAAAAAATAAAAACACTAAATCATAACATAAGAAAGTGCATTATTGATTAAAAAAAAAAATTTTTTGAGGCAAACAACATTGTAAAATCTTGTACGGTATAATTTTGATTATTTAGTTTTTCATATAAAACAAATTGGGTAAGTATATATTGGAAATTGATAATTTACCAGCAACAAAAAAATTATTTAATCTTTTTTGTTTTTTATTAAATCTATTAGAAATTTAGAACTTATTTATATAAAATATATTAATAAAATTAGTTTTAAATTGTATATTTTAATTGTACTTTTAACATATTTGTGTTTGTGCCATGCTGTTGATATTCTTCGTGTCTAAAAACTATACCAAGTTCAACCCATTTAGTGGCTGTTTGGTTGGATAAACTCAGTTATAAATAGTGTAAAACTTTTATATATTACAGTAACAATAAAAAATTATTACAATATAAAACTCTCATATATTATAATAAAAATAAAAATAATTTTAACCAATAATTTCTATCCCCTTTTAAAACACCCTCTAACTAACGGTTTTAACCAACTTAGTAAACCTTTTGAATAATCTATTATACTGTGCTTATGTTTTAAGGTGCTGTGATGGGGCAGCCCATTTTCACATCTCTATAACGAACAAATTAGAAAGCAGGGAGACCACCACTCGCTCACTCACTCTCTCTCTCTCCTAACCGTCGGAGAACAAGGCAGCAGCATAGTGAGGGACTCAAAACGACGACGTCGATGAGCGGCGCAAGGCACAGACCCTCTGCGGCAATCCACCACCGCAGCAACCCTGCGCCTTCCCTCCCCTTGGTCGTCTCCCTCAACTGCATCGAAGATTGCGCCCTAGAGCAGGAATCCCTCGCCGGCGTCGCCGCCGTCGAGCACGTGCCGCTGGCGCGCCTCGCCGACGGGAAGATCGAGTCCGCCGCCGCAGTTCTACTCCACTCCCTCGCGTACCTCCCACGCGCCGCCCAGCGCCGCCTCCGACCCTACCAGCTCATCCTCTGCCTCGGCTCCGCCGATCGCTCAGTCGACTCCGCCCTTGCCTCCGACCTCGGCCTCCGCCTCGTCCATGTCGACACCTCCCGAGCTGAGGAGATCGCCGACACTGTCATGGCGCTCATCCTCGGCCTCCTCCGCCGGACGCACCTCCTCTCACGCCACGCGCTCTCGGCTTCCGGTTGGCTCGGCTCGGTCCAGCCGCTCTGTCGCGGGATGAGGCGCTGCCGTGGCCTCGTCTTGGGGATCGTTGGTAGATCTGCTTCGGCGCGATCTTTGGCTTCTCGGAGCTTGGCCTTCAAGATGAGCGTGCTCTACTTTGATGCTCAAGAGGTAACCATTTTTAAGAGTTTTGTTTGCCATTTTCAAAATTAACACAATCTACATTGCAAAGGTCGCACATTTGGTCATTTTGGCTAAAATTGCTTGATTTTTTGCTAGCTGAAAATGTGCTTCGTTTGGATTTCAGAAGTCTGATTTAAGCAGTTTAATACAAATATACAATCTTTACGAGGCATGAATCGCATAAAAAAGTGAGAATAATTGGTGGTTTTTTTCATTCGAAATGTCTAGTGGAGTTGACAAATGGCTTCATTTGACGAAAACCCTATGTGAGAGTTACTGCATTTTTTATGTCAAATTGAATTGCATCAATTGTATAGCTGTTTTTGTTAGAAAAATGGCGAGCTTTTTATACTCTTTTTGAAGTTTATAGTTAAAGTCACAGGATCAATTTGAACTAGCGAACTTTATGAAGGTATTTATTTCATTATGTTTATAGTCAACAACTGCAGACTGACATGCATATTTAGGCCATTCTGTGCTGTATGTATGTTGTTGATAACACTTTTTCTTTTTGTATTTTTGGTTGAACTTGGTTTTATTCTATTTTTAAGTTCTCTGTGATACACATTGACACAGGGGGATGGAAATATTAAGAGGTCTAAAATAACGTTTCCTTCGGCTGCCCGAAGAATGGATACTCTTAACGATTTACTCGCTGCGAGTGACCTTGTTTCGCTTCACTGTGCTCTGACGAATGACACAATTCAGATTATAAATGCCCAATGCTTGCAGCACATAAAGCCTGGTACTAGTTTTGTCCTCGACATTTTGTTGGAGTTCTTGTGTATTTGACTGTTTAATGGTTTGTTATTAATGTCTTTCCCCTTCTTCTGGATTAATTACCCCTTTCTTCTAAAGGGGCATTTCTCGTAAATACTGGAAGCAGTCAATTGTTGGATGATTGTGCTGTCAAGCAGCTCTTAATTGATGGAACCCTAGCTGGCTGTGCTCTGGATGGTGCCGAAGGGCCTCAGTGGATGGAAGCATGGGTATGCCAACTAGTTCTACAATATAAATTCATTATCTTGGGTCTTCTTCTAAGAAGCTAAAGTCGATCTTGTTTATCTATAATGATGCACAATTGCTTTAACAAGACCCTAAAGTGTGCCAATTACTTTTCTCCTCTTTTGTCTTTTATTCTTGTTTCAATTTCAGCTTGTGTCATGCTCATTATCTTATTGGCTGTTACCAATGGACATAAAAGTTTCTTTTGTTCTTTGTTGATCTTTTGTTTGGGATAACATTGTTCAAAAAGTCTTTCAAGTTTAATTTCTAGCTATGCCTTTCTTCAGGTAAAGGAAATGCCGAATGTTCTTATACTTCCACGTAGTGCAGACTATAGTGAAGAAGTATGGATGGAGATAAGGGACAAAGCTATCTCCATATTGCAGACTTTCTTCTTTGAGGGAGTTGTTCCAAAAAATGCAGTTTCTGATGAGGACGAAGAAGAAGAGACAAGTAAAATGGGTAACGAAAAAGAAGCATATGATAAACGAGAAGATGGAAGTCCTCTGCAGGATTCTGTTGGTGAGAAGTTGACAGATGTTCAAGTAAGTCAAGAATGCTCCCGTAATAAAGGAGCTACTGAGGCAAAAGAGTCTCCTGTGCAACCCCAGGGTTCAGGAGTGACTCAAACTACTGCCACCCGATCTGATGGAAGGCGCAGCAGATCTGGCAAGAAAGCAAAAAAGAGGCACACGCGTCAAAAATCCTGGCAAAAAGCAGATGACCCTTCTGCCCTAGAAAAGGAGAGTTCCTCACATCGAGACGATGATACTGCTATGAGTGGAACGGATCAGGCTCTGAGTTCTAGTTCTCAGGTTGGATCCCCTGAAGACTCAAGAAGTAGAAAGACATCAATTGAATCAGTTCAAGAAACCCCTTCCAGCCAGCTTTCAAAATCGATTAAGAGACTTAGTGGGAAGCCAGGCGAGCTGTTGAAAGATGGGTATATCGTTGCCCTGTATCCAAGAGATCGCCTTGCTCTGCATGTTTCCAGACAAAGAGCTAAAGGTGGTGGTTGGTTCCTAGATACCATATCAGGTGTAACGAAAAGGGACCCTGCAGCGCAATTTCTCATTGTGTCCAGAAGCAAGGTTTGCTCGGCATATCTTATTTATTCTCTTTGCCTTGTAGTTTTTTGGTAGCTAGTGTGGTTGGGTTGTTTCTCTCTCAAGCCGGAGAGCTAATACGAAATTATCAATGCTCTTGCCTAGGACACCATTGGGTTGAGATCATTTGCTGCTGGTGGAAAACTATTGCAGGTAATTTTAAATTACAATGTGCTAGAATCAGTAGGCCTCACTCCTTATTTTCTTTTTCAAGTAATGTATTTTGGATTCTGATGTCTAAAGCACTTGGAATAAAAATATTTATCATAAAGCAGATAGCCTGACTGTTCAATTATCAAGCTCCATCTTTTGCTACTACTAAATTATGTTCTGTTTTCATATTGCAGATTAATAGGAGAATGGAGTTTGTGTTTGCTAGTCACAGCTTTGATGTTTGGGAGAGTTGGATGTTGGAAGGTTCTCTCGAGGAGTGTAAGCTGGTCAACTGTAGAAATCCGATGGTAAGTTGCTTTAATCTGTTTTGTGGTTGCATGTGCCTTCGTTACCTTTTTCCTCTCCTTTACTTGACTTGAGAAGATTCACGTCTCTTAGTGTGAGTGTCCATTGTCCATGTTTGGAATTTCCCTCCCAAAATCATGGAAGCGATGCTTGGGGGATTTGCCTGTGTTCCCTTTACACATTTGATATTTCAATCCACTTGTTCTGTCTTACAATGTGGGCGGAACACTTTATAACTCAGAATAGGCGTCTTACTCTCCTCTGAGGGGCTGAAACTTTCACACTGGGCTGTTCATGAACAGTTAATCGTGGAACTTCCTTGTGGAAGTCTCCTAATTCCCAATGGGGACATCCAACTATGTGTCTTTTTCCACCAGGAGCAAACTAGATTGCTTTCCAATTTGCAATTGTTCCTTGCTCATACTATTACAGTATAGTGTGCTGCTCAAGTGATTTTAGGTATTCTGAATCTAAATGAGCTTTGTTAAATTATTGAAAGACATCACTTGATCATTCTAGAGATGTTATATCCTGTCCTAGTCTTGGGGCACCCGTTTGGATGGGTTGTAAATCCCGATGCTCTGAGTTCTAGTCTCACTATAAGGATTTTTGGGGTTTTCAACTGGGGTATTTTATGTCTTTAGAGAGGGAAAGAAAAAGAAAACAAAAACAAAAACAATAGTCCCTCCTTTCTATTCCTTTTCTTGCTTTGCTCTCTCACCTTCTCATTTCAATGCAAACTGTAGGCTTTTTTAGAAGTAAGCGTCGAAATTCTGGCGGCACCAGGGGAAGATGACGGCATTACACGCTGGCTTGATTAGATACCAAAACATGGGATTAAGAAGACACATTTTTGTTGCCCCCTTTTTTCTTTATCATTTTATTCCTGTTTCACTCTTTTTGAGGGTTGTATTACTTCAAGACAGCTTGAAAGTTGTAAAAAGCATTCCATTGTTTTGATTTTCTTCTTTCATTTTCTATCTTTTTTTTTTTTTTTTTGTAGCTTCATCAGCTCTGTACAACGTTCTTTTTTTTTTAGGGTGGGTTATTCGGCCTGCAGATGAGGTGAATGTACTCTGTATTGCTGGAGATTTCCCCTGCTATCTTGTTTATATTAGTTTTTAGTGTTGCTCCTGACTAAAACACAAACTAACTCTTGAAAATTTGCTTCTTTTTTTTTGGGTGACTGAGCGGGGCCAACAGACCCTGCATTTTTTTATTAGATTGAATTTGTATATTTTGACATGTATGTGAAACTATTCTTATGGGCTACACATTGTCCTGTATGATATTATATGGTTGAACATTAACATGTTTAAGCTTCTTTATTGTCAACATGTCCGCTTACTGATGCAACAGTCTTAATGCTCTAGATATATAATATACATATATATATACAGTTTTTTTTTTCCTTCTATTTCTCTTGTGTTCAGCTATTATGAACACACACAAGGATCCGTAGTTCAAGTCATGTCAAACTGTAAAACTTACACACGCTTTAAATGTTGACGTTTAGAGTTTGCATTTTCCTTATCCTTGTTCATAACAACTAAGGCCATTGGTTCAGTCTAGTTTGACTCAGTTAAAACAAATATTACCATTTAAATTGGTGTTTTAGTAAAAGCATTTAATTTGAATTAAACCAATAGTTCAAGTTAGATTGAGTTGTCTAACTTAGAAATTAAACTCTCCTTTCATTTCAACATTATGAATCAATATTGAACTGTAATTTTACTTCTATTTATTTGTATTTATAATTTCATTATTATTTTATATTATTTTTTAATTAAATTTTTTTTATATATTTTATGTTTATTCTTTAATTAAATAACTTTTTCATTCTTCAAGCTAGAATCATCAGTACTCATTCAAATACAAATTCAAATTAGATATTCTATTCAAGTCAACGCTTTAACTTCACATCTAAATGCCAGTTCAGATTATTATTTAAACTGTATAATTTGATTTTTTTTGTTTAAATTAAAAAAATTTAAATTAACACAATTCGAATCAAATGTTTAAATTAACACAATTTGAATCAATTGAAGGTCAATTATTTGGTTCTCTTATTTTTTATTTATTCATTCATGTAGCCACGTACTAAAACGACAACTTCGCCCCGAAGTTCTTTATATATTGCCTTGATTGAGTTTGTCTTTGCTGTGCCCTGGTTCCACGTTTCATTTGGACAGGAGGGAGTTCGTGAGTCACCTAGTAAACTGGTGGTACGGATCCAACTGAAGATTTACAATTATTTTCATTAAACCCCGAGCTAGGTGTCCCATTTTATTTTGTCTCCTGATTTTGTTAGCCGGTTAAGTGTTCCTTAATCTATAGAAAACATGTCATATATGCCCTCTGTCCAATTCCATCTATAAAACGAACTAAATTGTTGATGTGGTATCTTATTAAAGATTAAAAAATCTATTAAAAATTCTAATTAATATATAAGAATAATTAAAATTTAAAAATAATAAAACGTTTTGCTTTAATTTTTTTAATTATTTTTCCTCTCTCTCACCCTCTTCTTCACACTTTCTTTCCCCTTTCTCTACTCTACTTAAATCAAAGTCCATCAAAAGAAGAGTAAGAAGAAGAGTAAGAAGCAGAGGGATGATTTCCTATCTTGTGGATTCAAATTGTTATTATAGGCAAGCTGAAGAAAGTATAATTGCGATGGTTTTGCTTGAAGGCTTAAGGGTCTTTTGGTGCGCAGATTCGGAATAATGTGGTTTCGAATTTTATGGCTTGAATGGTGAGTTCTAAAATGTGCGATTAAAACTATAATTTTGAACTGATATTTAAAATGTAAAGCTTAAAATGAGAATAAAAACATCACGTCAAGTTTAAAAGAAAAAATAATGTTTGAAAAACTATGATCTATGAAGGAAAACGACAATAAGAATAGTTTTTATTATAGAAAATGGTTCAAACCATCTAAACTCAAGGGGGAGGGGGGTTGGCAAAGTTTGGATTGTAGGTGTTTTGACTAGTTTAAAACCGTTTCCATGGTTTGAACTGACCTCAATTATTACTCCATCAAATGTTAGTTTGAACTGCCTCCATAGTTTAAATTGGTCTAAATCCATGCACCAAATGCCACATTAGGATGCAAATGATACTTAGAACTGAATATAACTTTGCGAGTAATAAAAAAATTATCAAAGTTCTTAAAAAAAAAGGTAAAAGTTTCAAACAAAAAAAAACCCCAATAGAACACAACCCCAACACCCCCCCACAACTATGACCCCCCACCATGCCACCATCCCGCCACGCCCAGCCCCCCTTTCATTGCTTTCACGCCACAACGGCCAGCCCTGACCTTGCCCGCCATCCCACCATATGACCCAATTCGCTTTCCTCACTTAACATGATGAATGACGCAATGTCATTGCCCTCATAAATCAAAGCGTTGTCATCATACTCCCACCCCTCTCTCTCTCTCTCTCTCTCGATCTAGTGGGTGACAGGGCGACTGGCTGGGGCGATAGGCGTAGCTATGTGGGGCGACAAGATGGCACATTGGTGGCTATTGGGGTGGCTGTCATGAGGTAAGGGTGAGGGTGAGGGTGAGGGAATGGGGTGGGGTGCGTTTTCTTCTGATTTACAATAGAGACAAAGGAGGGAGAGAAATGGGAGAAAAAAAAACAATAAAATGTTGTTACTATTATTATTATTATTGTTGTTGTTGTTGTTGTTGAATATTTAATTATTTTTATACATTTAGTTATTATTTTAATTTGTTTTTTAATCTTTAATGAGACGCTACATCAACAAAACTATTAAGTTTATAGACGAAATTGGACAAAGAAGTATGTTGACCTTTTTTTTTATAGATTGAACACACTTTGAACGGTTTTACAAAATCTAGAGATAAAGTGATATAGAATAAAAAGGTCTGAGGATATTTATGAAAATAATCTATTTTTATAAGCTTATTTTGGCAAGTTGAGTTACCTCATAAACGGGTAGCAGTCGAACTAAAGATTTTCATTTCATTATGGACATCTATGACGATGGCAACGTTCTAACTAAATATTTTTACTTCAGTGAGGACATCTACGAACATGGTAGCAACAATGAAGTAGGAATGGATATTAGTGTAAGTCGGGTTCAATATCACTTGTGAAATCTAGCTATTTGCTGATGCCACTTTTACGAGTAAACTAGGCAACTCTTTTTACAAAAGCAATATTTTCGAATATTTACTCTATGCTTAGTATTATTGGTGGATGACAATGTGTCGACATGATTAATTTGATATGCAACCTGGTGAACGTTTGAAACAAGGCTTATAGTGCCACTAGATGCACGTTCAGTACAGAAGAAGGATTTTAAAAAAGAAATTATCGAAGTTGTGTGACCAAACGACAAAGGGACGAAAGCTAGTGTAATAGTGACAGTGACATAACAAAAACAAAAGTCTAGTGTTCAATGTGAAGACTATAATTTAGTATTGGGAGCAACATTAATGTGAACTACGAAAATGTGTTAGAATTGTTAAGAACAAGTACAATTTTAAGAGTATATTTGGGAGAATTAAAACCAGAGTGTTGTAATATGTGAAAATTTTGCATTACAGGATGCAAGATTTTTACATTATAGTAGTTGAAACTAATAAGTTAGAACAACTTTGCCAAAACACTGCAAGTAGAACTATAACAACCCGTGCCTTCTCTTGATATGATATTGTCCACTTTGCACCTAAGCCTGCACAGTTTTGCTTAGGTTTTATCCCAAAAGACCCCATGCTTTTAGAAGGTGGTGTCATTGCTTATAAACCATTACCTATGTGTTCGACTTAGTGCTCTAAGGATTAAAAAATGTTACTGTTTTTGAGACATTTAATCAATAAAAAATTTATTATTTACGTCATATATCAAAATTGTCCTCTTTATATTCATTTTTATAGAATGTATGACAAATAAAAGAAAATCTGAGCTTGTCGTTCTAAACTTTTAAGGTCGTGTATATGATTAACATATTATACGAAAAACATGAATCTTAAGGCGATGATCTAAATGTGAAAGATCTGGAATTGAGGGAATAAAATTGATTGCTTTATTCATAAAGATTGTTATGTTGTCTACATTCCTAACCGAAGATGACTTGTCTTAGTCATTGAAATTGGAATTCTACAAGTAGAGACATTGGTATATTGTTATCAATGACGATATATTAGATCGGGACTAAAAATGAATTGATTTGATTAATAATTCCGTTTGAACAAATCGTTCACTTTAGACAATCATATGTATTATATCTTAGTCCTAAAATGAATTAATAGGTCATATTCTTGACTTAAGTCTTTTGATGTACCAAATGATGACATCTTGAATAAAAAAAAAAAAATAAAGGTATGTATATCAATATGTTAGAGACATGACTCTTAAATGATGTACACTTGTTGTTCATAGATATTGAATCCATCTCTTTGAAAAAGTTAAGGATATCATCTTACAGGCATTATCTTGGTATTGAAAAACTGGAGCACTCAGTTATTTAGATACATTTGTGTAATCAAATGGTTTCTATTTATATTGGTTATAAATAGTAAATATTCTAATGGTGTGATAATGAAATATAAGATAAATGCAATCAGGAGATAACACAGAATTTTTCCTTAAGTCAATTATGGATATCCTATACAGTTGTTGCACATTATGATATATTAGGGACGAAAAAGTTATTGGAGTTTCATAATCTTGTATATAGTTTGAGAGTGCAGGCCTTAGCTTTTAATGGAGTAACTATAAAGTTGATAATTATAAAATGAGCGTGTTGGGGATGAAGTAACTATAGAGTTGATAATTATAAAATGAGCGTGTTGGGGATATATTATTTTATATAGGAGCTTGATCTATATATGTTCAACATGTCCTTTTTACTAGCTCTGATACTAATTGTTGGAAAATACACATGCAGTAGAATCATAAATTAATCAAAGACCTTTGTATATTAACGAATCGGAAACCGCATTTTTGGCAGAAATTTATTTGATAGAGATTGGAATGTGAGTGAGCGGGTCAAGGCTCTGATATCATCTAAATACCTCCACTTGGCATCATATTGTCTGACTTAAGGCTAAGCCTACAAGGTTTTGCTCTTAGACTTTACCTTGAAAAGCCTTATGCCATTAAGAGGTGGTGTTATTGCTTATGAATCTCTACCTATGACCATTCTTAAGCGATATAGGATTACACAACCTACTTTTTCTTAGCCCTCTTCTCCTTAAAGGAATTGTGGTTGTCACAAGAATGACCAACAAAAAGCAGAACAAAGGAACATTGTACTAACACTAGTCAGACATGTGCTAATTTGTGTGATTATTTAGCTTGTCATTTTTTTAATACGATGATTTATAATAAATAAATAGGCGTATTTAATATAATATAATATAATATAATATGATAGACGTACTCTATTAAAAGGTGATCCAAAGGTGAATTTTTGTCTTTTAAAAATGTAAAAACAAAGACATGTGTAAAAAGGTGAGACTTAAAATTAAACCTAAATGCAAAAACATTAATCTATCAAATGCTCAAGAGCAACCTATAGCAAATACTAATCCAAATTAGACCAAAAGCAAGGACAATTAAGTTTTAACAACAACAGTAAGAAGCAAGATGAGAGAAAAAGAGCAGAGGGTGAGAACAACCAACATGGCAGATTTCATAAGGTTAGTAGGGACCTCCCCAGTAGAATTGTTTCTAAAATGCTGAATGAAATAGTGTGCCGCCCCCATCATCATCAAGATTAAAAGTGTCATGTTGGAGAGTCGAGGCAGCATGTAGATGGCACAAATTGTTTGGATTGTTGGCTTGGTTGGGTTGGAGCATATTGTCATATAGCGGCGCAGAGCAAATTGGTGGCCTGGGCTGGTGATTGAAGAACAGATGGGTAGACACCATCATCCTCATGCAATGTCTTGGAGTAGTCATGGTATACATTGTTGGTATGGTGGGTTGTAGTTCCTTTGTGCTTTCCTTTTTCACTTCGTCGGGGACTCGCTTGCTTGTTCTGGTTGAATTATTTGCAAAGACTACATTTTCTTTTCTCCCATTTCTGCAATCAACATCATTTGGGCATTGGTGGTACCGTTAATTTTCAGTTCCTTGTTCTGTACAACAATACGAAGAGCAAATATCTATTTGTTGATACTTTGTCATTGCCTTTATTGTCTTCAGTCTTTGTTGTCCATTGCATCAAGAAATGTCTGCAATGCCCATAAGAATGAATTAACGGTTTCATCTGGTAGTAGTGAGATCCTGAACACCGAGTTCCTGTAAATGATGATTTATTTCGAAGAATAGAAAGAACGGCTTCTTATGTTGGTCAGTTTCATAGGTGGTGTTCAGTGCAAGTACATTCCCAAATGCCTTGTAGTCCCTTCTAGACGTTCCATCAGCCCAAAGAATATTGCAGTCTGTTTTCCTCGTCGACGTTGTAGCTGCAAAAGAAGTCTCCTCCATGTTGTCTTTCCAAGCATTGTATGTAGCCGAGCAAACCTTCAGAGTTGGTTATAAAACTCCTGTATTTTTCTTGCCTTTGAACCTTAGATAAGGTATTCAACAAATCTTTGTATTGGAAGGGCAGCTTGTGGTGCCCTCCCTTTTGTATCGCAGTGAAGTCACCTATATGGGATGTTTTCATTCCCACTTTTTTCATGGACATGCATTAGGATATAACTTCTTCACCAACGGTCCTATTTTGAGGGAGAAATTGGATTTGGTTTATGGAACTAAGTCATGGTCATGGTTATGGTCGTGGCAAAGTTGGTTCTAACCTACTTTTCAGTTAAGAAGAGTGTAAAGCTCTCACATGCTATAGTAAAAAGAAAAAAGTTAGCTATAATATAAAGCTCTCACGAATTACAATATTTACAATTCTAAACAATGGTTCTAACTACCATATCAAACAATTGTGCTTTGAGCTCTATTGACAATTATCCAACACTACCCCATTTTTTCTTTGTGCGCCTTCCATATTACATTTGAAATGCCTTCGAGTTAGACTTCCATCATTGTCTCTTTTACATTGCTCTTGCAGATAAAAAAAAATCCAACCAACCTCCGGTACATCATGTAAAATGATTCCCACATATCACATGTCTCCAATTCCTTTTCAATGAGGCCATTTTCCCTTATGTCGGCTGCATTATTTTGATATACCAAGTACCTTTGCCATGTTGTCCCAATCCGCAAAATAGGGCAGATGGTCCGTTGGAGCCTCCTCAATTTTTTTCCTCCATTGCACTACGCACTAACCCTGTGTCAAATATGGCATGTTATGTTTTTCTTCCGTTGAAATTAATACTAGTACTTGAATAATTTTTTGCCCATAAAGTTGCAACAAAATGTTTAATAATAGGAATAGGACTTTATGCATGGCTAATACAAATGAAACTAAACAAGCAACAAAAGTGGACTTCATAAATCCCATGCCTTTACTTCGTCTTTTTGTCCTTTCTACCGTGTTGGGCCTCTCCCCATATGTTATGTGTGCATAGATATATTAGTAATTGCTTGTTTATCAAGCTGCCACGGAGCCAACCTTTTATATTAGTGGGGCGGAGTAGACTATTTTTTATTTAAGACTAAATAACATAAAAATTATATCACAATATTTATCAAGAACTACAAGATATATATTGAGAATTTTATGATACGAAAAATGCCCTACTGGTAGGGATTTGTTATAAAATATTAGATTATATATATATATATATATATATATATATATATATTACATATCTTTTTATTTTGATCTGATTTTAGTTAGATTTAGTGTTTAGAAACATGCATTAACGATAAGTATACCTTACTATAGCTTTTTTCTTTCATTTTTATACCTTATATTTTAAGGATATAAAAAATCCTACCTTATATTTTAGATTGTAAGTCATTTATACTTTTAGATTTCAAAATTATAGTCCATTCTTACCTTTCTTCTATCAATGCTTTATTTAACTGCTAAACAGATCTTAATACACTTATAAAAACGAAAAGAAATGAGAGAAAATAAAGATTACAAATGTCAAAAATATTTAGGTCTTTTTCATAGTCTAAATATGTAATATTCAAAAAGATTAAATCTAGAATTTAATCGAGGTTTAGACGACACATTTCCTTAGAAATTTCATATTTTGTTACGATGAACTTTTATTATCATAATATAATAAAAATTCTATGTACATTGTGTGTGTAAATTTTTGTGAATTATAGTGTATTTTGTATGTACAAGTTTTATGAGTTTAATACTTAAAAATTTGTTAAGTGCCTTAAAAGCAAAATTAGTGTCATATGAATTATGTTAAAATCCAAATTTTTTAACAAAATAGCCATAAAGTAAATATGGGTCTATGAGATTAAAATATTATGTTGGAATCCTAAGCAGTGTATAAGTTAAAGTTTACCAAACAATTACACTGATATAGATTTTAGTGTCTGCAGTCCACCTAGTGTTGGAATTAATGTATTGAGACACTTAAAAAAATACAGTGAATAACACAATAGAGTAACACAGAAATAGTATCTACATAGATAGGTCAACTACTATTGATAAGAATTAAACAGTATAGATACACAGTGTACTAGGACATTTTTAGATTGGCAAGAAACATATCTTCTCAATATCATAATGACAGAGCAAGAAAAATACACTTTTTAGAGGAATTCGATTGTTAAGGCAAAACTTGCATAGACAAGGTATACTAAAAAGTCAAAACTTGTCTTAACTTTTGTAACTCAAAAATTGTGAAAAATCTCCTCTAATCTCCCTATTGAAATTCATGTTTCCAAGGGGGTTTTAAGCAAAAATTTTATTGCTTTTAGATCCTAACTCAATGCTTATAAGTACCAAGGGACCATTTTGAAAACTTCATTTTCTTTTCTCAAAGTTTTGCTTCAAAAAGCCAAAGCATAGCTCTCTCAAGTTTTTGCTAAACCAAGTCTCTAACCATTCTTAAAAACATGATCAAGTGTTTTGAAGAAAGTTCAAGAAGATTTTAAGGTGAAAATCAAATGTTTGTCTAATGTGTTCAAAGTTTAGTTTAAGTTAGGGTTAGATCTTTAATGTAGTATTTTGATCTTGTTAACAAGGAGATTTTAAAGACACTTTAAGTTCAAAGATGGAGATTTTCTCTTTAGGTCCTGTAGATAAAGCTCTAATGCTCTAGTTTTGATTAAAGATTGTTTTTTTTTTAATTATGGGTTATAATATGTGATTATAGATTTTGATATGTCAAGGGCTCTATATAGCATATGATTATTTTATGTGATGTGTGGTTATGGATGTACTTGCTAAGTTAAGATTAGAATTTTACGTACATAAGCTAAGTAAGGTTTTGTGTTGCAACACTTTGTGGAACATGTTTTGAAGCACATTTCAAATATTTAAGTTTTTGAGACACTCATAGGCAAACTAGTTTTTTTAGCTTAACATGAGATTTATGGAAAACATTGAAATACACAACTTTTGTGAAAAATTTTTCCTCAAATTCCAATAAGATCAAATCGAAATACATTAATTTTAAATCTAGCTATGTACAAATTAAGCCAAAACTCCCTCAAGATGAATGATTTCAAATAAAGATAAAGCACAAAATTTGTAGATCTCTTCAAAGTTATTAACTTTCATAAAAAAGATTTATGTCAATTTTGCACAGATTTTTAGCTATGAATTTTACAAAATTTAATCATGAAATTATTAAAACGGTAAAAATAAAAAAAAAAAGTTTTGATTTGAATCTATCTGCGGACCTTTGGAAAGTTTTAATCCTTGCAAAAAACTACATGTTGCGATATAAAACAATTTTCTTTTGGTGTCAAGGGCAAAAATATCAAGATTTTTGTATATTAAGCCAAAGCTATAAAATCATGTGAAGTTAGAATTTGCACTAAACAAACTAGTATTCTACATTGTTATGGCGAGTGAGTAAGCATATATTTCAAGCTCAAAAGAGTTTGAAATTTTTCAAGACCTGTTGAAGACAAATCATCATTTTTATAAAACGACTAAAATGAAACCCGAGCTTACTGATTTGATTCATAGTCTTCAAGCAAATAATGAACCTCGTTATGCAAAGTTCAAATCCATATTGTAAAACATAAAATTTGACAGCTTAAATTGAAAATGTTAGTATGAGGTTCAAGTAAATTTTAAAGCTCACCTATGGCATGAAGAACATGATTGTTCGTATGCTTATTCATGTCGGTTTTGATTGTATTTGTTATGCATATTATTTAGGTACCAAGACATGACATACAATATGTTCATTAAGTTTATAAGACTGGCAATCTAAACTCTCAAGTTATGATAATCAAAATAAGATAATTAAGGGTCATACCAATATCTATTTAGGTAAGGATTATAAGTCTTTCGACCCAAGAAAAGTATCATGTCAAGTTAAAATACGATTTTGGTGTTCGTTAATCACGACATTCAATATAAACACTTGGGCCTACAATCCAAAACAGGTTTAAATATAAGAATAAGATAATCATAATTAAACATAATTGGAATCATGCGTTGCGCTATTGTTAGTATTCCTTTAAAATGTTTTGTTAGAAATATTTTGGACTTGCTGAGCAAAAGCTCATCTAATTCCTTCAAGCTTTAGGTGTTGGAAAAATAGTACGCAGCGGATATTAAAATTTTTTTGTACCAAAGTATTTTTCAAAACAAAAGTTTGACATGCTATATGCATAAATTAACCAGATCTTACTAACCTTGTTTGCTAAAGAGCTACTGCAATCGATGAAAAGAAGAACGTTCTAGAAGTCACGTTCTAGAAGTGCCTCAACTAATTGGTCTTCTTTGTTATTCTCTATCCACGATCAGAGTGTGTCCAGGCGTACAACGTATAGCTCTTCCTTGGTGACTCTCCTTCCAACCAATTAAGAAATACTTAGAACTACCGTTCGTGATTTGTGAACAATAGCTCTTCAGGGGAGTTTTAGAGACTCATAGAATAAAGTGCTCACTCTTGATCTCTCAACTAATCTAAATAACTTATAAGTCTCACTCCCTATTTATAGAGGTTGGACCCACGGGTTAGTCCTTATCAAATAAGGCCTCAAAAATTCAAATCTGGATCAATATCTGATAAAATCGCGTAAAAATGCGTGATCAGATTATCGTTTGGTTAGCAGGCTGAACTGACGAATCAGCCTACCGAAGTTACTCCATCGGCAGGTTGAACCTAAAGATCAGCTTGTCGAACTTATGATAAATGATCCCTATGAATCTTTTATTTTTCCACCCGAGATACTTTAAATAAAGCCTCAGTTTTAATTCAAATAACCCAATAGAAAAGTTATCTGATTAAAACAATAATATCTAGATAATCTCTAGGAAAATAAATATTCCCAATAATTCAACAAGTTTATCTTGAATTAATTTTTCACAAATTAATTCAACTAATAAACAGACATGAATTATTTGATCCTATCAAATTTCAGCCAATCTGATAATTTGACATAAGTCACCAACTTATTGGAAAAGCATGTTGTATCATTACAGGATTTATTATGAGCTAGCAAAGAGGACCTGATGGACCTATATTGTAACACTTGAAAATTTCTGATGCATTAAAAATACATTAAGTTAAAGACGAAAAGTACAGTTCAAGAAAAAATATTGTATAATAATATCAAAAATTATACAATATTAGAGTAATACAGTGTAAGAATTAGACTGTTTAAGGTCATGTAGCATAAAAATTAGACTGTTTAAGTTAAAACAGTGTAGAAAAAATAGTGCTAAGTGAAAACGCAGATATGAGAAAGGTTATGTTTGGCCTCCAAAAATAAACCAGAGGCAAGTAAAATATTTTATACAGTCTAAGGATATGTTTTGCATTGATTTTACCACTACAATATAAGGAAAATACTGTTTGGTAAAAAATTACATAGTGTAAAGTTTGGGTCCCACAAAGTGGGCACCCGCTTGAATCTCATTGGGCCACCAAGCCATGAAAGGTGGCCCAATCCCATGGTGACACTTGGTAACCCAAAGGGTTACTTGATAAGTAACCAAAGTGGATAAGGAAGCATTAAATGCATGCTTAGCAAAAAAATTTCATCTCCTTCTTCTCCAAACCCCACGGCAGCCATTGTTGGAACTCTTCAAAAATTTTCTCAACCCAAAACTTTGCAAAAATGGCCCCAATTAAGTTCAATAGGCAAAGTTCAAAGGATTTTTACAAGTTTTAAAGTAAAAACCTAAACTTTTTCAAGGGTTTTTAGGGGTTTTCCTTGGGAAAAAGAAAGGAAACTAACTCAAGGTATTTTCGCATGAAAGTGATGCCTAGGAAGGAGTTTCACAGAAGCCTTGGAAGGCTAAAAGCACAAAGTAAGTTTTGAAAATTTATGATTTTTATTTTGATTTTTATTCCTTCAAAAGCATGTGGGTTTTCAAGCAAAGTTTTGCTTAAATCCCATAGAAATATGATTTATGGTATGTTGATGTTGTGAAATTTAGGGTTGAATTGTTAAAAATGTTTGTTTTTGTAAAAAGTCTTATTTTTATAATTTTAGTACTAATTTTGCAAAATTGATGAGTGGGCGTGAAAATGATTGAAACAAGAGTTGCAACTCCCCTTGCAAGGGTAGAGATACTGATTAAAAATAGATTTTTACAAAAATGCCCCAAGGACTAACTTGAAAGAAAAAGTTTCTTCTCGGCAGAAATGAAAATTGCCCAAAAACACCCCTGTATAGTGAGAATTTCAGAAAAGTTACAACATGAAAGTTGTAGATCTCAAAGAAACTAATAGGTAACACAAACAGTTCGTCAAAAATCTCAATCGTTTGAGAGATTTTAATTTTATAAGAATTTGTTAAAATTAGAAAAAAAAAATTAAAGGGCAAAAATTTCATTTTTTCAAAGGATTTTGAATATGATACTTTGAGCAAAAATGTTCCTCATGAAAAATGGGGACTAATGGTTTAAAAATATTTTTTTTTAGTTCCGGGGCAAAAATGTAAATATTTTTGTATTTTGGACCAAAACTGTAAAATTGTGTGAAAACTGAGTTTTCACTAGGAAACGTTGGTTTCCTACACAGCTGTAGGCAGTAAGTACCATAGATGTTAACTTCTAAGAAAATTAAAGTTTAGTTAAGGAAATAATGGAGGAAAAAGGGTTAAGGGCAAAATAGTCATTTTGTAAAAATGATCAAAACAGACCCGAAACGCCCGATGTCGGGAAACGTTTCTTAGTGGTAATTTTTTTGTAATATGTAAGCAATGAATGTTAAAGTTAAGCAATGGATTTTATAGAATTACGAAGTGGACGAAAAACCCGTTAAGGATAAAAACGTTATTTTTACGAAAACGGTCAAAGCGGAGTCGAATACTCTGAATTAGCATAATATTCTTAGATGGAAAATGTTATATAATACGTTAAGTAACGTAACTGTCATGTGTGACGAGAGATTTAAAAAAAGATGTTTAAGTAAACGAAAGGTAACCCATTGGGTTACAAAATTAAGTTAAGAGAGGGGTAAACCGATTGTATATAAGTTAAGTTAAGAAGGAAAGAATGATTAATGTTTATGTTTTATTATCAATCGAGTTGATTGATAAAAAGAAAGTTAACTAATAAGTCGGTTGTCATATGATCAGGACGCGGAAGCCGACCAATAGAAGGAAAAAGAACGAGAAAAGAACGAAATAGAGAACGCTAGGGTATAGTCCGGGTAAGTTCAGACTTCACCTATAGCATGAAGTAAATAGTTTTCAAATGCTTCCATATACGTTTGTAAATGAGTATGCAAGTTGTTTTTAAAGTATATATTTGCATTTATTATGCAAAAAAGTTCTAAAGTACAAAGAAGATTTGCAATGAATTTGTAACTGTTATGCATCATAAGAACGAGAAAGGAACGGAATACAGAACACTAGGGTATAATCCAGGTAAGTTCAGACTTCACCTATAGCATGAAGTAAATAGTTTTCAAATGCTTACATATACGTTTGTAAATGAGTATGCAAGTTTTTTTTAAAGTATATATTTGCATTTATTATGCAAAAAAGTTCTAAAGTACAAAAGAAGATTTGCAATGAATTTGTAACCGTTATGTTTAAAGTTTATTTGCATGTTGATATGCATAATATTTTTAAAAGTTCAAGTTAGGATTTTCAAAGTATTTAAAGTATGTTTTGCATTATGACTGTAACACCCGAGATTTTTAATGCATTAAAAATGCATTAAATTAAGGATTATATTAAGATAAAAAGTACAAGTAAAGGAAAATACTGTATAATAACATGAAAAATTATACAGTATTAGAGCAAAGCAGTATAGAAATTAGACTGCTTAAGATCATGCAGTACAGAATTGGACTGTATGGACCATGATTTTGTTTTATAAGAATGAAGGAAAAAAAAAGGAAAAAAAATCAGAAAAAAAATCTCTCAAAATTCGACACTCTCTCTCTACTTTCTCTCTCTAGAATTCTCTCTCTCTCCTCAAATCTCGTTCGAGATTCCGGCATCCGTTTTCGACACCTCCTACACCAATGGGAAGCTCTCGTCGAGCTGAGTCCAACGAGGTGCCGTGCCGCCCAAAACGCCACCGGAGGAGGCTACACGCGCCGCCCAAAGTGGCGGCGAAACCCATTTCTTTCCGACGAGATATCTTCGCCGTCCGATGTCCGATCGACGTGATTCTTGTTCCTACACGACCACCGTGATGAGAGGAACAAAACCCACCCTTGGTGGTAACTCAACAACGGCCGGATTGCTCCGCCCGCCTATCACCGCCATGCGCCACCGCCCCCATGGTGGAACTCCGCCTTGCCGAAGGAGGTGGCCGACACCACCCCTCCCAATGAGTTCAGAGGATCAAGGGGAGTAAAATCTCTCGATCAATTGCACGGAAGGAGCCCGTTTCGTCGGAGAACGGCCAACGCCGCCGTCAACCGCCGTGGGAGCCTCGGTTTTGGCTCTTCCCAGCCACGTTTCTTCAAATTGAGTGAGGGGAAATGCTTATAGGAGGATGGGTAGCAAAAGCCCTCAGCCAATTTCAGGTTTCCATCACCGAAAAGCCAACATCGAAGCCTCCATTTTTGCCACCAATGTCGAGCTCCTACCCGCTATGTTAGAGGCAGAATTAGGTGAAATTGACACCGCCATTGGAATCAGAAGGGTCGATTTAGGGGGGTAGGCCCGAGCCCAACTGCAACGGACCTCGATGGACGCCGGTCAACGGCGGTCAAAGTCGGTCAACACCGGTCAACGGTCGGTCAACGGCGACTTTGGATTTTTGTGATCCGGACCTCCGATCGAAGATCCGAGACAGCCTCCCGACTCGTTTTGACGCTCTGAACGTAATGATGACCTCCGTTTGAGCAAATTTTACTTCGGTGAAAATCATCTGGTACCGACTGCACGCAGATCGAGGCGATTCAAACAGTAGTATCGGAGTCCAGAATGACAGTTTCAAGAATGTATGATCTCCAGGAAGTATTCCTAGCCATTCATGGTAGCTCGAGGAGCACTGCAGAGGATGCTTCGCATACTGTAGATGCAGCGAGATACAACTGAATCTGCTTAGCTTGGAGTTCAAGTAAGTAGGAATCTTGCCTCCAGTATGAACTGTTTTAGAATAAACTGTTTTAGATGCTTTCATAGAAATTTATGAAATGCATGATCAGTTATGGTTACACTGTTTTATGTAAGAATGAGTTTTATAACGTTACAAGGTGACGAAAAACCCGTTAAGGGTAAAATCGTCATTATTAAGGAAACGGCTAGAACGGAGTCGAACGCTCCGATTTAGCATAACGTTATTAGACAAAAAATGTTTCGCAATACGTTAAGTAACGTAACGGTTATGTGAGACCAAAGATTTAATAAGAGATGTTTTAAGTAAACGAGAGGTAAACCGATGGGTTATGAAGTTAAAAGGAATGAATAGTTAATGTTTGTGTTTTATTATCAATCAAGTGGATTGATAAAAAGAAAGTTAATTAATGAGTCGGTTGTCGTATGATCAGGACACAAAAGCCGACCAATGGAAGGAAAAGGAACGTAATAGAGAACGCTAGGGCATAGTCCGGGTAAGTTCAGATTTCATCTATAGCATGAAGTAAATAGTTTTAATGCATCCATATGCATTTGTAAATGAGTTTGCAATGGTTAGGCAAGTTATTTTTAAAGTATATTTGCATTTATTATGCAAAAAAGTTCTAAAGTACAAAATAAGGTTTGCAATGAATTTGCAACCGTTATGTTTGAAGCCTATTTGCATATTGATATGCATGAACGTTATGAACTATGATTGGTGTGTGTATTATACATGTGACATGACTTAAAGTATTATATGGATATAATATGAAATAGTTGCTATTCAAAGAAGAAAAATGTATAGCAACTCTACAATATGAAAGTATGAACGACAAATGGATGTATGATATGAATGACATGAGTATGAATAATATGTGAAAGCATGAAATGTGAAAGTATGATATGAACGACATGAATATGAGTAATATATGAAAGCATGAAATGTGAAAGTATGGTATGAATGACATGTATATGTATGATATGTTTATGAATATGATATGCAAGTATAATACTTATACGAGCAAATAATATGGATAAGAATGTTATGATTAATGCTTGTTATCTATAGTGTAACAAGATATAGTATATAAGTACAATACCATGTAGTGCATAACGGATATGCACAATAAGGTTCATAAGAAATTCATTAAGGATATAATCTTCAAGTTGCCTATAGGAAACTAGAAAAATTACTATAAGACACCCTAGGTTCGATTAGAAATCGTGAGAACGATTTAGATAATCAAGTAAAATTTAGAAATTTCTCGTGACCGACAGCGAGGTCACAAGAGCAGAATCAAGACAGAGACTTTATGAATACGAAAAAAAAAAAGAAGATAAAGGCTAGTTTTTTCTTTTATTGCACCCTCAGGAAAGGCTAGACATGTTCAAGAGAGATATAGAAAGTTAAGCGCTGTTATGACCCTTAGAAGTTTTCAGACAGGTACGTAAACATGTTTTAAATCAGCATTGTCACTAGTCTGGAACGACTAGATGATAAAAAGGGCTATAGACTGAACAATAAAAAGATAAACTTACTGACCAGTTTTTACGTACCAAATTGTGATCTAGATGCAGATGTGCAACATAGATACGAAATAGGATTAGTATAAATCCTGCATTTCGACAATGCATAATGTGTTATAATGCAAGTTATAAGTTTTATGAAGCATTGCTATGTAATATATTGCATTTGTATGCAATATGTTTTAGGATAAAAGTTATGATATGCAATATATGATTGCGTAAAATATTGCATTTGTATGCAATATGTTTTAGGATAAGAGTTATGATACGCAATATGTGATTGTGTAAAATATTGCATTTGTATGCAATATATTTTAGGATAAAAGTTATGATATGCAATATGTGATTGCGTAAAATATTGCATTTGTATGCAATATGTTTTAAAATAAAAGTTATGATATGCAATATGTGATTGCGTAAAATATTGCATTTGTATGCAATATGTTTTAGGATAAGAGTTATGATACGCAATATGTGATTGTGTAATATATTGCATTTGTATGTAATATATTTTAGGATAAGAGTTATGATATGCAATATGTGATTGCGTAATATATTGCATTTGTGTGCAATATGTTTTAGGATAAAACTTATGATATGCAATATGTGATTGTGATATATATTGCATTTGTATGCAATATGTTTTAGGATAAAAGTTATAATATGCAATATGTGATAGTGATATATATTACATTGTATGCAATATGTTTCAAAGAAGAATTATAATTTGTAAAATGTGATTGCGTTATATGATGCATTTGTTATGCAATAAGTTTTAGAATAAAAGTTATGATTTGCAAAATGTGATTGCATTATATGATGCATTTGTTATGCAATATGTTGCATTTGTTATGCAATAAGTTTCAGAATAAAAGTTATGATTCGCAAAATGTGATTGCGTTATATGATGCATTTGTTATGCAATAAGATGCATTTGTTATGCAATAAGTTTTAGAATAAAAGTTATGATTCGCAAAATGTGATTGCGTTATATGATGCATTTGTTATGCAATAAGATGCATTTGTTATGCAATATGTTGCATTTGTTATGCAATAAGTTTCAGAATAAAAGTTATGATTCGCAAAATATGATTGCGTTATATGATGCATTTGTTATGCAATATGTTGCATTTGTTATGCAATAAGTTTCAGAATAAAAGTTATGATTCACAAAATGTGATTGCGTTATATGATGCATTTGTTATGCAATATGTTGCATTTGTTATGCAATAAGTTCAGAATAAAAGTTATGATTCACAAAATGTGATTGCGTTATATGATGCATTTGTTATGCAATAAGTTTTAGAGTACAAATTATGATTATCAAAATGTGTTTGCATTTTAAGTTGCATTTGTTATGCAATAGGTTTTATAGTACAAGCAATGATTTATAAGTGTATTTGCATATGATGTGGTTGCATTTGATGTGCTCACTAAGGTTAATAAGAAGGTAACGTAAAGTTGAAAAGAAAGTGTCGTACCAGCCTCCTCGTTGTGAGGTAATAAAAGTATAGTTAAAGTTTGACCTCCCAGATGTGAGGTATACGACCTCGAAGTTCGATGGTCTTAAGTCTTCCACAAGGGAAGCATCACGTTTATGATCTCATGATTAAAGATGTTGGTACGAACACTAAAAGTTATAAGATAAAGAAAGTTAAGGAACAAAAGGTGGAAAGTTAAAGTGTAAGATAAGAAAATAAAAGAAACAAGGATAGAAAGTCAAAGTAAGAAAGAATGGTCATAAGATGCTCATAATCGAAAGTTCATAATTGAGCATAAATTAAAACATGCATTGTGATTGTATTTGATTTGTTTATTGTGAAACATTTATTTGCCATGAAAAACATTATGAGGAATGTTTTGTATTAAATGTTTATGAAAACATGAATGACGTTATGAAGAGCAATCTGAGGATTACTTTATGTTAGATATTTTGTGAAAAACGTTTATAAGAAACGTTATAGCAATTGCTTTAGGAAAACGTTTATGGGAAACGTTCTAGAAAGGTTTTTTTTTAAAGCATGTTTAAATGCTTTGTGAGATTTTGTTTGAACTTACTGAGCGAAAGCTCATAAGAAGTTTCTTCATGCTGTAGGTAGTTTTATGGATGACCAATAGGACCCGTTAAAAGAGTTGGGTGCTGCGGAGGACAGATGCGAAGATTTGGGTATGGATACCATCACTGTTTGCTTCCGCTATGTAAAGAAAAAGTTTTTCATTGTTTAATGTTGTGATTTCAAAGTTTAAAGAAAAGAAAAATTATTTCAGTATTTTTCTTACTAAGTAAGTAAGATTACTGTTTACGAAACGATGTTTAAGTAAGTAAAGTGACTGTCCGAAAAGGCGGGTCATCACAATGACAATGCATAATGTTTTATAGTTTAAGTTATAAGTTTTATGATGCATTTTTTATGCAATAAGTTGCATTTGTTGTGCAATAAGTTTTAGAATAAAAGTTATGATTTGTAAAATGTGATTGCATTACATGATGCATTTGTTATGCAATAAGTTGCATTTGCGATACAATAAGTTGCATTTGCGTTGCAATAAGTTTTAGAGTACAAATTATGATTAGCAAAATGAGTTTGCATTTTATGTTGTATTTGTTATGCAATATATTTTACAGTACAACCTATGATTTGCAAGTGTGTTTGCATATGATGTGATTGCATTTAATATGCTCACTAAAGTTAATAAGAAGGTAACGTAAAGATAAAAAGAAAGTGTCATACCAGCCTCCTTGTTGTGGGGTAATGAAAGTAAAGTTAAAGTTTGACCTCCTAGATGTGAGGTATATGACCACAAAGTTCGATGGTTTTAAGTCTTCCACAAGGAAAGCATCACATTTATGATCTCATGATTAAAGATGTTGGTACGAACACTAAAGGTTATAAGATAAAGAAAGTTAAGGAACAAATGATGGAAAGTTAAAGTAAGATAAGGAAGGATAAGGAACAAGGATAGAAAGTTAAAGTAATATAAGGAAAGTTAAGAAACGAAGATAGAAAGTTAAAGTAAGAAAAGAATGATCATAAGACGCTCATAATCAAAAATTCATAATTGATCATAAATAGAAATATGCATTTTGATTTTACTGGTTTTCCTTGTTATTCCTTGTTATGAAACATTTATATGCCATGGAAAACATTCTAAGGAATGTTTTATATTAAGTGTTTAGGAAAACATAAATGATGTTATGAAGAGCAATCTAAGGATTATATTTTATGAAAACGTTTATGAAAAACGTTACAAAAATGCTTTATGAAAACATTTTTGAGGAACGTTTTAGAAATGTTTTATGAAAAAAGTTTATAAAAAAAAATTTTATGAAAAATGTTTTAAAAAAAAGGTTTTCATGAGAAAAGTTTCTAAAGCATGATTAAATGCTTTGTGAGTATATGTTTGAACTTACTGAGCGAAAGCTCATAAAAAGTTTCTTCATGCTGTAGGTAGTATGTGGACGACTAGTAAGACCCGTTAGAAGAGCTGGGTGCTGCGGAAGACGGATGCGAGGATTTGGGTATGGATACCACCACAGTTTGCTTCCACTACACAAAGGAAAGGTTTTCCACTATTTAATGTAATGTTATCAAAGTATCGAGAAAATCACAATTTTAAGAAATGTATTCAAAGTTTTATGATATATTTATGAAATATTTTATTTTCTTATAAAGTTAAGTTTTGATCAATGATTCATTCAAATGCTTCTTAATAAGTTTTAAGAAACGATTTGATATGGTTTTAAAGACAAGTGTTGAGCGAGGTCTTAACTTGAAATGTGACAGAAGTCGCATCAGTTTTAAAGAACGTTTTAATGATTGTTTAAAGAAAAAAAAATTTAAATCAGTATTTTTTTTACTAAGTAAGTAAGATTACTATTTAAGAACGATGTTTTAAGTAAGTAAAGTGACTGTCCGAAAAGGCGGGTCATTACATATATAGTTCAAGCTCTCGATAATCATGAAACTTAATATCTCATATATATGTTTCATAATTATTAACTCTAAAGCTACTCCACTAAATGCTTAGAGCTGTACTTTCAAACTATATAAAATTACAAAGCCCGAATAGCTAAGTCTCTATGACATATCATAATGTATCGTATCTCTATAGAATATCTATAATTGGCTTAAGGATAAATTTTGTCTTACCTTCCTGATAATTTTCTCTTTTATTTCATTATCTCACCATCGAAAAACTTACCATCCAAAGACAGTATACCATTCAGTTACACCTATGTATCCAAATGGTTAAGCGCTCTAGTTTTTCAATTATAGAATAACGCATATAAGTGGATATCATTGACCCTTAAAGAGGAGCTATAGATTCTATATCTATGAACAATAAGTTTATGCTATCTAGAGTCATGTCTCTAATGTATTGGTATGATACCAATATAAATTGTAGATGTCACCCTTTGGTACATCAAAAGCATAAGTCAAGATAACGGGCCCACTATTCATCTCGGGATTAAGATACAACACATATGATTGTCTAAAAAGAATTGATTTGCCAAGACAGAATTATTAATCCAAATCAATTACCCTTTATGTCCCAATCCAATGCATCGTTACCTATGACAATGCACCAATGTTTCTATTCGTGGAGTCCACCTCCGATGACCAAGACAAACCATCTCCTGTTAGGGATATAGATAACATAACAATCTTTGCATGATTAAAGCGCACAACTTTATTTCCTCGATTGTGGATCTTATGATTTAGACCGTCGCCTTTAAAATCACATATTACGCATAATCTATCCATCATATGCCTGATTCTAAAGGTTTAGACCAACAGTCCCAGACTTTTGTTTGCTTATCATACATCTAACAAATATGAACGTAAAGAGGATATCAATTTTGTATATAAATAATAAATAAACTCTTTATTGATAAAAATGTCTCCAAAAACATATTACATTTTTACTCCTTAAGGCATACATGTCTAACATTACGAAATCCGACCAGAAGGTAAATATGAATCATTAGTGAGCTGAGTGCGACAATAGGACAAGTGCAATGGTCCTATTGTAGATACTATTATAGTTTAAATTCCGCTTTAGAAAGTGTTTATTTTATAGTATGTGATGGTCTTTTAGTAAGATAGAATTACTTTTTGGCAAGACAGTTTTAGTAAGTGTTTTGTAATTATAAGTGGCAAGTATTTTAAAAATATTTATGGTGATCACTATGAAATATAATTATATTTTAAAAAAAAATTCTATACCTTGCAAGTAAGATTAAGTTTAAAAGATTAGCACTAAGTAATGGCTCTAACAGTTGTGTTATTACAAAATCAAATTTTCATCAAAGTTCAAATATACTACTGTATAAAAGCAATATTATCTAAAATATAAGGTATCATAAAACATATTATGATAGCTCATGACTTAAAAGGGAATATAGTAGTTTATTAAGAAAAATGTAGGATTAAAACAAAAATACAATAAGACTATCTCTAATGTAAATTTCAATACTATATTTCCCATCAAAAGTGTAAATATACTATATTTGATGTACTATGTGTTTCAATACATAATGCTATTTCTAATAATATATTTACATTTTGTCATAATTCATAAGCCTTGAAAGTTGTGAAAACAAATCTTGAATATTAAAATACTATGAAACAGACAATGTTGTAATAATTAAAAAAAGTTAATGTACCAAAAAGAGGAATCAAATCCCAAATTTATCATATGTTAAACTTGGTGGCAAATTTACTATCAAGTTTAGCATATAATAAATTTAACATAAGAAACGACAATATATTAGAGAGTCTTTTACACTCAAATGTCAATATTAGACATTGATATATCATTATAGCATTACCTTAGAGATGTTCTAAAAGTCAATGAGACATATGTGAGAATGTTAATTTCAATTAGGGCATGATAAAAGGCTAAAAAAATTTAAAGAAGAATTAAATTTTAATTTTCGAAAAGTGTCAGTCCCCACTCAACCTCACCCAGCTCCACTACCGTTACCAAGAATAGAACTACTAATTACTTGTTTCCCCTTCCATGTTACCTACCTCTCCTAATACTTACGAATGTTGGTATGTAAATAAAATTCAAATTTCTGTCTATATTAGTTTTTATGCATGTACAAAGATATTGAATGATCCACATGATTGCATTTCCAACATAATATCAATAAAATATGTTAAGAGTGTTTGTTAAGTGGGGGCGATATATGTACCTTGCTTCAAGTCCGTCTTTGAGACATCTTCATCCACAGAAATGAAGCAAGCTCTTATTGGCCTAAACTGAGGCACTTCTCCCAATATTTGAAACTTTCCAACTCCGTGGAGAAATTACTACGTGAAATATCCAGTATGTGTAACAAAATCAACCGATGTTGTAGAATTTTGACTCAAGTTAAACTTGAAATATCCAATTCCTTGTTTGAGAACTTACGTAGAATATGCCTCATTAATAATGTTGTAAGGCAGTTGGTCGAGTTAATTCTGACATTCTTTTCTTTAATAAAAATGCATAGAGTTAATAAGTGAGGACAGTTTAGTTAGTTGTAAGTCCCATAGATTGAAGGTTTGAGTCACGCTTAGTCCCATTAAAAAGTAAGCGGCATTCCTCATCCCCTATATCAAAAAAAAAAAAAAGGTAGATTTGAATCATTTTGATATTTTATCCTCCTGTTAGTTGTCGCGTGGTAGTGCTTCCTAGTCTTTTTGCTCTTGATAAGATAGAGAGGAAACAAAAGAAATAATTTGGTAAGAAGGTGAAACGGTGAGATACAAAGCAGTGATTCTAAATCTACAAGTGTGTCGAAATTATCGAATAGAAATTAAGGATCCTCACTCATACCATAATATATATATATATATATATATATATATATATAATTAATGATATAACCTGATATATTATACTCATACAAATTTTCTTATGTATACATAACCTAATATATATATTCATGCATACATACGGAAAATGGAAATATAAATGAAGCTAATATCAATGTGTTCTAATTAAATTATTTGGTAAACACTTGATAATTATAACTACATATCAATAAATAATTTGACAAACAAAATTATAACATTCTTAGTTTAGCGTAATGAGCTTTTTATCGAGGAAACTGAACCTTCGCACTACACTAAATATCTTAAAATCAAATTAATAAAAATTAGGCATTTTAATAATAATTATAATACAATAAAAATATGTTATTATTGGCTAAATTTAAATGCAAGCATTACAGGCATCACAATTTTTTATTCGATTTCTTGGCAAAAAAAAATTCTTTCTGTTAATTTTTCAGTGTAATATAAATATGAGAATATGGAAATTCATTTAAAATTAAAGATGTCAATCTTAATAAGACTGAAATTCATGTATTATAAATTTAATTCCTCCCACCCCTAAAAAACAAAAAAATAATAATTATTATTATTTTTTAAATAAATAATAAAAGTCAGAACGTATAGTTTTTCTTTTCTTTTCTTTTGTTATTTCAAGGAGTGACGATTCATGTTCGTTTCTTTTACCAGTAATTGATATGGCTACGAATTTTCTCACTAGAATGACTTGATATATGAAAAAAAAAATGATATTTACATATTAGGGTTGTGTAGTTTTTTGAATTGTATCCGCAAGAGTGTGATATTTTTGTCAAAATTATCATGGTGAGGTGTGTGTAGAGTATATTTCAAAATTCCTTTGTCTTTGGTATTGCCGTTTAGGTTTAAAAAATAATAATATTATCTCTTTATTTTTCGTTTAAATTATGAAAATTATCTTTTTATTCGGCCTTATCTTTAGCGAGTGGTCTTCAATTTAGAATCAACGAGTTTCATGCTACTGCTACATCAGTCTTTATATGTAATTTTATTTAGGGGTAATTGAATAATAATATTATTATTAAAAATGGGTGTGGTAAGAGTAAACAGAAGGATGATGATGAAACTCCCTAAATATACTTAGGTTCTTACCGCATGAAAAACTAATAATAAGAAGGTTGTTATTTACTACTATTTTCTTACACTGTCCCGACCCGAAAATGGTGCATGACATGGAGACTTGATTTAAGAAAAATAATTTAAGTTAAGTGAGATATATTTTTTTAAACTTGTAATCAAATTATAAATAGGAATTAGCTAAATGTCACCAACCCCCAAAAAATAAAATGATAAATAAAAAAATTTTATCCACTTACTCATGTGAACAACTATTATTTAGACAAATTACACAAATTATTTAAAATGTCGAAATTTTCTTTTTTATGGATATGGACTATACAAAATAGGCCACGAAGCACAAGTTTTAAAACAAAACAACTATCTCAAATAAAACTTTAGAATCTCCAAAATTTAATTCTCACAGTGACCCACAGTTTTACAAATTTTGCCAAAGTACATCATAGGTACAGTGTTCGGCCATACAATCCTTTCACATATACAATTAAATTAAGATAAGAAAAAAGACTATATATTTGCATTGGTACAAACCATCTTACAAATCTAACACATGTCATAAGCCCAACTGGAAGCGTCACAGTATACATATTGATAACTTGTCAATACTATATCGATACTTACTTAGCAACACTTTTTGCATCACCTAAAAGGGGTTAATTTAAAGTGCAAAAATGAGCAAAAGGCCCAGTAGGATAACATTTGAAGAAACTTTAACTTATCAAAACAATTAAGGTATTTAACTAAGCAATAAGGTAAACAAGAAAATAATTGGAATAACAAAGATTTTACAAATATAGTAAAATGATTAAGAAAGAGATGAGACAATTATAATTAAATTCCCTATTCGGAACCCTATATATATCATATACTTTAACATATTTACGATGCCTTAGCCAATACCCACGCTACGGAGCCCTCGTCAAGGTTTAGAGGCCTGCCCTCAAGGTTACACTCTATATAACTTCATCTCTCTGGCTACTAAAAACCAACCACCAAGAGCCATATGTCTTCGGTAGTGTTTGGATTCTCCATTATACTCAAAATTTCTTATTTTGAGTCCAAATCATAATTTCTCAAATTCATTTGTCAAAACATGAAACTGATCATATTCACATATTATAATACATTTCGCAAACTTCTTGCAATATGCAAAAACACATTTATAAACAATCTTGTAAGAAACATGCTCATCTAAGATAACAATATTGGCCAAAACGTCTAAGGATAGCCTTATATATCACAAATCTAACTTGCACAGCGTAAGCTCAAACGCTATCCAACCTTGACCGTTTCTAACAAGGTCAAAGAGGACCAAAAAAGAACAAATAACACTATAACTTTACATTATGTATAAATCAATCTCTTATGTAACATTAGGAATCGTAAGATTCCTTTCTCCATAGAAGGTTGCTTGCCTGTTTTTATAAGGAGCAATGTTACATTGGGAATCATGAGATTCCTTTCTCCATAGAAGGTTGCTTGCCTGTTTTTATAAGGAGCAATGTTACATTGGGAATCATGAGATTCCTTTCGCCAAAGAAGCTTGTTTGCCTGCTTTAATCTGCCACCAACTTGCTTGGCTAGTTTTTTTTTTCTTTTTTGCTTGGCTTGCTTTAGTATGCCTGTATTTTTTATTTTTTTATTTGGTCTTCTTTAATAATGAAAATGTGTGTATATATTGTTTGATTTTTTTTCCCCGTCATTTGGTGAAGCAGTGTGTGTACTTTTTTTGTCATTATGTTTTCTTTGTGTGGTTTAGTGAAGTGGTGGGTTTTGAGGTAAGAATTTGGACGGACAGATTATTTGGAATTGGGTTGTGTTCATTGTTTTTTTTTTTTTTTTTTGGGCCAAATAATTGGTTTAGTGAGAATGAAGATGAAATAGATGTTTAAAATTGATGTACAAAGATAAACATATATATATATATATATATATATATATCATGTAACTAATTTTTTATCATAATTTAATGTTTGAATTTTTATTTAGAAAAAAAAATTTCAACTTATGAAGCATGTGTCTAAAGCACGTATATATATTATTACGTATGAAAGTTAAGACACGCAACCTATTTTTCTCAAAATATTCATACTGCAGCAAGTGCAAGCTCCACCCAAGGGCTAGGCCTGTAGGTTGTCGTCTAAGGCCACTTGGCTAAAATGCTCTACTTTTCTTCTTTTATTTTTATTTATTTATTTTTGTGCGTTAAATACTCAGCCTAGTTATGTCGTCCCATAAGGCTGTAATAATTAAAAAGTAGCTTTTCTTTTTTCCAAAAAAAATAATATCTACTTATTGCTGGTTATATATAAATTATTGAACGCAAAGTTTATTGTTCCTGTTAGTATACCGAAATTCGCTTGATATTAAAACGTTAAAATTATAAATTCTTTTTAAAAAAGCATATAAAATATACATTTTTGTTTCAGGTTTTTGAAAGAATACTTTTTTTATTGTGCTATATATGGAAGAAAAATCGTTGATTTTCTTTTTAATCAACGTTTCGCTCTTTTTTAAGACTTATTTTAGATATTTCTTTTTAAATTTGAGTCTCGCAATGAATGTAGTTGGTTCCAAGTTAAACACGTGTCTTAACATGTTCCAAGTTAGTAGCATGCCTTCAAGTCATTCCGTTAAGAGAGACTTTTTTTAGGTTTTTCAATGATGTTTTTTTTTTTTTTCTTGTCTTATATTTTAGGGTTGTTTATCTTTCTATACGCTAAATTTTATTTTTCTTTAAAAAAAATATTTTGAGCTTTTAATCTCATCAACTAAATACTTTCATGCATAAATTCATATTTTTTATCCTTTGACATTTGGTTTTGACATGAAAAATACTCAAAATACTTTTAAATAGAAAAACAATAATAAAATTGAGTGGTAACCAAAAACGCGTGTAGATTTATTAGATTCAACTTGCGTGTAATATATATAATTATTTTTCAAAAAAACTGCCTATGGGCTATGGCCCAAGTTCTATTGAGCCCGACCCGAGTCCATTTGCTAAAAGAAATGCCATAAAAACATCTTATTATTATTCTAGATGCCAACGAATAAAACAGGTCAAGCTATATTTTTATATTACGAGCTTTCAAGGGACAATTTTGGTAGCAAGAAGTCGTCTTTTTCCCCATACTTCTACAAAAGAGCTTATTGAGATTTTTTTTTTTAATTTTCTTTAAATTACTTAATGAGATAAGTTATACACACACAATTTCAAAAGAAGAAGAACAAGGAGGAAGAAAACAAATTCTCTACAAAATGCATGAACCTTTGAGAAGAAAGCGTCCAAGATGAAATATTGCGCTCTATACTATAATTGATAGCATCCTATAGACAGATGTGAGCATGTAAAGTCGTGCACATAACCTAAAGAACAAAATTTTAGGCCAGTTGGAAATTGTTTTGAGAATTTTTATAGGTTGTTTGGAAGGGTGGTGGGAACCAGTTGTGGAAACTACTTTTATTGTAGTATGTAAGAGTTTTATACTGTAGCATATTCTTTTATTGTTACTGTAGCATATGAGAGTTTTATACTGTTTATAACTTAGATTGTGGTGGAAACTGAGTGGTTCCTACCACTGCCAAACACCCCCTTAGAAATGTTTTTACACATTTTTTAAGACAAAAATACTTTTAGTGTAATTCCTCAAAAATTCTTATTTTTCAAAATAAAATATTTTTTATCTATTTTGAAAATACTACCATATTATGAAACCACAAAGAGTGATTATGGTTTATACAAGAATGTCTTGGTGTTCTCTTTTTTTTAAATTTTTTTTTTTAAAGGTGTCGATAATCATTCATGAATCAATATTTCTCCAATACTAATTACAATCAATAATGTATTTGTAGATAAACTTTACTAAGTTCAAAAAAGATAAACTTTACTAAGTTCAAAAAAATCCTAGCGATAAGCATAATCTTAATCTAAAATTAAATATCAATTCTAGAATATATTCTTTTACACAAATTTTTTTTTCCCACGTAAAATAGCCATCATGTTCGTATTATCTTAATAGTTATTTATAATCTATGTACAACATTAATTTTTTATTTTATTTTTTATAGTCATTTATAATCTAAAAACAATTCTCTCTTTTTCCTATTTTCAATCTCCCCCTCATTCTTCCATATAGACAAAATTTTATTACAAGGGGCCACGATTCACGTGGTTCAACATTTTATCGTCGACCTTTCTTCCGAAATACCAAAAATAACAATCAGAATAATGTAAGAATGGTCCCTATTTTGCAAGCCTTTTAATAAAGCAAGGTTTATTTAATAGTTCTGCTTTAAATTTCCCTATTTCAATTAATAGTTGTGTTATTATGTGACCCAAAATCCTTTGGCAGAAAGGCAGAGCCACGGTGCTACAATTCGGTGCACGAGCGCCGCGGCTCTCCGATTCGGCCTGAACATCTATTCCGCGTTTTTACGTATTTTTGGATTATTTTTAGGCTAAGGTTTGAATCCCTATATATATATATATACTTCATATTCTCCATAGTTTACAGTAGTCACAAAATATCATAAAGATTATAGTGTTGAAAGTGATACAGAGAACTTAGTCTTGTAAGTTTGTGAGTCATTGAGTAAGTAAATTTCTGTATTTGAGCGCTCTAAACAATGTTGTAATTTTTGTTTTGTGATTAATGGATTGCTTCTCCTCTGTCCGTGGTTTTTTCACCCTTCATTAGGGTTTTTTCACGTAAAATCTTGTGTGTATTTTTCTCTCTATTTCTTGTTGCTTATTGCTTTAATCTCTAACAAGTGATATCAGAGCATTGGCTTTGATTTTCAATGGCAACCATGAAATTCGATATTCCGCTGCTGGATCGCACAACGAGGTTTTCTCTATAGCAAGTGAAGATGAGGGCTATTCTAGCGCAGATGGACCTTGATGATGCGCTATTGGGTTTTTGATAAGATGCTCTCATTATAGATGAAGGGGGGAAAAGAGCGTAAGGACCGAAAGGCTCTGTCCCAAATACACCTTCATTTGTCAAATCAGATTTTGCAGGATGTACTAAAAGAGAAGACTGCTACTGCTTTATGGCTCAAGTTGGAGCAATTATGCATGACCAAGAGTCTGACTAGCAAAATTCATCTAAAGCAGTGTCTATATTCTCACCAAATGTATGAAGGTACATCTCTCGAGTATCACTTAACTATGTTTAAGGAGATTGTGTTTGATTTGGAGGCTATGGAAGTTAAGTATGATGAAGAAGACCTTGGGTTAATTTTATTATATTCACTGGCTTCATCGTATGCCACATTTAGAGATACTATCTTGTATAGTTGGGACACTTTTACCCTAGATGAGGTTTATGAGGCTTTCTTTTCCAAAGAAAAGATGAAGCAGTTAGTGATTGCATCCAAAACACAAGGAGATGGTCTAATTATTAGAGGTAGAACTCAAGAAAGAAGTTCTAGGACTGAGAATAGAGGTAGGTCCAAATCCAAAAAAAAAAAGAGAAGTTCTGTAACTATTGCAAGAAGAAAGGGCACGTCAAAACTGAGTGTTATAAGTTGCAGAATAAAACAAGATGGTTGATAATCAGAAGGGAAAGGAACCAGATGTCGGTGAGGCTAATGTCATTGAAAAAGTTTCTGATGGTGAGCTTTTCATAATTTTTTATGGTGATTCCAAACCCTGTGAGGATTGGGTTCTTGACTCTGCATGTACGTTTCATATGTGTCCCAACCGGGACTAGTTTTCAACATATGAGATGGTTCCTAAGGGCTTTGTTTTGATGGGAAACAACACCCTATGCAAGGTTGCCGGTATTGGTACCGTCAGAATTAAGATACATGATGGTGTAGTGAGGACAATAGATGATGTAAGGCATGTCCTTGATCTTAAAAGAAATTTAATTTCCTTGAGTACTCTTGATGCTAAAGGGTTCAAGTACACCGGTGAAGGTGGAGTTCTAAGAGTGAGTAAAGGAGCTCTTGTGATGATGAAAGGTGAGAAAAAAGCTGCTGGTTTGTATGTTTTGCAGGGTACTACAGTTGTTAGTGATGCCAAAGTTTCTACATCCACTATATCTGATGGTGATCTCACTTAGTTAGGGCATATGTGACTAGGGCATATGAATGAGCTTGGGATGGCAGAGTTAAGTAAGCGAGGGCTTCTTAATGGACAGTGCATAGGCAAAATGGAGTTTTGTGAGTATTGTATATTTGGGAAACGAAGGAGAGTTAGATTTGACAAAGGCATTCACAACACAAAAGATGTTCATTCTGACCTTTGGGACTGTCTACTATTCCTTCTCATGGTGGAGCTAGCTACATCCTTACAATTATAGATGACTGTTCTAGAAAGGTATGAACATTTTTTTTGAAGCAAAAGAATAATGTTTTTGCTACTTTCAAATATTGGAAGACCATGGTAGAAAAGTAGACCGGTAAGCCAGTTAAACGTCTCTGCACTGATAATGGCTTAGAGTTTTGTTCAGATGAATTTAATACCTTCAGTAAATCAGAGGGAATTTTAAGGGACTTAACATTTCGACGTACTCCGCAGCAAAATGGTGTGGCTGAGAGGATAAACAAGCATTGATGGAGAAAGTGCACTACAGACGCTCCAATGCTGGGCTACCTAAGTCGTTTTGGGCTAAAGCTGCTTCTACAGTTTGTTATTTGGTCAATCGTTCTACTTCCATCGCTATTAACAAGAAGACTCCACAAGAGATATGGTCAGGTAAACCTGTAGATTACTCTAATTTAAGAATTTTTTGTTGTCTTGCCTATGCTCATATTGACAATGGAAAGTTAGAGCCTAGATCCATAAAGTGCTTATTTCTTGGTTATAACCCTGATGTTAAAGGCTATAAGTTATGGTGCTCAGAAACCAAGAAAGTTATTATTAGTAGAGATGTTGTGATTGATGAGACTTTCATGTTACATGAGACATGTACTACGGGGTCTAGTGATGTTGATCGAGAGAGATCTGGTAGACAAGTGGAGTTTCAAATTAAGACATGTACATCATCCGATTCGACTTTCCAGTCAAGTTCAGAGAGTCAAGGCGATAGTGCTTTGCCATCACCATCATCGTCGCCACTATAGTACTCTATTGCTAAGGATAGGCCAGGGAGAGATGTTAGGCATCCACAAGGGTATGCTGGGACCGCCTTGGTGGCTTATGCTTTATCAGTGGCAGAATGTATTGAGTTTGGTGAGGAACCTTCTACTAATTCAGAGGCGGTTAATTCAGTTGACTCTAGTAAGTTAATGATTGCTATACAGGAGGAGATGAAATCCCTAATAAAAATGGCACATAGGATTTGGTGAAGTTGCCTAAAGGGAAGAAAGCTATTCGCTACAAATGGGTATTTTGAAAGAGAAGAAGGCACACCGGGAGTTGAAGATGCTAGGTACAAGGCTAGACTGGTTGCAAAAGAATACAGTCATATTCCAGGTGTTGACTTTACAGATGTTTTTTCTCCAATGGTTAAGCATAGCTCAATTCGAGCCTTGCTTAGTATTGTGGCCACTCATGATCTTGAGCTTGAGCAGTTAGATGTGAAGACTACATTTTTGCATGGGGAACTTGAGGAAGACATTTACATGCAGCAACCTAAGGGTTTCATTGTTACAAGTAAAGAAGACTATGTTTGCTTGTTGAAACAGTCTCCTAGGTAGTGGTATAAGAGATTTGACTCATTTATGACCACTCATGAGTTTAAGAGGAGTAGCTATGACAGCTGTGTCTACTTCAAAAAGCGTGATTATGGGTCCTTTGTTTATTTGCTTTTATACGTTGATGATATGTTGATTGCTGCTAAGGATAAAGGAGAAATTAAGAAGTTAAAAGGCTCAACTCAGTAAAGAGTTTGAGATGAATGACTTGGCGGCTGCCAAGAAGATTCTCGGCATAGAGATTTTGAGAAATAGAAAAGCAGGTAAGCTATATTTGAGTCAAAAAAGATACATCGAAAAAGTTTTGCGTAGGTTCAACATGCAGAAAGCAAAACCAGTGAGCACTCTGTTAGCAGCACATTTCAGACTTTCAGGTGCATTAGCTCCACAGTCAGACGATGAGATTGAGTACATGTCATGTGTTCCATACTCTAGTGCTCCCTTATGTATGCTATGATATATTATCGCCTAGATTTATCATATGCAGTTAGTGCAGTTAGTATATACATGGCTAATCTAGGTAAAGAGCACTGGAAAGTAGTGCAATAAATTTTCAGATACTTGCATGGTACTATTGATGTTTGTTGGCACTTTGGGAGGACTAGAGATGGTGTTGTAGGATACGTTAATTCTGATTTTGATAGAGACTTGGATAAGAGGAGATCCCTTACTAGGTATGTGTTTACAGTTGGTGGTTGTGCAATTAGTTGGAAGGCTACCTTACAGGCTACTGTTGCCTTGTCTACTATTGAAGCTGAATACATGGCTATTACGGAGGCTTTCAAAGAAACTATTTGGTTGAAAGGCCTATTTGGAGATCTTAGTGAAGACTTGCAAACTACTATGGTGATGTGTGACAGTCAGAGTGTTATTTTTTTTCACTAAAGATCAAATGTTTCATGAGATGACGAAGCATATTGACGTTCACTATCACTTTGTTCATGATATTATTGCTCGTGGTGATATTGTAGTAAGCAAAATCAGTACGCATGATAATCTTGCCAATATGATGACTAAGTCATTACCTACAGCTAAGTTTGAGCATTGGTTGAACTTGGTTGGAGTTCATGCTCGTGTTTGTTAGTTGCCCGTTGGGGCTTTTTGGAAAAAGTGGAGAATTTGATTAATCACATGTTGGAGTTCTTTATGGTAGATTTTGTGTCAAGGTGGAGATTGTAATTATGTGACCCAAAATCCTTTGACAGAAAGGCAGCATCGCAGCTCTTGAAAGTAGTGCCGCAGCGTTACAATTCGGTGCACGAGCACCACGGCGCTCTGATTCGGCCGGAACATATATTCCGCATTTTTACACATTTTTAGGTTATTTTTAGCTAGCGTTTGAGTCCCCATACATATATATATACTTTATATTCTCCATAGTTTCCAGTAGTCACAAAATATCATAGAGATCATAGTGTTGAAAGTGAGACAAAGAACTCAGTCTTGTGAGTGATTAAGTGAGTAAATTTCTGTATTTGAGCGCTCTAAACACCGTTGTAATTTCTGTTTTGTGATTAATGAATTGCTTCTCCTCTGTCTGTGGTTTTTTCACCATTTATTAAGGTTTTTCCACGTAAAATCTTGTGTGCATTTTTTTTTTTATTTCTTGTTGCTTATTGCTTTAATCTCTAACAAGTTGTTTATTGGCAAAAATGAATATACACACAAACATACATATATACAATTCTTGTTTATTTCTTCTATCCGATTTCTGATGGCGTCATAATTGAGAGCCTTTAAACAAACGTCTAAAAATTAAAGCACTCGTTCTATTGACCAATGGCTGAGGCCTAGTATTATTGTTTCCACAAAAACAATAAAAATAATAATAATAATAATAGTCCACTATTTCTATAATTTTTGCAATCTTTAGCGATTCGAAGGTTCTTTCATGATTCCTGTTGATGATCTTCAAGTGATACGAGGCGAAAAGAAAAGGTATTAAATTCTCGTGTTAGATTGCATATTGAAAAGAGAATAAAGATTAAAGGAACTAAATTTTTATTGTGTATATCTCATAAGTAAAGAATTAACTTTTTTTACGTAAAGACAAAATGATTCCTGTGACAATAATTATAGCATTAACGCTTTCTTAAATTGTACATTAAATTGGTCCTTCCTCTTTACATTATAAATTCAAATGAATGTGATTTTTACCCACTTTTTCTAAAATATGCATTAGTTAGTCAAATATTACGATGCCCATCTAATGAACACGGTTATTTTTTATCGTATACCTTGTATTTTGAGTTTCTAAAAATAAAAATAAAAATTCACCCTACAAAATGGATGTTATGAAGATTATATCTTTCAATTTCGATTTCATGCCAATTTTATGCCTACAAAGTTAATAATCGATTTAGCCCTTAAAAATACGAAGTTAACCTTGCAGTTTGTAGATGATCTTGTAACAAAGAATGAATAAAACATAATGTTTCAAGAAATTTAAAAAAAAAGGTCAAAAAAATAGAATTTTCAACCTAGATTGCAAAGGGTAATTTGTTAATTTGTGATTCAGTGCAAGATTATCTATAAACTACAAAGGGTAAATTTATCAATTCATGTCCAAATTAATTGTTGACTTGGAAAATATACGAAGTTGATATGGACTAAAAATTCAAAGGTATAGTTTAGAGACCATTCAAAACAGAAGGCTATGTTTTCAAGAAACTCAAAATAAAGATTATGTTTTTAATGAACTCCAAATTAGGGTATAAAGTCATAACTATCATAGTGAACAAAATTCTATGGAGAGGTCTTAGATGAAAAAAATCTTATCTAATGATTTGATCACTTACTATGACGATTTTAATTTTAAACTATTTGGGATAACTAAACCAATCCTTGATAAGTTTGTGTGTCGAGTGTCTATTGGCCAGTAAAAAGTAAACTTATATTTGTCCACTAAACAAAATTAATATTAATTAATAAGCTCACAGACTAGTCTAATCAGCTTTGCATTATGTTTTCTTTTCTTTTTCTTTTTTTAATAGAATTTGCATCTTGTTTTTTTTTTGTAATTCTCAAGCTTCAATTGCCAACCACATGGGCAACAAAGACCTTTGCATCTTCAGTTTCCGTTAGGTAGTGAATGTGTGTCTGTGTGTCCCACCACACTAGAACTTTCAGCTCACTCTGTTTTGTGTCGCCTAATATCAGAAGGGCCCATCAGGAATTATGCGTCCCTCTTGAAAATCAGCGCACGTGGCTAAAATCTCTTATACTTGTCTTTTTTTTTATCTTTTTTTATTATTATATTTATAGCAATAACTGATCCACACCGTTTTTTAATTATAAACAATGTAAAACTCTCACATACTACGTTAACAATAAAAAAAATCGCTACAGTGTAAAATTTTCACATACTACAATAAAAAATATTTTTAACCAACGGTTCTCCGTTACCCTACTAAACACCCTATTATATTATATACAAGGACTCTAAGAAGATTCCAATAGTTACAAAGTTTTATTTTCTCCTTTTTTTGTGTGTACGGACGATCTTGAAATAACAAGTGGATTCTCTAGAAATTTCAGCCACAATCCAGTTTCCTAAAGAAACATGCTTGCCCGCTTCAAATCTGTTTTGAAAGTCTATAAGAAAGCTGTCGATGATTACAAGTCTTTAGCAACTTACTATCCTCGTTACAAAAAAAATAAATAAATAAATAATAACAATAATTATTATTATTAAAATAAAAATGGAAAGTCGCAGGGCGAGGGAAACCTCCAAAGCAAATTATTCATAAATATTTATTTGTAATTACTTGAAAATGTTTAATTATCCATAACGAGTTTATTGCAATGGCACTTGCCAATAATTTTTCTACTCACCATACAGTGTACAAGGCTTGGATGGTACAAAAGATAGCTCCAATCTTTAACAAAATTTTCTTTTCTTTTTATTTTATATTATTATGAACATTGTTAGTCTCTAAATTACAAATACTATAACACTTTAATTTCTAAACCTTTTATTTGGACATATTACAGTCTTTAAGCTATAAAATAGTATGACAGTTTGATTTCTTAACTTTTTATTTTGACATATTAAACTGAATTTTTTTTACCCTCTACTAGATGATTTTTTATTTTTTACTCTGCTACAGAACTTCTTCTCTTTTAGAATTGTCGTGTTACTCCTTAAATTCTCCCTTTAATATTTGAATTAAAAATTGGGCATACCTAAGTATATTCATTTTCACATAGTTCATTCATTGAATTTGTCGTGTTAGCTTACCAACAGGAAGCATCAACTGAAGGAAGTCAATTGGCCAAATCGATTAGAGAAGATGAGTTGACTAGAGGCGATAGTCAACTAAACACCAACGAGACTCACCTAAGACATATCAAAAAGAATCTTCCTTGGATCCCAAGAAGACCAAATTGGCCAAATCTACAAAATAAAGATAAAATCCGGGTCAAGCTTGGAGAAGAATCAACCTAAATCAAATAAGAAAACAAGCAAATGGGAAAGTCAACTAGAATCAAATAAGGAATTTACCCTTCTCCAATCAACATGGAATTACTACAAGAATCAAGAAACTAGGAGGTGCAATTCATTCTTTATAAATACAAGATTGATCTCACTTATTGTACACATTTTATTCAACATATTTACATCCTCTCTATCTAAATTCTCTCTCTAAAACCCTCCTCCTTCATTTTCCTTTCTTTCTACTCAACCATTGTTCTTTTTCTTAATATAGTGAAACCTCGAGTTCCTATAATGGACATAGCCTCTATTCCAAGGTGAATCATTATAAATTTGTGTGTGTTTCATATGGACTCGAGACCAATCGACTTGCACATACAATTGGCTTCAGGGAGTAGTCATTGGACCTCTGAACAAATCTAATTGTAGAATTCATTCTCTACAATGCCTCAAGCGTTTAATAGTCAAGAATTTGAAGAATAGGAAATAAATTCCAAAAGAAAAGGAATTAAGTTCCATAATTGCATTAAAGTGTTTATTAATCTATTAAGGAATTAAGTTACATGGAGAATTGAATTTCTATTATTTTGTTTACATTGCTAAAGAATGAGAAGGAATTGGAAAAAAAAAAAAACAACAAGTACGCTTACAAAATTACCCTTTTGTAAAGTAAGTAACTAACTTAAAGTAAGGTATATTTGAAAAATAAGTTTGTTGGTTCCTTTTTTTTTAAGGGAAAGGAATTAAATTCTGTAAGTAAGAGGTGGGAAATAAGTTCCCTATATTAAGAAATTTAATTTTTTTTTATAAGTGAGATCTACCTCATTTAATTCCTAAGTATAAAAATAAACACTAGAATTTAAAACAAGGAACTCATTCCCTTTGCCAGAATTAGAATTCCTTGTAAATAAGCACATCCCAAGCTTAAAATGTCATTGATTGAAGAGGTGGTTTGTCGGATTGAATTGGTGATGTTTTTAACTTTTGCATTGGTGTTTTATCACCAGAAAATAAATAGCATTCAGTAATCAACCAATGGCAATTAATAATTTACGACTCCACAGTGATACGCTATGGATAATTCAATAATAAACTCATCTATTAGAGGTAAATCGGTGGTATCATATTGCTTAAAAAACAATGTTGATTGGTACCACTTAATTGTTAATGAAAATGTTTATGCATGTCTTTTGAGGCATGACAAGGGCAACACTTTTTGAATAGTGGTTTGTTGAGCAAATAATTGAAAAAGGGAACAAAAAAAAAATTGGGGAATGATTTTTTTTTTTTAAGGAAATGAAAAATGGTTGAAAGTGTTTTCACATTTTCGTTTTCATTTTCTAAGACTTACATACCCAAACACAGTTTCACTTTTTTACACCCAAAACATTTTCTTAAAAAAATAACTAAGTGCAATTTTAAAAATAATTCAAACACCATTTTTAAAAAATTTTCATTTTTATATTCATACTCAAAACAAAACTATTTTAAAAATAAATCAAACGGGCAGGCTCGTCCAATAATCAAAATAGATTGTTAAAAACTGGACATCCGTTTACTTTTACATATTTAATTTTGGTTAATTTTACTTATAATTCTTGAGGAATAACTGTTTTCTCTCTTTGGCCATAAACTTTCAATTAACACATTAAAAGTCCCAATTTTAAAAAATTTTATGTTAATAGTACCTCTCATGCTAAAAAAAGGTTAAAAATCTAATCAATTTCATAACAAGGCACACATGATTTGTTAATAATAGGGAATATTGTAAAATCACTTTTGGGTAACTTGATTTAGGCGATTGTTTAAACCGCATCACGTGCGCCTTACCTGGTGAAAGATGTTAGTATTTAACGTTTCCATTGTAAAGATATCACTAATGCAATATTTGAAAAGCTTGAGAACTATTAATGTGTCAAATGAAAGCTAAGACATCAAAATGAGACTATCAATATTCTTCGGGAAAAAATCAACAAACAACCCCGAGTTTTAGTTAAATCAACATTTGGCCTTGTATTTTTTATGATCCCAAAAGTATCTCTTGTATTTTGAATTTTTCTAAAGATTATCCTCTATGTTTCCTAAAAAAAGGAAAAAAAAACCCTGTTACTGGTCAAAGTTTTTGAAATACCAAAACAACCCAATAATTACTATTTTTATTTTTATTTTAGTTGTTAATTATTTGATTTTTTAAAAAACAAAAAAGAGTTAAAGGTAAACAAATCTGACAAAAAAGGAGATAGCATGTTCAGACGGTTACGGAGAAGGATCCATTGTAGGGCTTAGTCAGTCCAACAAGTTCAAGTTTGACTAGCCATGTATTGACGTCGTGAGTGCATAGATTGTGTAGGGCTAGACCAATATAATATGTTAAGTTTTGAATTTTTGTCAATCAAAATGTAGTTTATTTTATTGAATTTATTTTACTTGTTCTCTCTAAATTAAAGTTCTTAGCTTTGAATGTCTAAAATAATGTTACACTATTGTTCCTAAAAGACAATTATGTCATCATTTTCAACAATATAACCAAGTAAAAGAGTTACATCTTATTTCTTTTGAAAAATTTAAAGGATATTTTTAAAAGAGTTTAAAAAATAAGATTTTTTTTGAATTTTTAAAAATATAAGGGCAAACGTAAAAATTAGCCAAAACTCAAGGTGTATTATTATTATTTATTTATTTATTTTTTGGATATTTTCTCAATTCTTAATGAAACTAATGCTTTAAATTCTCCAACCGGTGCACAAAAATGCCACCTGCCCCTTCCAACAAGTACGGTGGGCCACCAGCAACCGAGCATATCATAGCCACGTGTACGGTTCCAATTTCGTAAGAATACTATCACACTCTCTCTCTCTCTATATATATATATGTATGTATGTATGTATGTATGTATATGAGTCGCATGTATATCTTAGGCGAAAAGGCCGTTGTGTTTTTTTCCAAACCACATGTCGGATTTTAGGTGTCATTGTCCGACTTACCGAAGAAAAACCCCACAGTTCGCCAAAACCATAAGCTCAGTTGTTACTTATTACTAATCCAGCGAAAAATATGACTCAGAAATTTCCAAAAACAAAGCCAGGAAAACAAAATAAATAAAAGAAGAAGAAACATTTTTCTTTTGTTTTATTATTTTTTGAAAACATTTTTTCGTTTTTGTGTGGAGAAGGTTGAGGTAAAGCTTCCAAAGGGGCGTTTATGGTGTCCGTGAATCCGAATCCAGCGCAAGGGTTTCACTTCTTCGATCCCATGTATATGGGCCTCCCCGGCCTCAATTCCATGCCTCCGCCGACGACAGCGCCGGCCAATACGTCGTCGGCAGCGGCTAATACGGCGCCGTTGACGGAGGATCCGAGCAAGAAGATCCGGAAGCCGTACACGATCACCAAGTCTAGAGAGAGCTGGACGGAGCAAGAGCACGACAAGTTTCTGGAAGCTTTACAATTGTAAGTAGGCGACGAATTTATATGAACTCTTTTTTTTTTTTTTTGGTGAATTATGTGCGATAACTGATGAAGTATGTTGAGTTCTTGATCGGAAGAAAGTTTATTCCTTAATTTGCTTCGATTGATGAGGGATTAAGAAGTAGGTTTTATGTTTTGGGTATTTTTGGTCCATTCTTTGGTTTTTGGGGTTCGGTTTAGTAATTGATCATAATCTAAAGTTTATTTATGGGACGGCATGTCTTGAGATTGCAGCTTTTGCATTCTAGTTGTTTGTTTTTTGTTTTTGGGTTTTGTGTTTGCAATAAAATGCAATATCTTTGTATGGTAAAACGTACTCTTGGTATGGTATGATCTTCTGGAATTTGCGACCGAGTTAGCGTTCATAGTTGAAAGTACTACTATTGCTTAGATAAATCAATCTCCTTTATATGAAATGAATAACAGCTGCAATAATGCTCGAGTGTATCAGCTCTGTTTTTTTTTTTTTTTTTTCTCTTTTTAGTTTCTTATTTTATTTGATTAGGTATTAAAACTATTCACTAGGATCTAGGATTTGTGATTCACATTATCTACCGAATGTGTGACAAAATCTTAATTTAAAGCTAATGAGCCACCAACATGATTTTTCTGTGTATAGTTGTTATGGCTTATCAGTCATGCGTACTGATTAGCTCCTTTTTTTGGTTTTTTGCTCAACTCGTTCAGATTTGATCGTGACTGGAAGAAGATTGAAGCATTTGTTGGTTCAAAGACAGTTATTCAGGTGCTTTTCTTATCCTATGCGCGTAGACATAGATGTAGTTCTGTGTTCAGAGCTTGGAGTTTTTTCATAACTTCTCTCAAGGAAGTTGTTGTCCCTGGCAGAACATTCTATTGACTAATTCTGTTATACCACGTATTGCCATAGTTCTATTTCTTGGAGCCATAACCTAAGTTCTACATGGAGATCTTGTGTTTACTTCTGCTTAGACTTGTCTTTTTTCTTAGATTTAGTTTTTGCAATCTTTTAACTGCTTTTGTAGCCATAACCTGGCAGAACATTCTATTGACTAATTATGTTATACCATGTATTGCAATAGTTCTATTTCTTGGAGCCATAACCTAAGTGCTTCATGGAGATCTTGTGTTTACTTCTGCTTAGAATTGTCTTTTTTCTGGGATTTAGTTTTTGCAATCTTTTAACTGCTTTTGTATACTTTGACAGATACGTAGCCATGCACAAAAGTACTTTCTAAAAGTCCAGAAGAGTGGGACCAGTGAACATGTGCCTCCCCCTCGACCAAAGCGGAAGGCTGCTCACCCGTACCCACAAAAAGCCTCTAAAAATGGTGTGCACAGTTGATATCTATATTCTGTTTTCAATAAGTGTGCTTTTTTTAATTATTGTTAATACTTATTGCCCGTGCGCATGTCTGGCAGCTCCAATTATTACTCGTGTTACTGGGCCATTTCAGTCTTCCAATGCTTTGTTGGAGCCTGGATATATTTACAGGCCGGATTCATCATCTGTGCTTGGAAATTCTGTAACCGGTGCCACATTGTCTTCTTGGAGTTATGGTTCTGTGCCACCAGTCAACGTCACACAAGTGACCAAAGGTTTCAGTTGCTTCTATTCTATCCTTTACCAGCTGAAACTTCTCGTCTTTGTCCATTTAAATTTAATAACTCTGCTTGTGACAGTCATTATGTTGTTTTTCAGATGATGGGGGGTCATTTGTACCGGCTGTTGCAAATAATTCTTGCTATAGCAGTAGTACTGAAAGCGCTCCAAGGACTTGGCCAACCAGTGAAACAATTGATCCTAGGTTACACTCCAAGGCAATGAGAGGTAACTAATCTTTTCAGTGTTTTTCTTTTAATATTATTGAAAAATGCACACGTTTATGTACGTATATAACCATATTTAATTGAAGTGCATAAACTGGTGATGATGTTTTTAGTAGCTTTCTAAACAGGGCGAGATTGAGAACCAGCCTTTGACCTTTACTTGCACTTTCATACGTGCATGACAAATCTGATGCATCTCTTTGGATCTTATTTACTTTTCAATTGTCCCTGTAGGTCTTCTTAAATGAATTCGCTGCAAAATTCATGTCATTTTTTTGACAAAGCTTTATGATTTCATGTTATGTGCATTTTGTTTTGATGAATATGCTGCTCTTGAAGTTTGTTAGCTCATTTTAGACTAAAGAGAAGGAAAATATTTATTGTAGCTCTATGATCGATTAAAATGAACTGACAAGGAATTTTTTGTTATTTTCTTGACATTGCTTCTATGCTTTTCATGTTACGTGCATTCCTTTTGACGAATATGGTGCTCTTGAAGTTGGTTGGCTATTGTAGGTCTATGATTAATTAATCAATATTTTTCCTTCATCTACAATGATGGTCCATATGCTAGATATGGTTCTAATTAGCATCATATTTGCATACAGTTTTGAAGTTTCTCTTATTATTATCTGCAGAAAGTTGTTACTTTAATTTTTTATCTTTGGTTTATTATGTTTTAGGGGAATTGTGATACCTTAATTGGTAATTAACTTTAGTTGATGATTTTGCAGTTATGCCAGATTTTGCCCAGGTGTACAGTTTCATTGGCAGTGTCTTTGACCCTAACGAGACTGGTCACTTGCAGAGATTGAAGCAAATGACTCCAATAAATTTGGAAACGGTATGCTATTTTGATTCCATTAGTATGGATTCATCGAGCCATTTTTTTCTTTTTAAAGAAAATTCAATCTTTTATATGGTTTTGTTGTTTTCTGATTCCTGAGTCAAATGATTTATCTGGTCTTTCCCAGGCATTGTTGTTGATGCGGAACCTCTCAATTAATTTGACGAGTCCGGAGTTTGAGGGTCATGTGAGTTTTGTTTCCTTCCCTTCACACCATCATTTCTAAGCATTATGATTGGTTGATGGCATAATGTGTGCAGCGGCATTAGGATTGCACTGTCTTTATGTGGCATTACACTCAGTCATGATTTAAATAGGTTTCCCTTGTAGGGGCGTCTAGGAATTTTCATTATTATTGTTATTGCACTGTCTTCATGTGGAATTATGATTGTTGTTGTTGTTGTTGTTGTCTGTTATACTTGTTCAAGGGATGTTTTTATCAGTTGCTGTTGGAGCAAAATAGGACATGGATTATTTTCTCTGTCGTCTGAAGTCCTGGTTATTTTTGTTACTTTTCAGACAGTTTTATAATTGGGACATGCCAAATTTAAGCCTTTTCATACTCATCTTGTGTTTGGATGGCTGCTAAACTGAACTTTGTTTGGTGCATTTCATCACATTTGAACGTCAGTTAGCTGCAGCCGGAGTATTTGAACACTGTTAACTAAACTCAGTTTCATATTAATACTGTAATGCATAAATTTTAGCGACTGTAATTGGTACACTAACTAGTAATAGAATAATTCACGCGGCTCTAGGTTGATAGGGTGTTTTATGATTGAGCAATACAGTTCTAAAGCGTCCCATACTCTTTTTCTTTTTTCTTTTTTCTTTTTCTTTCTTCTTCTTCTTTTTTTTTTTTTTTTTTTTTTGCCATGGGATCACATTTAAGTGCCCTAAGACCCACCTCTCTCTCTCTCTCTCTCTCTCTCTCTATATATATATATATATATTATTGACAGGAGTAATGCTGCATGGAATTATGATTCTTTCCTTTCGCTTACCCTCCTGTTCTCCTTTTTCTTTAGATTTTGTTGTAAAATTTCTCTACATTTTTCGTCAAAAGGAAATTTTTTTAGTGAATTGAAATGCCTGGATCCTTGTTCACTTGATGATTTGCGTGCGCTTCTGTCAAGCCAGATGAAGTGTGTGCCTTTTTCGTTAAGTTGAACTTCGTCTTTTCTCCTGCCTCTTTTGAAACCTGCATTGAGCATGATGGTTAAAAATTGATGCACTTATTTATTTTTATTTTTTTTCCAGTGTCTTCCGCATCTTGCATTGAGCATCTGTATTAGATTTTGTGCAATTTGTAATGTCCTTTTTATCTTTCTTTTACCTTGCCATAGCATTCAAGTTTTCTAGTTTACTACACTTTAAAGTCTTTGATTATCTCACTTTTTTTAAAAAAACTATATATATATATATATATATATAGAGAAGGTTGCTTTCATCTTACGATGCTGATGCTGAGAGGGCCAAATCCGTTGGCACGTGCAACTTCCCTTTCAAGTCGGAGAATGCGATCCTATCTGCTTAGGAGGTCGACGGTAATACCTCACTGCTCTCCAAAGTTCCACCTGCCAGGATGAGGGCACTGGCCGCGAGATGTGTTTGCTAACAACAATAACAGCATTTGACACTCTATATATGTTTGAATACATGAGCATAGGTAGCCAAGGGTCTCTGATGTTGAAATGAACCATGTAAGGGGACCAACTTCATTTTTGTGTCTATCATGTATATTCTGTGGCCTTTTGTCTTGCAGGAATGTAGGGTAGTTCTAAACAACTAGTCAAACTTCACTAGGTTTGTTTCAGAGGCTTTGTTTCAGAGGCTATCTTGTATAGAGGTGCGAGTGTATCGCCGCCAGGTGTTTGAATGTATATGGTTTGTAAGATTTGCTGTATGTTTTGAAGTCGATGGAGTGCTATCAGAAGTTTGTTTTGTGGGCAGTAGTTAAGCTAAATAGTAGTAAAACAATGAAGACCCTGCCATATGGGGTTGTGGTTCCTCTGAACCCTGGTATGGAATCCTGGAATTTGGTTTCTGGAATGCGGTTAATGTGAAGTTATTGCTTGGCGTAGTGATCCAGAATCTATGGTGATATTTTTTAAAAAAGAAAAAAGGAAAGAAAAAAAGAAGTGGTGGGAACACTTCCCTCGTGAAACAAGTTGATGTATTTTTTCCCCCTTCGGTGAAAATGAGCTAAAACACAAATCTCTCAATCTTTTTTTCCCCTAAACGTGTGCTTCACATTGAAACAATAGGTGACATGTTTTCCAAATTACATCAAAACCATCCCCACAGTTGTATTGTGCAAGTTTGTCAGCTGGATAAGCTGCGAAATTTTTCATGTCTAAAAATTTTATTTGTCACATCTATGCTTATTGGTTGCAACAATTTTGAGGGGGTATATTCGTCATTCCCCGTATAACTGATCCCTTATTAAGAGAAACTTGTGAGTAGAGAGAGAGGGGGAGATATATTTGCTGCCTTGCATCCAAAAATATTTTCCCTCTTTTTTAGTCCGTTTTCTTTTAACGATTATTCGACCTTTTTCAGTTTTAGCCCTAGCATTTTCTGCTTTTTAGTTCACGTTAAACTCCTGGATACGAAAACTCATCCTTCACAAAAGCTTCGTGTAAATTCGACTTTTGAATCTCCAAACCGCCCCCCTTTTCAATCTCTCAATTTAGGGTGCAAATTTCTATGTTCATCTTTTCTTTCCACTCGTTTCTAAGGTATTTTTTGGTCTTTCTTTTTAGTTAAATTCATTTCCCTTTCAATTAGCAATTGGAATTTGAAATCATCACACTGGTTTATGGCTCCAAGGCAAGCAAGAACAGGAACTAAGGTCCGTATATGGAAAGAAGGATGCTCTTATCTTTCTAAATCTACGAGCTACTTATCGTTTTCTGCAAAAAAATTGTGAGCATTTACCCTTTTTCCAAAAAAAGGACTTAAAGCCGAGTATTTTGGCACAATTTTGTAGTTTTTAAAGCTTAATTTAAATTCATGTGTTAATTTACATTAATTTTCTTAGATCTATAAAGATTTACCTACAAGTTCTACATTTATATCTACACCGATACCAATATTTTATGCTTTTAATTGGACACCACTTTGGTTTCGAAACCAAGTAAGGAAAACAAAAGAATCCAGTAAATATGCCGATTGCGATGATTTGAAAAGCGGAAAAAATTCATTAATTACAGTGGCGCCATCCAATCCTGCTTGTAACGAGAAAATTTACCCTTCCCCATTCCCCATTCCCCCACCCCACCCGAGGGAGAGAGAGAGAGTAGCAAATGAGGAGAGAAATAAAAGGGAAAAAAGGGAAAGACGAAAAGAGAAACGTCTCCAATGATAGGAGTTGCAGATCCGAGCGGAAGATGAAGAATACGGTGACATACAGAGGCACAAGCACAGGCACGATTCTGCTATCTAAACCCAAGACCCATGTCCAGCTCGTGACTGTACATCCCATGACTTTGTCCACCACTAGCAAAGGGATGGATCTGCTGCTTCGAATTGGACCTAAGTTCCATGTCGATTAGCCTCTGCAATGCCTCTGGATGGTTGTGTCCACCAACAATATCAGGAGCTGAAAATTGCAAGTAACAAAAAAGAGCGCAACATGAATGCAAACTTGTGGCGACAACATGTAAACATATGTTCAAAGTCCCTAAATTCAATTGCATGAAAATCGCAAACGAGCTATAGATTGTAAGTAGACAAACCAATACCACATTAGCAATCGCATGGTATGAAGCAAAATTTATAATTTAGTGAGTTCATTTTGCTTGGCTCAAATAGAAAATATAGGTGAATAACGAAGTCTTGAGGCCAAAAATAATAGCAAAATACGTGCATTTCTGGGAAATGATAATTATTCAAGGTGTTTCATCAATGTAGAACGTCATGATCACTTCAAAAGGCAGAAAGCCGTGCAAGTTTTTGGAACTTGGAAAAGGAGAAATTTCAAAAGGCCGCATACTAGTTTCAAATCATTCAAAGAAAAGACCTTTCAAGTTATGCCCATTGGTGACAATTTAACTACATGTCAAAAGCAGGATTAACTAGAAAGAAACTGGTATGGAAAGACCAACCAAAGTCACTGGAGCTATGCAATGCAATAGAACATGAACAAAAAAGATGATTCATTTAAAATCAGTAAGTGGGGACAAGAATTTTGCAGGCAACATGTAACCTGGCTGTGGCATTCCAAGACTAGCAAAGTTTGGATGAGCAGGCATAGGTGCACTCCGGTTGGGATGAGGAGGTAGTGATGGACCCCTGGCTAAGCCTTGGAGCAGGTTAGGTGGGAAATTTCCTGGCATGTGCATCTGCTGCAACATGGGGTGACGAATCGGTTGATCAAACCCAGATACTCCAGAGCCAGGGTGATGGATAGGAGGACGAAGCATATTCATAGGAATTTCGTGATTTGGTGCAGGATCATGATGGGCGACAGCTTCTGGAGCCATATACTTCATCTGAGAATTGATATTAACAGGACGAGAACCTAAATGGTGAAACAACGGTCCCATGTTGTTATTCAATTGGGGAGGATGAAGCTGTGGAAAAGATGGTTGAATATTAAGATTCTGATAAGGATTACTTGACTCCCTCATATCGAAAGGACCACAAAGCAATGGGGGTTCTTGACCTCCTCGGATAGATGTTTCGCCTCTAAAGGCAGAATTAAAGGTTGCTAACTTTTCAGCGTAGTCAGCTGGCATATTTGAAGAGGACAGCAGCTCAGATTTAACCATACTTCCAGGTGGCATGAAGTTTTCAATGTTCAGAGGATCACTAGCAGAAATCAAGCTGTCTTCTTCAGGAAGCTGAACATCACCAGGCGCATCAAAGCCACCAACCTTGGACCCAAAGTTAGCTCGAAGATGTGATGCATTTTTTTCAGTTTGAGCATCATCAAAGCTTAACCAGTGCTCCTCAATCTTATCGAATGTGTTTTGCTTCCTTTTATTCTCTGTCAGAACACCACTCTCAAAAGCAGCACTACTGAATCCAATTTCATTCGAGGAAGGAAGACGATTATCGGCCGCATGAAAAGGAAATCCATGGGATTCAGAAACATCAACTGTTGCAGGTCCAACAGGTCCCCTTTGGATGGAAACTGGAGCTCCAACTGATTGCAACTCCTTCATAAAAGCAGAACCAAATAGCGTTTCAAGAGTGAGAGACTTTGCTGAGTCAGAAATATTTTCATCTTTAGCCTCTCTTGTGTTATGAAGTGCGGTGGCAATATTTGCTTCTTCTATGTCATGAAGATTGTCAGATGATAAGGTGTCTAGATTGGAGGATGATTCCACGTCTTTCGCAGTTGTCCCCTTTTGTAGCAACAAAAGGAGGTGCCGGGATGCAAGATTATCAGTATTAGCTTTTGGCTGCTCAGTCTTTCCACCACGGTCAATCCAGCTCTGAACAGGCGGTTGTGAGACTGAACCATTTTCACTAATTTCTGATAGGATCGACTGTTCAAGATCTTCACATGTAAGGACTGCAGAAACTGGGTCTGGTTTATTATCCTTCAACAACTTGTCAAAACTAACCACCGGAGCAGATATTACATCAGATGTCACAAGCTTGTCCGCAGTTTCAGAGTTTTGGGAAGGAAAGTTAGGTAAACTCTTCTCATTTTTATTCCCCGAAACTCGGGACCCATCTTTTTCACCCCCAACTAACAATGACAGTAAATCATTTGACTGCCCAGATGACTGATCATTGCTCGGCTTCTTTTCTGCAATAAAATGGGCACAATAGAAGATATGTCAGTGCTTTAAGTACAAAGAATTGAAGCTTGAGGCATTGCAAACTTGACTCCCAATATTAAAAGTATCAAACCTTCTTCCTTGAACCAATGAGCAAACTTGGAAGATTGGGAGATTTGAGGGCTCTGCACCTTATCTACTTCATTATTATGATGCTATCATGGAAGCAAAAGATACTAGTCAATTTCAAGCATTTCTGAAGACTTAGAGCCAATAAAAATTGCATGGGCTCAAAGAAGCAAGCATACATATTCATGCATAATGCATATAGGTAGTTATGTCTACTAAACCCAAGAATACTTTAATCTATACGAGATAAAAATAAAGGAGGCATATCAACCCTTGAAATGTGCACATTCAAAAGAAAACATGCAGATAAAGATCCTTAATTACATAAATCCACAGCATGATTTTCAAATCACATGAGAAGTAAATTTGAACTCTATAATGCTCGCTACACACACATACACGACATTGTAATCCTTGGTAGGGACATATGTAAATCGCAGTTTCGTGTCTGCTTGATACAAGAAGACTATTAATGGAAGTAACCTTTAGTTATATAAAGAATCCAAGGACAATCTGAACATCCATGACAATGGCAGCAAGACAAAAATATACTCGCAATTTAAAACAATTTATAACAGTACACAATAGGGGTACTTGCTAAAAGTACTCTTTTTTAAAATAAAAAAAAATAATACCATAAAAACTAACCATATAATGGTTAAAGAGAAATTAAATACAAACGGAAGATTCAATTAAATATTGCACCTACCTCAAGAACACTAGAGGCGGCAATATTCAGCGATAACGCACTGCCAAACAGCTTATCCAGAATCGTGGTAGGATGACCCTGATTGGACTCTCCCAAAACTGAAGGCCCATTTACGTTCTCAATATTAAGCTCAATAACTTCACTACTGTTTGAAGCTTCAAACACTTGTGTGGTATTAGTTTTGTCACGCAATATACTACTAGAGCCAACTTTTTTATCAGAAGCATCTAAGAGAGATGATAAACCCGAACTCTTTCTGCTTTGGCTATTGATTGAAGCACGGCTATTCACACCTTCATGCTGTTGCTTCCATAAATTTATTTCTTCAGCTAGTTGTTTCTCCTCTTGATCACCAGAAGTTAAATTTGCAAAAGTGTTGCTTTTTCCATGCAAAAGATTGTCCTCACTTTCAAGATTTCCAACCTACAGAGAAGCAAAAGAAGGAAAGTAAACGATGACAGGTGAATAACATATAATTTTCATCCTAGAGTGACTAGTTATAAAAGCTTGCTTCATTCAGCGGAATAAACTAGATTACAAAATGTATGATCAGCAATCACAGCTATATTACAAAATACAGAGAATTTACCATTATTAAAGCAAAGCCACATACAAGCGTCTAAAAAGTTCTTCAACTAGATACTGTTCCTAACAATTAATTAAAAAGGTGGATAACAGAAACTTATATTTTTCTATGGTCTAAAATGACTTCTCTATTATCAACACGTTCCTGTTAATAATGTGAAATTTTATACACAGACCCTTGAGCGCATAAAGCACTCATTTAATATATGTGTATGCAAAAGTATCAGCAAATTCCCAACAGATCTTGGGCATGTAAAATCTAGTAAAAATAGAAAGGGAGGGGAAAGAAACAAAGCAAATGATAAACACCAACTCCCTCAAGAATCCCAAATAACGAATAAAATTTGCAAACTTGAACTTTTCATTTACATGTGATCATTCATTAGTTTCTAAAAACTTTCAAGTTACAATGAAGAAATAAATCGGTTAATCTCAGCCATATGAATAACCTTTTAAAACATATGGCTTTTGTACATCACCATATCTCAATAAACTGTTACACTGGAAACAAGTCACAGTTGTGGGTATTTTCAGGAAACATAAGGCAAGCAACTAAAAAGATCAAAAACAGATATGATTCATTGTCATTTGTATTAGAAACCCAAAGATACACTCTTTAAAATTATTCTAAAGCAAAAAAAATCCATGAATAACCAACTTCCAGATACATGACTTACCTCTGCTGCATGGGAATGGTTTAAAGATTTTGCTCGATCCAAAATTGTGCTGGCAAAACCTGGGGGGACAAGCGGTCTGGATGCAGGAATTTGTGAAGGAGCAGAAGATTTTACAGGATCATTATCTGAAGCCAGAGGTCTGACAAGCTCATCTGCCTCACTACTTCTCTTCACGGGTCTCTTGTCATCCTTTGACTCTTCCATCAGGGTAGAAATGTCAAAATCATCTTTATTCTTATCTAGATTCAACTTTTGTTTTTCTTGTAATGATTTATGTTGTTCCTTCCTCATCAATTCAAAAGAAGCTGCGAAACAAGTTGTCATATACAATGACCTCATTTTTAAATGAGAGAAAGTCCGTATGAAGGGGTGGGAAAATATATATATATATATATATAGATAGATAAATAAAAAAGCAATTACCTCTTCTTTTTCTTTCCTCTTCTGCTCTATCCTCACTTGTAATCTCGGAATAACCAAAAGTTTCATCATTGTATGAGTCATTGGTTTCTCTCCGTGAATGAGGTACAGCCTGAAAGTCAGTTCACAAACAAATTTCACATCAAGGGAGGTCTATCCGGAATGAGTTATGCCAAGATTAATTATCTGCGTAATTGCATTGTACACATTCAACTGATAAAAATAAACTGGAGCTTAGAAGTGGCGGAGTATTTGAATCATAATTATTAACATTATTCTTTTTGAGTTCAAACTTTTTCAGGCTTGAAGTTGTAATTTGGCGGATCTTTTTCACAAGTAGATAATAGAAAATACAAACCTTATATGGGCGTGGAGGTTGATATGGTTCATTGCTTCTGCTGAGGTGGTGGTTTTCATTTGGTCTAGCCTTTGGTGCTGACACCCCTGCAGCATACCCAGGTCTTGGAAAGGAACCACTGCCTAAAAGCCCATCATGCTCAGGAACCTGCCAAGGCCGCCTAGGTTGGTTGCCATATCGCCTTCCAGAATCTACATATAAATAAAATAAATCCAACAGGTACCCCCAAAAAATCCATAGATCAATTGCTTTATGAAAACAGTGCAGGATACAAGTAAAGATGGGCAATGATGCTGCTGCAGATTGAACATAGGTTCCAATACATAGGCATCAACCACAAAAAAATGTGATTTCAGGATTTTCCAGTAAAACTGGATATAATTATTAAGGCTGACAATAAGTAAGGGGGCCCAATGATCAATGGGTCACCGAAAGACACTGCAGCAACAATTCTTTTACAAGACACCTGATGACCAATATTATAAACTAATCAAGATTTGACCACATCTTTAACAGAAAAGCAAGGCGTCATGTAACTGAATTACATAAAGATTCCAAGTTGTCCATTTTACTATCTTGTATAGAACTATCCAACATGAAAAAGATCCACTCTAACCAACCAGAAGAGCATATTGTAATTATATTTGAATCTGTTTCATATGCTCAAGCCCAATTCACAAACTTCCTGGCTTCCGCTTTAAATTCAAGTATCATAATTCCACAAAGAGAATATTTACGGATATGATGAAAATCTCAAGGACCAAAAAGAAGAATATGTTCTTCAAAAATATACAACAAATAAAACTGATCCCTGCACTTCAACAAAATCAAGTCCAAAGGAATATCCCCAACTTCTTTCAATGAAAAAAAAAAACCAAATAGACGCCCAAAGCTTAATTACCCAAATATGCTGTGCCCACTCCTAACAATCCTCAAAAAGCCTTTATCCACTCTGGTTGCCCAAATTTTTTCATTAGGTCTGTTGCACAAAGGGAATCATACTTTACAACACATTATAAGTATTACTCTTTCCATGCACTAAAGTCTAATCATTCCTCTACTTCCATATTATTTGTCTGCACTTCCCGTTTCTTCTACCAATAAGGAGGAGAGGCCGCATTCTTGCATTCAACCAACATACGCTTCCACAAAAATAAAACTATTTTCTAAAAGAGACAACCATTGACAGGGACAATGGTTTTTGTTAGCTATAGTGCTGACCAGAGATTACATGCTTAGAGGCCGAATAGTGAGAAGAAAGCATATTATTAAACCAACCAATCGATTACTTAAAAAATATATATATCAAAATAATGCTCAAACTCTGCAATTGTTGGTGAACAATTTAAGATACATGCACCATCTCACTTTAAGGTGAATAAGTTGGCAACCAACACAATCATTTACGATATAGTCCTTCTAGAAACAAGATAAAATCATAAACAGAACTAATAACAAACCCAACATTCGACTGCCAAAAGTAGTTCTACAGAACAACCAAAAAAAAAAAGAAACCACACACTAAAATAACCTCGCCTACAAGAAACTCTTAGTCTTACAATAATGACTGTCATCGCCACAATACCTCAAAGGAATAAAAATCATGCGAAACATTAACAACAAATAATCGATATATGCATCGAGAAATTGTAACAATATAAGCACAGATTTATCTAAAACCTTACATGAATCCCAGTCAGATTGGGCGTCGATGTCCTTGTCACTTCTTCCAGAAGATCGACCTTCCCATTTTCCATGAATTCCCCAAGAATAACTAGATGAATCACCTCTAGTGGGTGGGGATGACCCATACTCGTTACGCCTGAGACTATTTAGTGATAAACCACCAGAAATTCTCTGCCGGTCTTGGAAAGCATATTCAAATTCACTGATTTATAATGAAGAAAAAAGAAAACCCAAACATTAAGAACAAGCCACAATATGCTTCAATAACAAAGCAGCACTAAACTATATTGCACTCAGTCCCCACGCCATGAAGAAACAAAACATGCATATGTGCGGATTATCATTATAAAAGAGAGATCTTCTTACCTTAGAATTGACTCATCAAACCCACTTGGCAACTTTTTGCAAACATCTAAATCGCTTAATGACAACAGAAAATCTCTCGTGTATGAAATTCTTAACTTCCTGAAGCATTCAAACAAGAAAGAACAAAATAATTAAGAATAATAAAACATCCAAGGTCAAAAGCCAAAGACTAAAAACCAAGTCAAACTACAGAAGAAAAACCAAGTATATTACCTCTGCGCTTCATCGTTCGCATCGGAAAACTTGTTCGGTGAGTGTCTTTCTTCATTTTCTAAGCTCATTTTGCTAATTATTGTAACAAATAATGCTCCAACAAAAGATGATTAGCTTGTGCCCAGTATTTTAAATCGTGAAAACTGAGAACCACCTTTTTCACGAACTCAAACAGCTAAAGCCAAATCAATAACGTGAAAAACTGGAACCATCTCAAGCATTTTTCATCCAAAATCAACCCAGAGATTTTCTATCCCAACTAAAGGCACCAATACCTAATTACATGTATTCTAATCTATTCTTCTAGCACCTTTTCGAATCTAGTAGAAGCATTTGGATAAAGGAAACGAGACAATTCATTACAAAGAAATTTACAAACTCTCCTCTTCATATTTCCCTCAACATATCCAAACAGATTCCTCAATTCCCAACCAAACCTAAAATTAGCAAAACCAAAACCCATTAACTACGAACCCGAAAGCGAAGAAAATTCCATTTCCCGATCCATCCGATTCTACAACATCCCAAAAACTCCTAAACTTTTAGAAACCACACTAACTTTTCGAAAATCTTCCCAATTCAAACTCTGAAGAAGATATGTATATCTACAGAATCAACATTCCTGCGCATCTAAACTCAAATATTTCTTCAACCAGAAAAAACCTCCCTATCAATCATCTGTTCTACCATGAAAATATAAACGAATTCTAGGGTTTTCTCCTTTTTTCTTCCCCTCTTTCGAGTTCTTCTCGTCCACGAGCTTCCAAAGACAATACCTCGATCCGCGTTCGAGAAAGAGAAGATCAGTGTAAAATCAGGATTTAGGTTAACGATCTCTAAGCTGGTTCAACGTCGATCAATTAGAGAGAGAGAGAGAGAGTTTCAGTTAGAGAGAGAAAATCAGAGAGAGCGAGGGAAACAAACAGGGCAAAGGGGTCTTTCTGCAAGTCTTCCTTTCTCTTCACCTTCGCTTTCGATGAGGATGAAAAAGGAAAAAATAATAATGGATAAGATTTGGAATTGAGCTCACGCGCTATGCTTAACTTGAAATGCACAGCGATTTTTGATTTGTGGAAGTTAGAGAACTGCCAATTATCGCTGCTCGTTGAACATGGAGAGCGTAGAAGTGGAGAACGAATTGAGATTTTGATTAAAGTTCATTTTTGGAGAAGATTTTTCGCTTTCTTTACAACATGGAATAAATGCCACTGTGATATTTGGTTTTCCTAACAGAATTTAATCTTAATTGATTGTCTCTTATATTCTTTTTATCTTTTTTTTTTAGTTGGCATGTCATAATCCCAAAAATATAAGTGGTACAAAGAAAATAATCACAGCTATAATCTAACAGTAAATTTATATTAGACCCGGTCACAACTAGTAGAATTCAAATCTCTTACCTCAAATTTAAAAAGGAAATAAAAATATAAAAAAAGAGATGTAAGCTTTATCAAAATTTTTTAGATTGTTATAGTTATAATAATAAATCTGTTATAATGTTTTCTTTCATAAAATTAAAGTTACAAATTAACTTTAATTGAAATTTTTGGTCTAGACTACATTTCCAAACATTCTATTTATCTACCAAAATAAAACTTTAGCAGCTTTTATTCTCTAACAATAAGTTTTATCAATGTCTGAAAAATAAGAAACACAAAAAGGGTATTTTTATGTGTGCTTATTATTATAGTTGTCTTTGGTTTTCTACGTCATAATTTCTTTTATTCGGAAGGTCCAAGGCAAATGTTAAACCTCTCCTATAATGTATAATGTCGAAGTGTTTAGACGAATCATCATTTAATTTGGTTTTTGTTTTCCTTTTTTATGGCTTTTGAGAATTGAGAGTGAAATTATAAATTATAATTAATTATTAAAAAATATTTAAAATATCTTATATGTTTTGTTAAAATACCACTTTTATCAATGTCTCCTTTTTCTAGAGTGCGGCGACCGTGAGGGTTTAAGGGTTTTCCTCTTTGAGTTTCTTACTCTACTCCATGTGGGCTGTGTGTTTTTTGACTGGTTTTTTGTGCAAATGGCTGGCTGCAATGGTGAAGACATCAGAATTTCAAGTGTGGAAGGTGTACCATTGGATAAGGGCGAAAAGCTGGGTTTCCCTAGGCTTAGACTTTAACATAGATGAGGTACATAAAAAATAAAACATTAAATTAAATAAGAGCTCATACATATATGGCAAGTCTTCTTAGATTCCACGTACATATATGGCAAGTCTTCTTAGATTCCACATAAATACTAGTAGTACATAAATACTAGTAGCTACTAATTAGAACATCTCCAATGCAATAGTAAATTGATATACCAATGACAAATTTAGTATTAAAATGTAAAAAAAACCCTCCAATGTAATATCATTTTTAATGTTAAATTTGTTACATGTTAAACTTGATGGCAAATAGCAAATAACAAATTGCTACCAAGTTTTGGATATACTAAATTTGGCATTTGGTTCCTATTGGTTAATAAATTGACTTTTTTACTTTAACAATTACAACATTGTTGCTTTTAATTATTTTAATATTAATGTTAAAAGTTTACTTTTATAAGTTTTAAAATTTAATAATTATAACAAAAGACAAATGTGACATTTTAAATAGTGTTATGCACTATAGCACAAAATAGAAGAGCATATTAATATGTCATTTTTACACTTTTTGGTGGCAAATATAATATAAACATTGACATTTGCATTGGAGATAGTCTTACGATGAAATAAATAGCATAATGAAACCTCTATGAAATACCCTAAGAAACCAAAAATCCAGAAATACAAAACTGTATCCAATAATAACCAAGTCTAACATAAATCATCACAAATAAAACTAAGTCTTAAACAAACAAAAAAATGGAACATAATAAATTAAATATTGTTTGATTTTTAAAATACCAGTTTGGTTGGAGGGTTGACAGGGTTTGAACCCAAACTCTCTCTTAAACCAGTGTTTGACAACCAAAAACTAAAACCCATTTTAAATCATGATTTGATAGTTTGAACCCAAAATTTCCCTTTAAATATGAAAATACCTCCTCTATGTTTTCAAGATATTGAACCTATTTTTAAAACTTTCCATTTCAAATAAAAAAAGTTCAAACTACCATGTTTTGAATCCATTAACCAAACAGACTAAAATTCCTTTCATGGTGTGATTCTGTTTTCAATCCAACACTTCTTGCATGCTCACGTGTTCCATCTTGCTTATTAACTTTATTTATAATATGATATAAAACCAAGTAAGCATGAGCTTAGTAAATACACTTCCTTATTTCACAGAAAAAGACATTTCAACAAACCTGTGTGAAAACATGACCATAACATATTAGCGCATTTAGCACATTTTGCTTTGTAGAACATATATTTTCCTTATTTCATAACAAGCATAGTTTATTTTATCTGTGAGGGTCTTAGCGTTATATCATTAGCATTGTTGGCATGTTGTTATGAGATGGGTGAAGTAGTTAATCCCAAACCAAACGTAAAAAGTCCACCTTGCAAGATAAATATAATATAGATGGGCAAAGTTTAATTATGTGATGTATAGATACATGTATAAATAAGCTTTTAATAAATCTTGTCATAAAACATTAATTAAACATCCTTGTTACAACAAGAGTTTCGTAAAGAAGAGAAAATTTTATTACAAACTTAAAATCATTATAAAAACATATTCTAAACACTTTTTTTGTAAACTTTAATCATGTCGTATATGAGAATATATTTACTTGAATCCTTGCTTACTTAGCATTTCCTACTTATGGTAACAGTTGCTCGGTTCACGGTGTATTCATCTTTTTGGAGTATTTATGTCAAATCATTCCACAATAAACACTAAAATCAGTTTACATTTTTAAGAATTGTCTTATATATAATTACATCATACAACATCATAATATAGCACAATAGGCAAATTAGCAACCCATTAAATCACATTTGATCATATTTTATTAAATCAGGAAATTTTGACCTATACTCACTCATAGAATTTAATCTAATATTATATGCATGCTTTATGTCTAAAATTAAGATACAAAGCAACCAACAAATAAATACAACATCACGAATTTTACCTTGTTGAAAAGCATAAGTAAGACATGATTTTTCATTTTCTAAAATTTGCAAAAAGATACAGGCAAATACCAAAAAACACAAACCACTCATTGATCAGCTAATTTTAACTCAAAATTTGAACATGCTCTGAGGCTGAAAATTTACATACTCGCATATAAATGACTACAATGATGTCATAATTGTTATAGAAATATTTAGTTTTATTTATCAATTAAAACGAATTTTACAAAATACACTTCAAAATCTGTCAACATGGAAGAAACAATGAGCAGTGACTGTTCAAAAATTTATATTAATTAGTATAAGCTTATAAAAATCCTTAAAAATTTAACACATAATTCCACATTCAAAAATTAGCATGAAATAAAATCATATTAATTCTAATACCGTCCAGAAGCCACAGATAATATTTAACACTGATCATCAAGAAATAAATACATTATAGGCAAAATTTAATATAAAATCGTACAAAATTTATAAAACCCTAAAAATTAAATATAATGTTAATACCATAAAATTAAACATTTTCAGAACTTAAAATTATAGAAAACAAGTTCATAATACTTTATAAAAATTTAACAATTTAGACCAAACTGCATAACATAAATTTAAGCATAACAACGACTCTGAAAACCAAAAACCACAACCCCACAGATCTTTTTACAAACGCCTATAAACTATAAATGTATACGTAATCAATACCCAACCATTACACATATATGCATATCGAAACTCCAAGACGACATAATCATAAGAAAACAAAACACTTGTTTTAGAATAAGAATTATCAAAATTATAAACCTAATAATAATGAAATTTAATCTTTGACAAAACCTTAGATTATATACCTTAATTTCTCACAAATTTCTGAGTCAAACACATCAAATCCTCAAAATAAGTCTTCTCTAAAACGGCTAAGAAGAAGAAGAGGGAAGAACGAAGCTAACTACTTTCGGTATGGGGGGAGAAGGTGGAGTTTTCGTGAAATTTTCTTTGGGTGATGATGAGGGACATAGGCGTGTAAAGGAAGAAGGAAAGAGAGAGGAAGTTTAACAAGGGAAGAATGTGTAATAATACTGAAGGGCTGAATGTGGTCTTAAATTTGTGCTCTGGAGTGGAAGTTTAACCTATGACCAACCCTAGTTTTTGGAGGAATATTCTTTAGATTGACTTCTTATTAATTTATTTATTTTGGAACATTATGGGACTAAATTCTTAGTCAAAAATAGAGTGGAATAAAATGGGAAAGTTTGGAAATCATGAAAAACTTGAAGTGCAGCTTGACAGGAGTCGGGGCGTCAAGCAATCTGTGCTGGGGCGCTGGCGTTTGGCCAGCGAGCCTGTTGCTCACGACGTCTCAGTGTTTTGTTCGTAACTTTTTAGCCAGTACTCAAAATTGACCAAATGAGTAGTCTACCAAAAGCTAATGAAAAGATCTACATGGGGCGCTGGCATTTGGCCAGCGAGCCTATTGCTCCTGATGTCTCAGTGTTTTGTTCATAACTTTTTAGTCGGTTATCAGAATTGACCAAATGAGTAGTATACCAAAAGCTAATGAAAAGATCTACAAGTTTGTAGAAAATAATTTTCTAATGTTTTATGAGACAAAATTTGGTTTATTCTTACTAGTAAACTCTAAGATTACCATATGTATACAATTGTAATTAGTTCATTACTCTTCAAGTAACACAGCATAATGAAATATCCATCATACGGTATAAATATCAACTTGTTTAAATACATTTTCTTTTCTCATAGCATATATTAATGCATCATTGTAAGGCATAATTCATTTCATATTCTAACATGGCAAATAATCACTTCATAAATTAGCAATCAATAAATATTGACATGAACCTCCGAAGCAAATTGATGCCTTGAAGCCTTCGCATGTGACATGACTAAATAAAATATTAATCACGTAGAATAAAACATAAATAGTAAATAAAATATCATGTTCTAATGTTAAGTTCATGCAATTATTCGTAAAAGAAATAGTAGGCGTTGCAACTTTTTCCGGTTAGTCTTTTTCTTAGGAAGCAAAAGAGCAAATCCTTGGTGAGGAAAATTCTAGTTGGGTTGTAGGGAAATGGTTGGTAGTGGAGAATGCAGGAACTCAAAGTTGGGGGTTTTGCCTTTCACTTTGATAACAACAAGGATGGGTAATGAATTTTGCTAGGAAGCCATGGTCCATTGATGGCCCCCATCTCAATATCAAAGAGTGGCTTACGGATGGTTGTGGGGCGAATATCAACTTTGACAGTTCTTGGTTTTGACTACAGATTCATGGGTTTCCCAATGAGTATAATTCTCCGATGAACGCTAAGAAGGCAGCATGGATAGTAGGTGTTCTTAAAGATTTGATTGTTCGGAAAGATGATGATTTGTCTACCCTGAAATACTTGAGAGTGATATTGATGTGTGTCTAAGCAAACCTCATGTTCTAGGATTTTGCCTTTAATGACTGAACCAAAGATTGATGTGGATACTGTCTAAATATTAACACCCACCTCCCAAAATTTTGCCCTCATGGAAAAGGGAACTGTAATAGCGAAGTGGTGTTGGTGGAAGATGGTGAGGCAGAACAATCCCAGCATTTAGGCGATGGACGAGAGCGGAGGTTGTTATAGACGCATGCTTTATAGCAACAGAGCTGCGGGAGTTGACGGTGTATCAATGACAGTTGTAAAAGGACTCCATCATTAAGACTAACTATCTAACTCAGATGGGCTCGTTGTCGTAGGCGTTGGCACCAAGGAGCAGGGAAGAACAGTGGTCGGAACTAATGAGGTGCCAGCGTCGATGAAGGGTCCGCACAAAATTGCATAAGATGGCATATAAGCGGTCGAATATTGTGCTGATGAGACATGCCGAAGGAATGGTGGTTCCACTATGATTGCCAGCAGAGGTTGGTAGAGTGTGTCGGCCGATGTGCATACGAGATACCAAATAAATACATTATTATCAGCTTTATATCTTCTAAGAGTCCGTTTGGTTCGAGTATTTGAATGAAATTTAAATTTTTGTGAGAGAAAATACTGTAGTAAAATGATTCGAATCGTGATTTGAACTACGAAACAAGCGGATCCTAAGTCTGGTGGGGAAAGTTTTGTTGAGGTGGGTAATGGGCACATACAGCTAGAGTTGTCCAAAAAGATGTGACGAGGAAGGCCCAAACCATTTATGGCGCCCAAGAAAGAAATAATGAAGTGTGGTCCAAGAAAAGTCAAAAGCGATTGTATCTAGACGTGATCCTCGTCGATATGCCACGCTTTTGACCCAAAGGGAGGAGTTGATGAGTTAGCTAAGCTTGGAAAAATGAAGAGGAAACGGAGGTGGTTGAAGAGACAAAGGGTAACTCAACCAGAAAAGGTTAATGACAGACCAAAAAGTATAGAAAATCTCTTAAAGGGAAGAACATCACACGACTTTTTGGTACTAGGAAGGACTTGGAAGCAAAGTTAGGGGACGCTATTAAAGGTCAGTATTTGTTTAGGAGAGTGGTTTAGAACCGCTCGAATCTTCTAAAATGTTTCTTTTTAAACAGCAGACGTTTGTAATATACAAAAATTATCGTATCTATAAGGAGGTGAAAATTTGTAACTCAAGATATTGTTAAAAATAAACGTTTAAAAAGGTAAGCAGTTTTTTAAAACAAAGTTTAAAATAAAAGAAATATTTTTGTAATTTTTTTATTTAAAATTTAAAACATAAAATCAAAATGGTGAAACTTTGAGAATTCCTTATATATTTTACAACTGATGTGAAAATTTAACTCTATTTAATAATTATCTAAAGCATTTGATCCTTTCTCATTAATTGCAAGCACTTTTAGTATTTTTATAAGTCAACCGAGAGTGACAATATAGCAAAGCATAATGCAGTAAGGGTCTTCCTATAAAAATAACGAAATAATCACTCTCACTAATGATTAAGTGCACTAATTATAAAAATTAAAACCGTTGTCACTACAATTATAATTAACGTAATTTTAAGATAGAAAAGATAATAATAAGCCAAAATTAATATATTTTTATGGAAAATTTTTTTGCGTTAATTCTGACAACTTCTTGTTTTATTAAATGGTCTAAGAATACACTATACCATCATCTGTCGACAATAAATCATAAATTATCAATCATTTACTATGCCAATCTATGTCTATAATGCAGCAGAAACTCAACTTAATAGACAAGCATGACTTTAGTATTACTAATATTAATTATGTAACATAATTAAATTACATAAAGAAAGTATGATTGAATTTATGTAAGAATTGGGCAGCAAAACAACATTAACAATAATTATAAAAGACTTGAAAAATATAATTTATTCTACAAAAATATAAGCAATACAAAACGGATATAAATTTAAAATTTATATTAGAGTACTATGCATACAAAATTATCTCTTTGCCTCATCAAATTTTTTACACTAATTTAGATATTATTTTATTATTTTTATTTAAAGAGATACTGTTAAGTCTAACTCACTAGTAAAAGACAAAGATAAGGGGAAGAAAGGGCCATTTGGCCTGTGAGGGGTTGGGGAACCGGGGCTGATGCCGGGTATTTTTAGGCCTTAAAAGACCCTGTTTATTTATTTATTTTATTTTATTTTATTTTATTTTGTTAATTTTGAAAATCATGGATCAATTGATCCATTTCTTCGAAATTTTCAACGCGGGATTCTCCACAGCATTATGCAAATTTGGGTTTGAAATCTACTACTGCGCGGAGACGAGATGCAAGGGTCAGACGCGATCTCAGACGCTCTCTGTGTGATCCAATAGTCAATAGGCGAACGCTGAAATGGGCCCAATGGGACCGAATTGTAGAGCGTTAGATCAGTCGCAGTATGCAAATCAAATGGCTAGAAATCAAGTTGCGATAGAGACGACTGCACGAAAATTCGAAGATGTCTGATATCCCTCCAACGCGTTGGTGGCTTGTCGGTGCATGAGCAGAACGTGCCAATCAAGAGCTGACACGTGGACTCTAAGTATTGAGACGCGGCTAACGTAGCTGATGACGCATTGGCATGCGTCCCTTGTTTGGACGGTCTGGATCGATTGCGAGGCGACTCCGACGGACGAAATTGTGCCACGTGTCCTCCTTTAATAAGTTCTAATCTTTATTTTGTTTTTGATGCGTTTGATGTCGCATTTTGCCCTTTTTGCACCATTTGCTTTTGTTTTTCCTCTAAATTTTAATAAAATGTTTAAAAAGGTGATAAAAACTAATGATAGGAACCATTTTTACTGTAACATGTGAGAGTTTTATACTGTAACATATTTTTTATTGTTACTGTAGTATATAAGAGCTTTACTTAGATTGTGGTAGAAACTGAATGGTTCCCACCACTGCCAAACACTCCCTAAACCTACAATTCAAAAAAACACTAAATTAATTATTTTACACACAAAATATTTACAATAGTATGAAATATATTTATTTTACATTAAAAAGTATAAAAATAATTACAAACTTCTAAAATTTCTAGTCTCTTTCGGCTTTATACAAATGTGATTTTTAAGACTTTGAAATATTTTTAGAAATTACTAAAAATATAATGGAACATATTTACACACTATCAAACTCAATAAGACTCAAAATAAAATAATTGCTTATTATTTTTATGGTTTTGATTTTTACAGACAAAACGTGCGATTAACACACCGAAACCACTTCAAAAATTATCAAAAATGTTATTAAACATAAAAACACACTAAAAATACATTTTTAAACATATTTACACATTAAGACACTAAAATACTTATTAACACAAAAATACTATTAATGAGAGGATTTAATGAGAAAGAAAAACATAAATAAATGATTTTAGCCTTATAAAATGTACACTTTTACAGTCTCATCAAGAACCAATACTTGTTGGAACCAAAAAATGAGTTTGAATCATAATTTGTAGTTTGAAATTATGTTTAGGAAGTTTATCAAAATATTGATTTCATTTGGTTTAAAGCATAATTTATAGCTTGAACTGTGAACGAGCCAAACAGCTGTTTAGTTTGAACTAAAAAAATTGTTGCAACTGACTTTCCAAACAAACACTAATAGGGTGTTTGGAAGGATAATTCAAACCATTAGTTTGAACTATAAATAATATAAATCTCTTACATGCTGTAATTCTCAAATCTAAATTAATGGTTTAAACTACTTTTTCAAATACCATTTTTTAAGTTTCGAAACATGGTGGATGTTTAGGTAAGTTTATTCAAGCTACTCTATGGCCGAGGAGGCGGGCCTTGACATGCCTCCACAGACACCATGAAACATTATTGTAGAACTGTTGGAGACTGGGCAATGCCCGTGCAAATAACGACCTTAGGGCCTTGGTCAGGAAACAAAACTCCAATTGTGTTTTGCAAATGGAGACTAATATAGATGCTCGTGTGATGGACTTTTATAAACGTATTTTTGGTATTGTTGGTGCTTGTTCAATCGAAGCAATAAGGAGTGTTGGAGGTCTTTGTTGTTCTTAGAAGATAGGTGTTAAAGTTGATTCCTGGGAAAGCTCTAACTAAATCATTAAGGTTCATTAGGCTTACGTGGGATTGGGTTTTGTGTAGTCTATTTAGTGTGTTCATGGGCCTTCGGTTCAGGCACAAAGGAAGAAATTTTCAAGGCCTAATCAAGTAGTCTTTAGGGATGAAGGCTGGGTGCTTGTTGGGAATTTAATTCTTAGTGCTAGCGAGTATTGATAAAAGCGGAGGTAGGCCGTGGAGAAACAAAGATGGCAAAATTCTTTGGGAATTCCTTGATAATAGTAAGGGGGTTGGTTTAGGCCTTATGGGAGGGAGATTTACTTGGACGAATAGGCAAGAAGTTGCTTTGCTTGTCAAGGAACGGCTGAATAAGGTGGATATGAGTATGGAGTAGTGCTCAAAATATGCAAAGGTTGGTGTTATTAACCTGCTCATAGTTAAAAAGAAACCACATTTGGACGATGCATATTGAAAGTGGCTTAAGGATCAGGCCGGCATTGCCAAGCTCTTGGTGATAGTTTTCCAGAAATTTTTAAGTCATCTAATCCCCTTTGATTCCCCAAAAATATCCAGCCTCATTAGTGAAAAGGTTGCTCAAGAGGATAATGATATGCTTTTGGTGATTCTCTCTGTAGGAGAAATTCGCAAAATGGTATAAAGATGTACTTCTTTGAGGCGACGAGAGCGGATGGAATGTCAGAAGTGTTCTATAAAACCAATTGGAATATAGTAGGAGTTCAAGAATATGAGTTTGTAAGAAAATTCTTTGAGTGGTCGATTTGTCAAAGGCATTAACAACACTTTAGTGGTGCTTGTTCTAAAGGTGGGAGAGATCACTAGATTTGGTCATATTCACCCAATTAATTTATGTAATTTCTCTTATAAGGTGGTTGTAAAGATAATGGCCAACAGGATGCATAGAATCCTCAACAAGTTGATATCTTCTTTTTAATTGGCTTTTGTTCCAGGCTGGTGAATTTCAAAGAACTCTAATATTTATTGGGAGAGCTATCTTCATACCTTACTTATTTACTCAGTAAAAATTTTAAGATTATTATAATATTATTTAACTTGAATCAAATTTCATTAAATGAAGTGAAAAAGTTAGCAACATATCCATTTATGTCTTATAAAAATAGAGCATAAACAAAATCCTAACTTCATTAATCTAAAAACTAAAAATTTAAAATAACCCAAAACATTAGAATACTAACAACAGTATTTCTTTTCTTTGAATATTATTTTCATAGTATCATGCCAACTCCATTCTATATAAAGATACATATATATATATATACACATATATACACACTTATATATAAATAAAAATAAAAGTACATTGCCCTGCCCCTAGATAGAAAGCTTAAAAAACCATAGATTTTGTTTTAATTTTGTGAATGAACGAATTACAAAAAATAAATAAAACAAAAGGATGTATATAGAGATTTTATATCTGTATTTATAATCATATATAGCCACTCATGTGCAAAATGTTCTTCTCTATAAATCATACCAAGATGTGTATTTTACCTTGACTTTTATACTGTACCAACTAAAAGTTTTGGTTAGAATTAATTTTATTAAACACCTTTATATCAACCTTAGATTTTACTGTCCACCTATAACTTAAAAAGTGCACACAATTCTCAAAAAAGAAAAAGGACAATACAAATCAATATTTGTTAATAAATAGTTAACAACCAAGAATTTCATAGGATTATGGGCCGGTTGGCATTATTTTTATAGGCTATTTTTAACTTCTGTAACCGTTTGCAATAGTTTAGGGTGCTTGGTAAAATTTGTTTTCATAAAATTGCTTCAAAAAACTACTGCCAGTATGAAAAATTAAGAAGCTAAGTAAGTAGTTACTTTCTACAATAGCCTTCGCTGTCATAATTTAAAATTATTAAATTAACCTTAATAATAATACATAGTTTCCAATCCATACATTTTTTTCATAACAAATTACTAAACTAACCTTAATAAATCACTTTTAATGTCGTTGTGCTTTTTTGGAGTGAATTTTTATGTGGACATATAATTCATATCGTTTAATAAAAATAATTTATTTTTCTAAAAATATATTAAATAATAAAAATATTTTTTTTGCATTTTAATGTACAAATATTACTCATGTTAACCTTAAAATTAAAATTAAAAATAGTAAAGTATGTCTATTTTTGTCATTATATATCTCAACATCAATTTTATGCAATAGAGTATTTGGAAAAGTAGTTCAAACTAATGGTTTAAACTATGAACAGTGTAATGCTCTTACATGCTATAGTAAAAAGTTACAGTTTAAAGTTCTCATATGCTATAGTTTTTAAACCTAAACTGATGATTTAAACTACTCTTCTAAATCCCAAACACCAAACACCAAACACTTTCAATTCTATTTCTAGTGTATACAACAGTTTTAAAAATAATCTAACAAATTTTAAAAATAATTTGGCAAACATCTACTGCTTCTAGCCCACAACACAACACAACAAAAACAAATAATTTACTAAACGCCTACCTGCTTTTGGTCTACAACACAACAAAAACAACAGTACAAAACAACAATACAAAACTAACTCCATTTTATATTTAAAAAAAACCACTAGAGTTACAAGTTTTGTAAAATCCTATAAATAAATATGTTGCAGGAATTATTATAACTGGTATAGATAGTTGTAAAATTCATTTATCATTTTTTATCCAAATGATGGCCATTGCCTTATCCTATTTCATATGCAAAAATATTCAAATCCAACACCTAGCCCTAATCTTCCTAAAATTTAAGTAAAACCCAACTAACGGAACAACTTTATGGCATAATCGTAATAAGTCTCAACTCGAGGTCCTTTTACCAGTTTCTATACTAAACGCAGTTACGCATAAAACCAACTAGCGAACAAGGGAGGGTAAATAACAAAAGCTCACTTCTAATGGCGTCCTCTTCAGCTTTATTTTTTGTATCATTTTTTGTCATTTGCTTATTTATTAGTAAACTACTTTGAAATCTTTGGCTAGTTTTACATCGTATTTTTTTCCCCTAAAACGTGTTGTAAATGAAATTGAATGATTGGGTGCAAGGCAGTCAGTAAAATACAACGTAGATGATGGCACCACAATTAGCAAGTGCTTAATAATTGTTGTTGAGGTGTTGGGTTATTGGATGGGTTGGTAACTGAGACACCCTGAGACCCTCTTATTCAAAAGAAAACATGTTTAACGCACAGGAAACATGCTCCCTGTGGGAGGCAAATTCGAACTAGGTCTCTCATCGAGCAAGGGCTTTTTCGACAATACGTTCGAGGGCCCGCCCGGCTCCAATCGGGGATTCCAACCCTCAACATCATCAATTGTGCTTAACTTGTTCAGCAACATTCCTAAAGTAAATGCTATTAAGAGGAGTTATAGTGTACAAAAATGCTTATGCATATGCTTTATAATGAGGCCAAGAGACGTACCAAAGGAAGTGTGCTAGAAGAGAGTGAAAGGTAGTGAGGAACAATAGGAAAAGAGAAAGAAAGAGATGTATTATTGAATAAAAAAAGAGTTAATTACATAAGTTTATTTTATAGTTTGAATATTTTCTTAATTTCTGTTTTGTCTTTTTTTTAGAACTACAAAAATATCCTTTAAGTTTGAAAAATATATTTCAATTTCATCTCTTCGACATGTTTTTGTTGCAAGAATGAGATAAAAAGATTAAAAAAATATCCCTCAACTTTTTTGAAAAATACTTTAAGAAACTTTTTTATGTTTTTTTTCAAAAGTATTATGGTCGGTGAATTTGCTTTCCTTAAAAATCATATTTTATTTCATAGTTTTGATGTTTTTTAAAAGGTAAAAATATTTTTCGATTTCATTGAAGAGTACTTTTATGTCGTTGTTTTATTTCTTCATCTAATGAATACAAGAGGGATTTCATTGAAACATATTTCTCAATTAGAAAATGCTTTTACAATTTCTAAAAACATAAAATAAATTGAAAAAAATTGAAACTACAAGATATTTATGTAATTACCCTTATAAAAATAATAAATCTTTATTCTTTTTAATCTTTTTGTGTAATTTGTGAATTTTATATCTTTTTACTATCGTTATTATTTTTTATCATTATTTGTTCATTTAGTTTTATTGTTATTTCCTTATACTTCTGTTGTATCAAAAGAAAATTGTTTTAGATTTAAAAATTTCCACCGAAGTGATTGTCTACAAGTAATTTTGACCCTTGTCTTGTGTAGACTGTTTGGAATTATTTTTGTGTTATTTATCTTTTTTATATTCTTTGTTTTAAGTATATTTATACTTTCGGTTTTCGGTTTTGGAATGATTGAGTGTCCATCATCAAGTTAAATTCATTATAAATCAAAACCTTTTCGGATCAACTCTGGATTTGACTTAAAATGCCTAAAATGCCATCAAATAGAAAAGTGAAAAAATAAGAAGTTGTTTGTGCAGAGTGGTTTTAACCACTATCTCAGTTATAAATACTGTAAAGCTCTCACATGCTACAATAAAAAAGAAAAAAGTTACTACAATATAAAGCTCTCACATGCTACAGTAAAAACAGTTATAACCAATGGTTCTCACCATAATGCCAAACACCCTATAAGAAAAAACTTCAAAAATCATTAAACTTATGCTTTTGACCTTAAAAAAAGCTTTAAAATACCCTTAAAATTGGCTTTTTCTATGTGTTTTTTGTTTTTTCTTCTAATTTTTGAATGTTTTGTGTTTTTTTCTTTTTAAATCAATTATTGTCTAAAATAAGATACAAATTTATATATTAAATCTAACATCAATGTACATATTTGATAAGTTAAAAAACCAAAGGATGTTGCTACTGACACCCTAATTCTACTTTTCACACACAATTTCTTAAACCATCCTTCATTGTACTTCTTCCCCTCTTTAAATACCAAAAAAATCCCTACACTTAAATAGGATTATTGGTTTTTCTTTTTTTACCCATCCACCAAATAAACACAATTTTTTTTCCAAACATTTTCTTTCTCAATCTATATACTAGGTGATATTTTTTTAATATAAGTTTTTTCCCTTTTTATTTAACCAAACTTTGGGTTTTAGAAAACAATAATTGGTAGTAAAATTGTAAGGATTTATATATGAATTAAATAAATTGTATTTCCTTTACTTAAAAACAACAAGAGAAATGCAGATTTTTATATCATGTTTTTTATATCAAACGAAAGTGAGATTCTTTTTAATAGAGTATAAAATTTGTTGTTATTTTTTTTAACAACAATTTGTGGTTATTTACAAATCAAACAATTTGCAATAATATATATAATTATAATTAGTATAATAAAACAATAATAAAAATAAAAATTTTGAAAATATTTATTTTTTATAGGAGACTCTTTTATGTTAGAATCTATCTTTATCATTAAAGCACAATACACTATTTTTAAAAAATATATATATTTTAAAAATAAGATATACAATGAGTATTTTTCTTAAACATTTTTGTCTTTGAGAGGAATTTATTAACCAGTAATATAATAATAAATAAATATTATTAAACATAGGTGTGAGTAGTATTAATGGACGTAACCAAGCCAAAAAATACGGCTACAACAAATGATATAAAAAGGGGAATAGGAATACCCCCTTATTATTTGGTATAAGTTTGAAAAATTGTTACCAAGTACTCACACACGTTAGTCAAACAAATAAATGTGGCTAACGACCACTTCCCCAAAACAATCACTGATACATGTGTGGTTTTTCGGCGGCTAACATTTCCCACTTCTCTGTATTATCTCGCAAAAACTATCCAAAGAGACAACGGATCAGAAACAAGAGTTTGTGTGTGTGTGTGTGTATATATAGATATATATATATAGAGAGAGAGAGAGAGAGTGATGGATTACTACCAGATAGCGTTGGGAAGTGGAATATTGGGAATGAGAGCATCAATGGCGAAATCTTGGACTGTCAAGGCTGAGCAACCGACCGTCCCTGATCTCTCCGTCGACCGTTCGATTCTGGGAAGTGGGTCCTCCTCCTCTCGCCGCCGCGACCTCGTTTTCGTCGTCAATCCACGAGGTTTCTCTCTCTTGCTTCCTTTTTGTCTTTTGTTGGGTTTTGACATCTGAGTTTTTTTTTTCCCCCTTTTTTTAATGTTTTCTTAGATTTTGAATTTGGAGCAGGTGCTAATGGAAGGACAGGGAAAGAATAGAAGAAGCTTCTCGGGCATATAAGGTCTCGCCTTGGTTCGGAATTTAATGTGCGTTTGCTTTTCTTTCTTCTTTGAATTTCCCCGTTTGCTTTGAATTAGTGTGATTTTTCTCGCTTTTGCCAGTGTTTAGTTTTCATTAATAAGTGCCAGTAATTTTCAATTCTTTGGGCCCTTTTGCTTTTTCTTTTTTAGGCAGCAGGGAAGTCAGTTGATGATAGGAATTACATTGTTGAAAACGTTTACTAAGACAAATTATATTTGATTGTTTTAATAAGCTATAAAATTGTTAAAGAGTAAAGTTTATACAATTTTATTAGCTTTGATAGGGCATGTATTCCCGTTGATAGGGTATCAATACCAAAAGAATGCCTCATTTCTTATATTGTGTGGTTCAATTAAACTCTCATTGGTGATTTTGTAAGTAGACGAATAATCATCGTCTTCCCTTTCCCTTTCCCTTTCACGCAAGTGAACGCACCCGCACCCACTGTGTAATTTTACAAGGAATTGCTTTGCTGAGCTTTGATTGTGGAAAGTTGGTGGCAGCATCGGGAAGTCGTGGAGTCTTTTAGTATACGTTAACATGGCAGTGTTTAGTTTCAAAACTTGCCTGCATTTTCATACGTGTTATAGGAGTTTGGTAATCATCAAAATAAGTAAATAAATCTCAGCATTCATGTGATAATAGCTCTACTTGATCTAGTACACTCAAGCGTAAAACTATATCTCGACATACGATGTGATACATAAACATTTCAGCTCATAAATATGAACCTTCTTTAAACTATGGCTTTTCTGTGCGGCATGTGATTTTGAGTTTCAATGTGATTTCGAGTTTCAAAAGCTATCAGATTAATGGATGTGCAGATTCCATTTAGTTATTTGCTTGGCTTGGCATAAAACTTTTTGAACTTGTTAAGTCATAATTCTTGCAATGACTTGAGTCTGATCATATAAAACCACACTTAGATGGGCCGAGATTGGATCTAGTTTTATTCATCTCAGCATATGGGACGCTGTTATTTTCTTTGCTATACATGTGTGATACTTGTTTATGCGTAGCTATCTTCCTTATGAAAATATTTTCTAAACCGTGGGCAGATATGTGAATCTATGACTTCAGGACCTTTTTCATGTGATCGACATAACAAGAGAGGTAGGAATTTGAGTTTTTATGTTTGATTATAGCATGCCTATGCCTTTTGGGGTTAGTAGTAGTTAGTAAATATAAATAAATTATTTTACATTTTCTTTTCAAAACATAAAAACTTTGCCCATGGGTCTTTAACATAAGATAGAAAACAAGAACATACTTTAAATAATATTCCACGGTTTTATTATAGCACCAAATATTAAAAAAAAAGTATCATCATCAGCATCATCATAATACAGTTCCCAAAAACTAGACAATTTAACACAACCATTACTACAAATTATGAATCTTACATGTTTAAATGAAATAGAATAAAGCTAAAGAGATCCTTACACGACACAAGCAGTATTGTCGTCTACTCCTTATCGGACAGATTACACTGAACTCTATCTGAGAGATAAAAATTATAAGGATGAGCATTGATATGCCCAGTAAGGAAAACCATTACCCACCTTTAGATTTTATTATACAATCAAATTTAAAATGTGTTAATCTAGATTGGCATGTTCTTTTTAATGGATTTGGGCCCTGTTATTTGAATCTGTTAGCTTCAGAGCAAGCTTGTTAGACTAGTTGCAAAAAACAATTAACAAATTGAAATCAAATGAAATAAAAGTGATGAAGAAGCAAAAGATACCACACATACAGATTTCTAGTGGTTCACTTTATAAAGAGAGCTACGTCCATTATTTTTCACTATGTATGAATTCGAGAAAATACATATTACAAAGCTTAGAGTAAAGAGAAAATTTGACAGAGTTTTTGTATGTAGTATTTTTCATATGTACAACTTGAAGACGATGTCTTCTTATATAGAGGATAAAAAAGAATTGTCGCTTCCAACCGACTTATGGAGTGGAATGATTATGCTGGAGGTAACCGTAATAGTAGGACACGTGTTGATCTGTGATAGGCTGCAAGAATCATGCTTTCCCCGCACCTTAGTTCGTGGTTGTACATGCTTATAACTGTTAGTTCATGCGAATTGATTCCATCGAATGAGCACTTGGGAAACAAATCTGGGCACAAATCTTCAATAAAAGAATGTTATCCGAATAATACATATCGATTTTATATGGCATCGAACCGATTGATCCCATCGAAGCCTTAATTCAGTTTACACGTATGTACTTGTCACGTCGAATAGTTGAGTCATTCGGTTTTGTTTGACTCGCTCTAATCGCAACAACAACCATCATTTTGGGCCCCACCAAATTGTACCCCAACAATGTTCATTTCCAGTGGATAAGCAATGATTATTCTTACCAAGTTCCATACACACATATATATTAGTTTATAATTAAACAATGTTCATTGGTATCTGCAGTGCAATGGAATATTATATTACTCGACTTAACGAAGCACAAAGGGACGTACTTCTCCACTTTACAATCGTTCCAAGAGTGTCGGGTGAGGGGACATTAAGCTCCGAATCCTCACCAAGTCAATTCCTATACAATATATTCTGGGACTTTCGACTCAAGGGAGCGCCGTTGCCTCCCGCTATTTTAACTTTTATGGTATTCATGCCCAATGACGTAACTGCTGCCCTCTTCACGTCTTACCATTCATCTATAATCATTTGTTATGTATAGAGTTAATATTTCTAACCATGTTTCTTAATTATATCAATACATGTCAAATCAATTTATTCTCGTATAATATAGGACGAGTTCATATTATTGTGTCATTAGTGATATTCATATTATAACAATTTAACATATATATACATGTATATATATATTCCAATGTAAAGAACCAATTTTAATTCTTAATTCAGTTTACACGTATGTACTTGTCCTGTCGAATAGTTAGTCATTCAGTTCTGTTTGACTCGCTCTAATCACAACAACAAACCATCATTTTGGGCCTTTAAACAATTTGGGCCCCACCAAATTGTACCCCAACAATGTTCATTTCTAGTGGATAAGCAATGATTATTCTTACCAAGTTCTATGCACACATATATATTAGTTTATGATTAAACAATGTTCATTGGTATCTGCAGTGCAATGAAATATTATATTACTCAACTTAACGAAGCACAAAGGGACGTACTTCTCCATTTTACAATCGTTCCAAGAGTGTCGGGTGAGGGGACATTAAGCTCCGAATCCTCACCAAGTCAATTCCTATATAGTATATTCTGGGACTTTCGACTCAAGGGAGCGCCGTTGCCTCCCGTTATTTTAACTTTTAGGGTATTCATGCCCAATGGCATAACTGCTGCCCTCTTCACGTCTTACCATTCATCTATAATCATTTGTTATGTATAGAGTTAATATTTCTTACCATGTTTCTTAATTATATCAATACATGTCAAATCAATTTATTCTCGTATAATATAGGACGAGTTCATATTATTGTGTCATCAGTGATTTTCATATTATAACAATTTAACATATATATACACGTATATATATATATTGCAATATAAAGAACCAATTTTAATTCTTAATTCAGTTTACACGTATGTACTTGTCTTGTCAAATAGTTGAGTCATTCAGTTCTGTTTGACTCGCTCTAATCGCAACAACAACCATCATTTTGGGCCTTTAAACAATTTGGGCCCACCAAATTGTACCCCAACAATGTTCATTTCCAGTGGATAAGCAATGATTATTCTTACCAAGTTCCATACACACATATATATTAGTTTATAATTAAACAATGTTCATTGGTATCTGCAGTGCAATGGAATATTATATTACTCAACTTAACGAAGCACAAGGGACTCACTTCTCCACTTTACAATCGTTCCAAGAGTGTCGGGTGAGGGGACATTAAGCTCCGGATCCTCACCAAGTCGATTCCTATATAGTATATTCTAGGACTTTCGACTCAAGGGAGCGTCGTTGCCTCCCGTTATTTTACCTTTTAAGGTATTCATGCCCAATGGCGTAACTGCTGCCCTCTTCGCCTTACCATTCATCTATAATCATTTATTATGTATAGAGTCAATATTTTCTAACCATGTTTCTTAATTATATCAATACATGTCAAATCTATTTATTCTCGTATAACATAGGACGAGTTCATATTATTGTGTCATAAGTGATTTTCATATTATAACAATTTAACATATATATACACGTATATATATATATTGCAATATAAAGAACCAATTTTAATTCTTAATTCAGTTTACACGTATGTACTTGTCCTGTCGAATAGTTGAGTCATTCAGTTCTGTTTGACTCGCTCTAATCACAACAACAAACCATCATTTTGGGCCTTTAAACAATTTGGGCCCCACCAAATTGTACCCCAACAATGTTCGTTTCCAGTGGATACGTAATGATTATTCTTACCAAGTTCCATACACACATATATATTAGTTTATGATTAAACAATGTTCATTGGTATCTGCAGTGCAATGGAATATTATATTACTCAACTTAACGAAGCACAAGGGACTCACTTCTCCACTTTACAATCGTTCCAAGAGTGTCGGGTGAGGGGACATTAAGCTCCGGATCCTCACCAAGTCGATTCCTATATAGTATATTCTAGGACTTTCGACTCAAGGGAGCGTCGTTGCCTCCCGTTATTTTACCTTTTAAGGTATTCATGCCCAATGGCGTAACTGCTGCCCTCTTCGCCTTACCATTCATCTATAATCATTTATTATGTATAGAGTCAATATTTTCTAACCATGTTTCTTAATTCTATCAATACATGTCAAATCAATTTATTCTTGTTGTATAATATAGGACGAGTTCATATTATTGTCTTCAGTGATATTCATATTATAACAATTTAACATATATATACATGTATATATATATATATATATTCCAATGTAAAGAACCAATTTTAATTCCACAAAGCATCACAAAAGATGAGTCATAGAATCTCTATCTCTTTCCGAATAATCCATTGATAATTTCTATCTTAGAAAATTAGGCTCACCATGTAAGTTCCAAACACATTGTTATCCTAAGACGTATAAAATAACTATACTTTTTTTTTCTATGTTTTGAATATAAAAACATAATTTTTGGAACATTTTCTAACCACAAAAAGGATGGCTTTGGACTGCTTGGCTGGCCTATCGACTAGAAGAGTTCGGTCTACAGACAGTTCGGCCTGCCGCTTGGCAAATTCGGCCTGCTAGTAAGTTCGGCTTGTCGGTTGTTCGTCCTGCCGCCCGAGATAAAATCTGGAAAACTTCAATTTTCTATTTTCAAAGTTTTTGAGCTTCAAAACTCGATCCAACATATTTTATCAAATCCTAGAACATAAAAACGGTGCAAAAGCTTTAGAATATCATATTTAAACACATAATCTCTTTTTTCTCTATTTTTTTTATGCGTTAAACACATCTAAAATCATCAAACTCTAATTTGTACAAAACTTATGGAAAAACATGATTCAAATATGGAAATATTCAAATCTAATACAACACAATTCAATTTTGCAGGTATCTAAAGCACAAAACATTGTATAATTATCCACAAACATCAAAACACATTTCTCATAACTTTTGTACTAAAACACAGCTTTAAATCAAAGTTTCAATTTTGGAAATCTTACCTCAAAACTTAGTTCAAAAGTGTTGCTTGATCTTGAAAACATCTAAACTTTCTTGATCTATGAGTTTGTGAGGGGTTGTTTGTAGAATTTTGTGAGACAATAGCTTGGGAATCTTGGATGTTGTTTGAGTTTTTTCTTAGATTCTTTGATTTCTTTCATTGTGGAAGAAAGAAGAAGAAAAGAGAAAAGCAGGGAGAGTGAGAGAGAAACGTGTGAGGGTGAGAGTGAGTGGAAGAAAGAAATGATTATGAAGAAGAAAATGAAGGAGACAAGGGAGGGGTTAAGAGCAGGTATGCTCAAGTCTCATTCGGAGACTTTTATGCCATATAATGCTAAATGGCATTTTTGTAAATAAATGGAATAGCAAATGCATTTTTTTAATTTTAGATGCAACAAAATTTAACAAAAACTTAAATTGACACACTATAAAAATTAAATTATACACAGTTATACCCGTTAAAAATAACGGGTATTACAGCTCTCCCCTCATTTAAGAAATTTCGTCCTCAAAATTTTTATACAACTAGACATGACATTAAAACAAATGTGGGTATTTTCCTCTCATCATCATTGGTATAAATCCTAGTTAAACTTCCGCAGTCAAATAGAAAACATGCCGCCAAGACGTCAATCCCAATCATCAGAATAGTCACAACTTGTTGAACAAGTTCGACTTGCCATGCAACCATAATCAGTTGAACAATCTCAAGAGGTTAAGCAACCTTCACGGACGGAATAGCCTCAACCAGTTGCTCTGGAAATGAGTAACTAGGGCCAGATTCTTAATGAGTAACTAGGGCCAGGTTCTTCAAGCTCTATAGAATATGCAAAGACCTACGGAGGCTTGAGGCCCTAAACAACGTTATTTGACTTTACTAAAGGAATTCATGAATCAAAAACCTCCTGTGTTTACTAAGGAAACTAATCTTGGCATGGCTATTCAATGGCTGAAGGCTGTCAAGAAGAAAACAGACACGCTAAGAATTCTACAATAATTTCGAGTTGATTTTGCCACATATGTATTTGAAAGCAAAGCTGAGGATTGGTAGGATCTTCAAAAAGATGATTATAATGTGTCAAATCTCACCTGGAATCAATTCGAGATGATATGCTGCAAAACATATGTTCCCCAAAGTCACCGGCTAGGGCTGTATAAAAACCGCCCCGTACCCGTCAACCGCCCGCGTCCGTGCCCGCCCATCTCAAAAAAAACGGGTTTACGTTAGTAACCCACTGGTGGACGGATTTGGTTTTAAGTTTTTGAGGGCGGGTTCAACCCGCACCTGCCCGCCTATATATTTTTTTAAAAAAACTTATCATGTATTTGATTTTGTTCTTATTTTAGAGATGATTGAACAATCCAACACTTCAAGCATGAGCTTGGCTGCCTCTTGACATATTAGAAATTGGAAATTCTCCTATTATTTTGTAAAGTGATCAAAATTCAAATCAAGTAAATTAGTAGAGAAAGCCCTAAAAGAAAAAGAACACTTGACTTTGTTCATCATTTCATTTGTAGCATTCTATTATTTTCGAACCCAGTGAATAGGCTTTAATTTTTATAGACTCTTGACTTTATTTATCACTTTATATGTAGTTGATGTTTCTTGTTGCAGTAAATGATTATGTTTCTTAATTTGTACTTTTGAATATGGTTACTGTCTTTAAGCATCAAACTTGTTGGGAATGCTTTATGTATTATCATCTTATATTTTCTACAAATTTTCTTCACTTTCTAAAAAAAAGGTCCAAAAAATTACATTGGGCAATAGCATAGGTCTAAACTGCCTCAACCCGCCCACACCTGCCCGCAACCACCCAAAACCAAACCAAAACCGCCCGCCATGTGGTGGGCGGTTTGCGGGTTGGTTAATCGCCAACCCGCCATCCAAAAAAACCGCACCGCACCTGCCCAAAAACCATCAAACCGCCCGCCATTCACCCCTATCACCGGCAAGCGATGCTCTGGAAATTTGAAAATTTAGTGTCGGGCAACATGACGGTAATCGAATATCAGGTCCAATTCATAGAACTATCTCGCTATAACCCTGGAGCAGTGTTAGATCCCTTGGCAAGATATGAAAAGTTTAGAAACAACCTAAGGTCAAGGATCAGGAAAATGATAGCTGCTATTCCATCGACTAGGTTTCTTGACCTGCTAGCTGGTTCTCAATGTGTAGAAACAAAGCTGAATAATACCTGCGAGGAATACAAAGTATTTGCTGGGCGTCAGTGGAAGATGAACAAGAAGAGTCACAAGGGCAAGCATCACAGAATAGTGGTTTGAGTGTTGGTGGTGGATCCATAGATAGTGGATGCTTCCAGCCATACGCTTCCACAAGTGGGACATTTAAGAAGAAACTGGCCCAATCACCCTGTACAACCATCCTTTACTCCGATACCTCAAGGTAGTCACTTCGGCTCTACCATGTGGGGAGGAAATCAAAATCAGGTGGCATTATAGCAAAGCTCATCAGTCTCTCATGCTTGTATGACCAATGGGTTCTAGCCTTTATATAATTATCAGCAGCGATCACAGGGTTCGAGTTTCCATCAAACTCAGAACTTTCAACCAACTCCTCAGGCTTCTGCTAATCAAAGACCATACTTTCTTGGGAGAAATAATAATACGAGCAATAGTTAGGGAAATTGGTGAAAAGAAAACAACGAGAAAGGAAAAACAATGGCTCAAGCTTATGCTGTTACAGCCATTGCTAGACAAACAAAGCAAGTAGACAATTCTGTGGTAGACGGTATGATTCATCTCTCATTCATGAGCTCACGTATTGTTTGATATTGGTGCTACCCATTTGTTCATATCCATATTTTTTGCTTCATTACTACAATTAGGGGATTGAAGCCTATAATTCCCCATTAACCTTTAGTACACCGATGGGTGGTACAACTGAAGTTTCTATGATCTGTAAATCAATGTGTGTAGTTATAAGAGAGCATAGACTATCAGCTGATTTGCATATAATAACCATGTCGGAGTTTGACGTAATCTTAGGAATGGATTGATTAGCTAGATACTAGGCTATAGTAGATTGCCATCGGAAATGTGTCTTCTTATTCACAAAGAACAAGCAAGTTATCAACTTCCAAGCTAAGATAGGGACAATGACGCCAGCCCTTGTGCTAAAAACTTGTATCAGAGGATGAAGGAATTTCACGTCTTTGGATGTTTTTGCTTCGAAAGGAAAACTAAAGAAGAGTGATTCATCTTCATATACTTTAGTGATGGATGAATTTCAAGACGTTTTTTCAGAGGAGTTGCCAGGACTCCCGTTGATAGAGTGATTGAATTTGTTATCGACTTAGTTCCATGAGCAGCACCCGTTTCCATCGCCCCATATCAAATGACACCTGTTGAAAAGGTGGAACTAAGGAAGCAACTGGATGAATTACTGGAGAAAGGATTTATTTGGCCAAGCACGTCACATTGGGGAACTCTAATGCTTTTTGTAAAGAAACATGATAAATCGTTAAGACTTTGTGTCGATTATTGCTAGCTCAATTGATTGACCATAAAAAATAATTATCCCTTATCCCGAATTGATGATTTGTTTAACCAGTTGAGAAAATCTCGACACTTCTTGAAGATTGACTTGCAGTTGGGATATCACCAATTGAAGATAAGGAAAGAAGACGTTCCAAAGACAGTGTTCCAAATTCGCTATGGTCACTTTGAATTTCTTGTCGTGCCTTTCGGGTTGACCAATGCTCCATCAGCGTTCATGGACTTAATGAACCATGTTTTCTGATCGTGCTTAGATCAATTTATGATTGTTTTCATTGATTATATTTTGATATATTCCAAGACTAAAGCAAAGCATGCTGAACATTTAAGGATTGCTCTAAAGACGTTAAAGGAACACAGCTTATATGCGAAGAAAGAAAAGTGACTTTTGGATGACGAAAGTCGAGTTCATAGGGCATGTTGTCTCTGAAGAAGGTATATTAGTGGACCTCCCTAAAATTGAAGCAATATTGAATTGGGAACGACCAAAGAATGTATCAAAAATCCGAGTTTCCTCGGATTAGCTGGATATTATCGGTGCTTTGTGGACAATTTTCCAAAGATTGCCTCTCTACTGACAAGGCTTACAAGGAAGGATGTTAAGTTCTTGTGGGACGATAAATGTAAGGAAGCAATCGTGGAACTGAAACAAAGACTCACAAGTGTACCTGTACTTGTCATTCCCAATAACGAGGAACCCTGCACTGTGTACATTGATGCCTCGGGAAATGGATTGGGTTGTGTAATGACGTAACATGGTTGAGTAGTTGCTTATGCTTCACAACAGCTAAAGCCTCATGAGAGGATTTATCCCGCGCACGATCCTAAGTTGGCTGGTGTGGTCTTTGCACTTAAGATTTGGAGATGCTATCTATATGGTGCAAGGTTTGAGGACTACATCGATCACCAAAGTTTGAAGCATTTATTTATTCAAAAAGATCTTAATCTAAAACAACGGAGATGGATTGAGTATATGGTGGATTACAACTTTAATATTCAATATCACCCTGGTAAAGTAAATGTGGTAGCAAATGCTTTAAGTCATAAGAATAACAGGATTATGGCCAATCTAGCATAAGAAGACTGGAGGCAAACAACCACCATCACTGACTTTGACTTACAGTATCATGAAGATGATTAAGGGGCCTTCGTGTTCAATATGATGGCTACCCTTACGTTGATCCAACAAGTAAAACAAGGACAATGGCATGACGAAGAATTACGTATGCTATGGGAATAGATACAAAATGGTGAACAATTGGATGGATGGTAAATTAAATAAGAAGGATTTTTTGCTTTACAAAGGGAGATTGGTTGTTCCAGAAAATCCTTATCTCCAAAATGCAATGTTGGTTGAAGCGCACCGCTCCAAATTTGCTATTCATCCTGGAAGCTCTAAAATATATATATGGACTTGAAGCGACAGTATTGGTGGCTAGGAATGAAACGTGACGTGATGACGTCTCCAAGTGCATGACGTGTTAGCATGTTAGAGCGGAACATCAAAAGCTTGAAGGTGAGCTTAAGAGTCTATCAATTCCAGAATGAAAGAGGGACCATATGACGATGGATTTCGTAATGGGATTTCCTAGAACTCGGTTGGGACATGATGCCGTTTGGGTAATTGTGGATTGTTTGATGAAAATAGCCCACTTCATCCCAATCAGAACAAGCTATAACATCTCCAAGCTATGTTAGTTGTACGTAGAGAAGATAGTGACATTGCATGGTGTGCCAATGTCAATAGTCTCTGATAAGGATACACATTTCACATGTGTAAGTTCTCAATAGAATTACGGAGAGCCTTGGGGACTCAACTGAGTTTTAGGACTTCTTTTCATCCTCAAACAGATGGGCAATTGAAATGTGTAATTCAAATCCCATAGGATATGCTTCGTGCTTATGTATTAGACTTTGGAACTAATTGGACCGCACAGTTACCATATGTTGAGTTCGCAAACAACAACAGTTATCAGGCAAGTATTGGGATGGCGCCATATGAGCTTTGTATGGTAGGTCTTGCAAATCTCTGCTATGTTAGGCTGAAAAGAAAGACCGCCTTGATTTTGGGCCACAGTTTATGAGGGAAACAACGGATAAGATTCAAATTATTCATGAATGCCTTAAGACAGCTCAAAACCGACAAAAGAGTTATGCAGATAAGAGGAGGCGACCATTAGAGTTCATGATCGGAGATTTTGTATTTTTGAAAGTAAAGCCAAAGCATGGTGTATCTCGATTTGGTGTTCAAGAAAAGCTTGCCCCAAGGTATATAGGATTATTTGAGATCATAGAACGGATTGGACCACTTGCTTACCGTCTAGATCTACCACCTCAATCATCCCACGTATATAATGTATTTCATGTGACGATGTTGAGAAAATATGAGCTAGATCTGTGACATGTTATCATGTGGACAGATGTTCCAATCCAAGGAGACAACTTATGAGGAAATTCCGATTCAATTATTGGATCGTAAAGTGAAAATCTTACGGCGTCGTGAAATTTCTCGAGTGAAAGTGATGTTGCGATATCATGATGTTGAGGAAGCCACTTGGGAATTTGAATTGAAAATGAGAAAGAAATACCCACATTTATTTTAATGTCATGTTTCGTTGTTTGAAAATTTCGAGGACGAAATTTTTCAACGGAAGGGAGAGCTGTAATATCCATTATTTGTAATGGGTATAATTGTGTATAATTTAATTTCTATAGTATGCCAATTTAAGTTTTTATAAAATTTTGTTTTATCTAAAATTAAAAAAGGCCTTTGTTATTCTATTTATTTACAAAAATGCCATTTGACATTATATGGCACAAAAGTCTCCGAATGAGACTTGAGCATACCTGTTCTCAACCCCTCTCTTTGTCTCATTTTTCATTTTCATCTCATTTTTCATTTTCTTCTTTATAATCATTTCTTTCTTCCACTCTCTCTCCCCCTCGCACGTTTCTCTCTCACTTTCCCTACTTCTCTCTTTTCTTCTTTTTTCTTCCATGGTGTTGGATAGTTAGAATAAAATCCCACGATTATTGGGATTAATTAGGGGGATATTAGTTTTCTAAATTAAGCCTTTCCTTTTCTGTTTTTCCTGATTATGTGTTATCATATCAATCAGTTTATTAGGGTCTATTTTTGTGGAGATTTTGTTTCCTAGAATAGGGGAATCATTAGTGTATTTTTTCTTTTAAATAGCACATAGCACTGTAAATGATTTTTCTGAATCAAGAGAATTATTTCTTTTCTCCAAAAATTACTGGTTCATGGCATCAGAGCCGGACGTTCTACTGGCGTAGTGTCACCAGCACCACCATCATCTAAATGGCTAATCCCACCTTGTCTACGGCGGAGTCCACCGCAGCTCCAACCGTGTCCAACCCATCCGTATCTCTCACCTCTAACCTTTTGGAAAACCCCTCAATCCAAGTTACAACACATAAATTAAATGGCAGCAACTTCAGAGAGTGGTACCAGTCTGTTCTCCTCGTCATTAAAGGAAGAGGAAAAATGGGCTACTTGACAGGAGCTGCAGCTGCACCAGAACCAGGATCATCAACCTACAATGTTTGGGAAGCAGAAAATTCGATAGTGATGGCATGGCTGATTAATTCCATGGAACAAAAAATTGGACGGATGTACTTGTTCTACCAAACAGCAAAAGAAATTTGGGATGCAGTTAGAGAGATGTACTCGGATTACGAAAACATTTCACAGAGTTTTGAAATTCGGTCTACTATTCGCAACACACGCCAAGGTACTTCCTCTGTTACAAAATATTTCAATAAACTTTCTGAGCTTTGTCAAGAAAGAGATTTATTCTACAACATTACTTGGAAGTGTCCTGACGATGGAATCCAATATAGCAAGATGCTAGAGAAAGATCGAATTTTTGATTTTTTGCAAGGATTAAATCAAGACCTTGATGAGGTTAGAGGCCGAATTCTTGGTACAAAACCGCTGCCTACACTAAAAGAAGTGTTTGCTGAGGTGCGACGTGAGGAAAGCCGGAAGAAAGTGATGTCTTCACTGTCTCCTAGTACAGCACCTGAAATTCCAGCACCAGGTTCTGCACTTGCCACATCCCGAAGTGGAGAAAACGAATCAAAGACTCAACGTGGGAAGGACAAGTAGCTTTGGTGTGAACACTGCAAGAAACCTTATCATACAAAGGACACATGTTGGGACATTCATGGCAAACCTGCTGACTGGAAACCACGAAGTCAGAGAAGAAATAATAGGAATGCCTACACAGCAGAGATAACAGCCAGCAATTCTTCTCATCCCTTCACAACAGAACAAATGGAGATCCTTTGGAAGATGATGAACCCGCCATCTACAAGTAAGGAAGTTGAATCCACAACATCAAATGCTACTGCTTTAACAACTCATCAAGGTAAATACTCTTTTTTGTCACATTCTGGTCTACAACAAGCCTGGATTGTGGATACAGGGGCGTCAGACCACATGACCAATTCTAGTGCAGGGTTTGTGAATTATAAACCATGTAGGAAGAATATTGGCATTACAGTGGCAGATGGTTTTGCTTGCAAAGTAGCAGGAAAAGGGGATGTGGAAGTAAATGGGTTAAAACTAAAATCAGTCTTACATGTCCTAGATTTGAAGTGCAGTTTGCTTTCGGTTAGCAAAGTTACTAAAGATTTGGATTGTGCAGTAATGTTTCTTCCCTCTTATTGTAAATTTCAGGATTTGTCATTGAAGAAGACGATTGGCACAGCTGAGGAGAGTAATGGTCTCTACTATTTTTCGGGTGCTAATTCTACGCCAAGACCGATGTCACATATTGTTTTTTCTTCGTTTTCTGATTCTAGTATTGAACTTTGGCATAAAAGATTAGGGCATCCTAGTTTTTCATATTTAAAATATTTGTACCCACATTTATTTGTTAATAAAAATCCTTCTTCATTTCATTGTGATCATTGTGTTCTAGCAAAACAAACTCGAGCAACTTATCATCCTCACACATACAAACCATCCAAACCCTTATCTTATTCATAGTGATGTGTGGGGACCATCTCATGTGTCAAATTTAACTGGAGAACGTTGGTTCGTTACATTTGTTGATGATCACTCACGGGTATGTTGGGTTTATCTAATGCATGAAAAATCAGAAGTGTTCTCTATCTTCAAACAATTCCACAAACTCATCACAAATGTGTTCCAATCTCATATTCATATTCTTCGAACTGATAATGGGAAGGAGTATTTTTCACATGAATTTAATGAATATCTTAAAGAAATTGGAATATTTCATTGAAGTTCTTGTATCGATACTCCTCAACAGAATGGAGTTGCAGAAAGAAAAAATAGACACTTACTTGAAGTTGCTTGAGCAATTATGTTTGCTAGTCATGTACCACATTCTTTTTAGGGGGAAGCCATTCTCACATCTGCATATCTTATAAACAGAGTCCCACCCAGAGTCCTTAAACATCGAACTCCTCTAAATGAACTTCTTACTATTTTTCCATCCACTAGGATTCTTAATTCTCTTCAACCTTGTGTCTTTGGTTGTGTCGCATTTGTTCGTAACACTCAACCGAATCGAAGTAAACTTGATCCACGTGCACTTAAGTGTATTTTTCTTGGTTATTCTTCCACACAAAAAGGATATAAATTTTTCCATCCACCCACTAAACGTTTTTTTGTCTCATGTGATGTCACATTTGTAGAACATCAAACCTTTTATTCCCAAGTTTCTCTCCAAGGGGAGAACTATATCCAGGGAGAAAAACATTGGGATCCTGCTATGATATCTCTTCCATTGTTTATTTCAAGTTCACCTTTGGGTCAATCTCAGTCTGAGTCTGTACCTTTGAGTCTATCTCAGTCCGAGTCTGTACAGCCAACAAATTTGAAAGACAGTGGTGACTTAGGCCACGGGGGAGTGCCCAATTCTGCAAATCCGAAGCCAATCATGGTATATACTAGAAGGCCAAAAACTCCAAAGCCAAACCATGACTCTAAACCTGTGGCAAGTCCTGAGATGGGTGACCAAGAGCTTGGAACAAGTCCAGAGATTGTTGATCAAGAGGAAGTTGAGACAGTTGAATACAAAGAAGAGGAAGAAAATAATCTAGACCTGCCTATTGCAATAAGAAAAGGGGTGAGATCTTGCACTAAGCATCCAATTTTGAGTTATTACAGTCATTCCAAGTTGTCAGGAGAATTCAAAGCATTTATCTCAGAGGTTGACAAGACTTAAATTCTGAAACATATTCATGAAGCCCTTCAAGATCCAGAGTGGAAAGCTGCAGTGATGGAAGAAATGCAGGCTCTAGTAGACAATAGTACTTGGGAGTATGTGAAGCTACCAGAAGGGAGGAAGATTATAGGTAGCAAGTGGATTTTCACAGTTAAGTATAGACCAGATGGGACTGTTGAGCGGTACAAAGCAAGGCTTGTTGCTCAAGGATTTACACAGACATATGGGATTGATTATGAACAAACTTTTGCTCCAGTTGCAAAACTAAACACTATCAGGGTCTTATTGTCTATTGCAGCAAATTTGGACTGGAAGTTATATCAATTGGATATCAAAAATGCTTTTTTAAATGGCATATTGGAAGAAGAGGTCTACATGAGGGCTCCACCTAGTTTTGAAGTTCAAGGAGATCCGAGCAAGGTATGTAGGTTAAAGAAATCATTCTACAGCCCGAAGCAATCACCGCGAGCATGGTTTACACGGTTTAGCATGGTCATGAAACAATTTGGCTACAAATAGGGGCAAGCCGACCACACCTTATTCATAAAAAGGGGTGAAACTGGTAAACAGGCAATCCTCATAGTGTATGTAGATGATATGGTGGTCACAGGTGATGATGAAGAGGAGATTGCAAATCTTAAAAAAAGACTACAAACTGAGTTTAAGGTAAAGGATCTCGGGACTCTTAAGTACTTTCTTGGTATTGAGTTTGCGAGGAGTAGAGAGGGTATCTTTATTTCTCAAAGGAAGTACACACTTGATTTACTCAAAGAGACTGGGAAACTTGGGTGCAAGCCTGCTAGCACACCATTAGAACGTCACTGGAAGCACCAAATATCTGAGGAGGACCCTCCAGCAAATAAGGAGAGCTATCAGCGTTTAGTAGGGAAGTTAATCTATTTATCTCTTACTAGACCGGATATTGCCTTCAGTGTGAGTGTTGTAAGTCAATTTATGCATGCTCCTACACAAAGGCATATGGAAGCAGTTAACCAAGTCTTGAGATATCTAAAAGGGAGCCCAGGAAAGGGTTTGTTATTCAGGAAAACTGGAACAATAGATGTTATTGGATACTCAGATGCAGATTGGGCTGGTGCAGTGGAAGACAGCAAGTCAACATCAGGATACTGCACAAAAGTATGGGGAAATTTGGTAACTTGGAGAAGTAAAAAACAGTCCGTGGTTGCTAGGAGTAGTGCCGAGGCTGAATACAGAGCAATAGCCCAAGGGACATGTGAATTAATCTGGATTAGAAGGTTATTGGAAGACCTGAATTTGCATATATCCAGTCCTATGACTCTGTTTAGTGATAGCCAGTCTGCAATAAGTGTGGTTCACAACCCAGTGCAACATGACAGGATGAAACATGTGAGAATCGACAGAAATTTTATTAAGTCCGAGATCGAACATGGAACAATTGTTCTCTCTTATGTTCCCACCAAGTCTCAAGAAGCTGATTTTCTTACTTACGTTCTACACAAGTCAAGATTTGATCACTGTATTTGCAAGCTGGGAATAACTGATATCTATTCACCAGCTTGAGGGGGAGTGTTGGATAGTTAGAATAAAATCCCACTATTATTGGGATTAATTAGGGGGATATTAGTTTTCTAAATTAAGCCTTTCCTTTTCTATTTTTCCTGATTATGTGTTATCATATCAATCAGTTTATTAGGGTCTATTTTTGTGGAGATTTTGTTTCCTAGAATAGGGGAATCATTAGTGTATTTTTTCTTTTAAATAGCACATAGCACTGTAAATGATTTTTCCGAATCAAGAGAATTATTTCTTTTCTCCAAAAATTACTGGTTCAGAAACAAATCAGAGAAATCCAAGGAAAAACTCAAACAACATCTAAGATTCTCAAGCTATTTTCTCACTAAATTCCTCAAACAACCCTCACAAACTCATAGATAAAGGAAGCTTGGACGTTTTCAAGATCAAGCAATGCTTTTGAATTGAGTTTTGAGGTTAGATTTTCAAAACTTGAACTTTGATTTAAAGCTGTGTTTAGTGTAAAAGTTGTGAGAAATGTGTTTTGATGTTTGTGGATGATTATACAACGTTTTATGCTATAGATACCTGCAAAATTAGATTGTGTTGTTTTGAGTTTGAATATTTCCAATTTTAAATCATGTTCTTGCATAAGTTTTGTAAAAATTAGAGTTTGATGATTTTAATATGTTTGATGCATGTAAAATTGAGAAAAAAAGGGTTTATATGTATTTAAATATGATATTCTAAAACTTTTGTACCTTTTCTATGTTCTGTGATTTCATAAAATATGTTGGATTGGGCTTTGAAAACGGAAAACTGAAGTTTTCTAGATTTTGTCTTCGGCGGTAGGCTGAACCTACAGCTAGGCTAAAATGCTAAGCGGGAGGCCGAACTGTTGGCAGGCCAAATCTTCCAGTTGGCAGGTGGACCAAGCAGTCTAAAGTCATATGTTTGGTGGCTAAGAAATGTTCCAAAAATTATGTTTTTGTATTCAAAACATGGAAAATAAAAAGTATGGTTATTTTATATGTCTTAGGATAACGACATGTTTGGAGCTTACATGGTGAACCTGATTTTGTAAGCTAGAAGTTATCAGTGGATTATTCGGAACAAGGTAGGGATTTTATTACTCATCTTTTGTGAGGTTTTGTAGAATTAAAATTGGTTTTTTACATTGCAAAATATATATGTTGAATTGTTATAATATGAATATCACTGATGAGACTGTAATGTGAACTTGTCTTGTAATGTAAAGCGAGGTTAAACTGATTTGACATGTATTGATATAAATTGAGAAGTATGATTAGGAAATACTGACTCTAAACATAACGAATGGTTATGAGAGAAATTGTAGGACGTGAAGAGTGCGGCGGTTACGTCCTAGGACACGAATATCCTAAAAAATAAATAGGAGACAGCGCTCTCTTGGTTTGAAAGTCCTGGAACGTACTATACATAAATCAACCCGGTGAGGATCTGGGGCTTGATGACCCCTTATCCGACACTCTTGAAATGATTGTAGGGTGGAAAAAGGCACCCCTTTAGGTTTCGTTGAGTTGAGTCATAATATTCTATTGCACTGGATATCAATGAACATTGTTTAATCATGAACTAATATATATATATATATATATATATATGCATGGAACTTAGTAAAAATAATCAGTGTATTCACTGAAAATGAACATGATAACATTTGATGAATAATGAACTAACCATGCAGGTGTTAATATGGTAAATGATAAAATCTAAACGTGAGTGATGGTTTTCCCTATTGGGCATATTGATGCTTATTCCTATTATTTTTATCTCTCAGGTGGAGTTCAGTGTAACCTATCCGGCCAAGAGGAGATGACAATACTGCTTGTGTCATGTTGGGATCTCTTTAGCTTTATTGTATTTTGTTTAAACATATAAGATTCATAATTTGCAGTAAAGGTTATGCTAAATTGTTTAATTACTAATAACTGTATTATGATGGTGATGATGATGATGGTATTTTTTATATTTGGTGCTATACTAAAACTGTAGACTATTATTTAAAGTATGTTCTTGTTTTCTATTTTATATCAAAGACCCATCAGCAAAGTTTTTATGTTTTAAAAAGACTATAAAATAATTTATTTTTATTTACCAATTACTACTAACCCTCACGTAAGCGCGTTACAGCCTAGGTCCGCCTCCAAAAGGTTAGTTCTTGGTATGAGTTGTGTTATTTTTGATTTTGTGCAGGCTATAAGGGAAGGTGCTGACGCTGTAATTGCTGTTGGAGGAGATGGAGGTACATCCTCATCTTGCTTCCCATTCTTCTATGGACAAAATATCTTCCATACATTTTTTTTTTTGTTTTCTTTATATCGTAGGTTGTTAATGGATTCTTCTGGGCTGGAAAAGCAGTCACTAAACATGATGGAGCAGCCACACATTCAACCGCACTCGGTGTAAATGCTTTACTCTTAAATTTTGGAGATATCAGTAACTCAATTAAAGCTACAGTCATCAACCACACTTAACTGATATTTTAATTTCTTGTTATAAATTTTCTGTAGGCATCATGTGACATATTTTGTGTTTTCGGCGGCTGATTCCCTTAGGAACAGGATCTGACTTTGCTAGAACTCTTAGCTTGTAAGTTTCTGCATTCCCGTCTTGTTTCGATTCAAGTTTTATTTTATGGCTTTGTAGTGTGATAATTCGTTTCTTATGATAAGTAGCTCAAGATCATTCTATCATTTTTCTCTTTTTTTTTGTTTGTTTTAGGAAAAATGACCCTGTTGAAGCCATTGAGCGCATACAAAAAGGTTATTTTGCTACTTATATGGTGTTTGGCAAAAAGTGGTCCAAACCACTTTTCAGTTATAAACAGTGTAAAGCTCTCACATGCTACAGTAACAATAAAAAAATAGCTACAGCATAAAGTTCTCACATGTAAAAACAATTCTAACTAATGGTTCCAGCTACCTTGTCAAACATCTTATTAATTGTTTTGCTGTTGGCCTTTTCTTTTCCCCTCATCCATTGTGGAGTTTTGAATCAAAGGATGGAGGTGCTTTTACTATTTACATGGTCGTCGATGTGTTTACCTTGTCATGTGATCTCTCTCGCAGGACAACGATCACAGATAGAAGTTGGCGTAATTGATGGAGAAGAAGGAGAATTCCGTTACATTATCAATGTTGCTGATGTTCATTTGTAAGCTTAACCTGAAAAATATTATTGTTTGTCTCAACATGAACTCATGCTGATGTTATCAATTTATAGCATTTTGCAGGAGTGCAAAGGCAGGATATTGCGCCTCTAGATTCAAGAAATTTGGAAACTTGTGCTATGTTATTGGTTCTTTGCAAGCCTTTGTTGGTCACCGTAATCAGGATCTCAGAATCAAGGTTGATCTACTTTATGATTCTCGGGAAGAAGTAAAAAAAAAAAAAAAAAAAACAAAAAGATAAAAAAGGTTTAAATCCTTTCAATTTACTACCCGTGTTGCATTGCTTCATGTCTAATTTAGGATGTTTATTTTTTCACTCAAGCCAATTTGTAACATTGAGGTTTAATGACAGTTAAAATTTTTAATGTAGGTTAATGAAGGTGAGTGGGAAACTTATTCCCAAGTGACGGCCCTCTGCATTGGTAATGCAAAATACTTTGGTGGTAAAATGAAAATTGCACCTAATGCTGACCCGTCTAATGGAACTCTTGAGGAGTATTATCCAATTTCCCCCCCTTTCTCTTTATATGCATGTTGTATGTGTATATGTATTTAGTTTTGGTGCTGGATTTGAATGTCTATACATTTTCACTTGCAGGTAGTAATTCTTCAGGACTTCAAGTGGTATGACTTTATTCTCAATCTACATAAACTCTACAAGGGCACTCATTTATCAGTGAAAAACGTGTCTTCAATAAGGTATCTCCTATTTTCTTTGATGAAACTGTGATATTTGATAGTTACAGAAAAGACTGAATCGCTTGTAGTTATTTGCAGCTCAATTCTGCATGCTTCAATTTTTTACAGTTTTGTTCTACGATGCGGCGTCCGCTTTATCGAAGTGGACATTTCAGCCAGTGGCAGCATTTTTGTTCAGTCTGATGGGGAACATTTAGGCTTCCTGCCAAGGAAGTTTCGCGTCATACCGGGTGCTCTCGAGATGGTCTCGAGATGATAGGCTGAAGTGAACCCTGTAGTTTTTCATTCTTGTTTACACTTGATAGTTTTTTTTTTTTTTTTTTTTTATCCTCGTTAATTATTTGAGTTGCATCCCTCCTGCCCAGTTTTTTATTTTAATTTTAATTTTTTGTTGATGTGTAATTAATGGAAGAGGAAAGTTGGTGTAGGCTCTTGTCAGATCAGGTGCATTTTGCTGTTTGTGAAAATAAAGGGCTTTTTTTTTTTTTAATTCAAACTCTTCACTTTATAGTGGAGTCAAGTATGATTTTATACTTAAACTATACCTACAATCATTTTTATTCTTTTTCAATGATGAATATAATGCATATGGATCTTTTGTCTTTTCAGTTGATGCATTACTTTTTTTATTTACATTAAAATACTAATATTTTCATATTATTTTAAAGTTAAGTGTATTTTTACATCTTCCAAAACATAATTGTTATAATAAAAAGTATATATCTATTTGAAATAGATAGTATCGTGTATCGAAGTACAAATTAAGATATAACATTTAATATGTTATTTTTATTCTTTTTGTAATTAAATTTTATTGATATTAACATTTAAACCTAAAGATACCCGAAAAGAATAAACACTAGGGTTAGAGATGATCGTCAATCGCTAGTTATTATAAATTTAAGAGCATATATGCCCATATTTCAAAATAGTAAGTTTATTTTACACATATTAGAACACTGATATTTGCAATAAGAACTAGATAAAATTACAAATAGGATTTTTTTTTTAGGATTATTTCATAGCCCTTGAACTATGTAACTTATTTAATTTTATCATTTAATTTTTTAAAACCAGTTAAAACACTCCTGAATTATAGGAAGCCAGTCAAAATGTCTCTTCTGTTATGAAAACTAAGAAATGCAAGACTAAAATTATGAAACTAAAAATTTTAGAGAGGATTTTCAGGAAGAAAAAGTCGAGAGACAATTTTTTGTTTGTTATAAAGGAGAGCTATGCTATGAACAAGTGAGGGAGGGGGTATTTATAGGAAAATTTACAACACTATTTACTGGTACGTTTACCTTTGACAACATCGCTTACATCATCAATTTTTACTATTTACTGAAGATCTTTATTTTCACAAAGTTTATTGGTAGACAACCATTCTTCTTTGATAAGTTTCTAACATATTATTCTTGAATAAGTTTATAACACTATTCTTTGGATGCCCACCATTTATGACACCTCTTTAAAAACCTTTGCTAGGAAAAATCGAGTGAGACAAATACCATAGCAAAGAAAAAAAGAGTACATCATTCTTGTATAAGTGCTTCATACTGTGTTGTTAAAAACCTTATTGGGAAACTTTATGGGACAAAACTATAACAAGGGAAAAAGAGTATAGTAGGTGTAAACTTCCCATCAAGTTGACATTAGTTGTTTTTTACAAATCTCTCAAATGACATAACCTAATATTGTGTACATGTCGTCTAAAAGTTGATGTGAGAAGTGCCTTCATGAAGATATCTACAATGTTGTCATTTGAACAAATGTATTGAACAAATCCTTGTTCTTTTTAAGCTCTTGAGTAAATGAATAGAATTTTGGGGTTTGTGTCTTGTTCTGTCGCTCTTAATATATTCTTCCTTTATCTAAGTGACACATGTGTTATTGTCTTCAAACAATACTATTGGATCTTTATTGATTCGACTGACTTCATGGAATGCGATAACTTCAGTATGATTTAATGAAGTAGTAACTAGTGTTTGCTTTTGTGAACGCCAAGAAATCACAGTACCTCTACTTGCGAATACATGTCCAGCTTGAGATTTAGCTTTATGTGTATCTGACAAATAACCTACATATGCATAACCAATTAGTCCTTGTTTTGATCCTTTAGGATAAAATAAACCCAAGTCAATTGTTCCTCGAAGATAACGAAATATGTGCTTAATTTCATTCCAATGTCTCTATGTAGGAGCTGAGCTAAATCTTGCTAATACGTTAACAACAAAGCATATCTAGTCTTGTACAATTAGCAAGATACATAAGAGCTCCAATTGCACTTAGGTATCGTATTTTAGGACCAAAAACCTCTTCATTATCTTTACAAGAATGGAATGGATCCGTTTTCCACATTGAGTGATCTGTTTACTATTAAGGTACTTAAAGGATTTGCTTTGTCTATATTAAAGCATTTTAAGACCTTTTTGGTATAATTTGATTGATACAAAAGTATTCCACATTATAAATACTCAATTTGTAAACCATGACAATACTTGGTTTTTTCAAGGTCTTTCATTTCAAATTCCTCCTTTAGGTATGTCACTGTCTCAAGAATTTCTTTATGTCCCATGATGTTTAAATCATCAACCTAGACAGCAATAATCATCTATCCAAATGTGGTTTTCTTAGTAAAAATGCATGGGAATATAGGATTCTTTTCATATACTTTCTTTAATAAATATTCACTAAAATGATTATACCACATGTGTCTGGATTGCTTCAATCCATACAACGTTCTATGTAACTTAATCGAGTACATTTCTTTGGGTTTTGAGCTTGATGCTTCAAGCATTTTAAATCCTTTAAGGGTTTTCATATAAACATCACTATCAAGTGATCCGTAGAAGTAAGCTGTAACAACATCCATAAGACGTATTTCTAACTTTTCAAAAACTGTTAGGCTGATTAGATATCTAAACATAATTGCATCAATTACTGGAGAATACGTTTCTTCATAATCGATTCTAGGTCTTTGCAAAAAACCTTATGCAATAAGTCAAGCTTTATACCTCACAATCTCATTTTCTCATTGCGTTTACGCACAAAAACTCATTTATATCGTACAGGTCTTAGAGCTTCAGGTGTAAGAACAATATGTCCAAAAACTTTATGCTTATTAAACGAATTTAATTCTGCCTGCATAGCATCTTTCTATTTAGCCCAATCATGACCATTTTTACACTCAGTAATTGATCTTGGTTTAGGATCCTCACTTTCAATGACACATGCCACTGAGTAAGAAAATATTTCATCAATATCCTCCATTTTATTTTGATTCCACAATCCTCTTGTATTTACATAATCAATAGAGATCTCATGATTTCCTAAACCTTTTGAGTTTTAGTTAACATCAAGAGTCTTAATTTATCTCATTTTGTGTTTCTTTAGAACACATTCCTCCATATTAGGGTCATCATACTTTTTAGCTCCTTTCATTTTCTAAGGATTTTTATCTTTGGAACCGATTGACCTACTATGCTTCAGGCATGTCGTAAACTCATGAGTGACTATATTTCGATTTGTCCTTTTGGGACTTCAACTCGAGCAGGAACATTAATAGTTAGTATATGTGATTTAGTCACTCGTTTTGTATACGTGGATGTATCTGGCATTTGATTTGCCATATTTTATAAGTGCATAATCATTTACACTTTTAGCTCACATTGTTTTGTGTAAAGATCAAGATGCAATAGAGATGATTCATACCATGTAATATCTTTTTCTAGTTGTTTCTTATCTCACCCTAATGTCGAGAAAACTACCTCATTAAAATGAGAATCAACAAAACATGTTGTAAAAACATCTCCAGTTTGAGGCTCAAGATATCTGATGCTAAAAGGGAATTCATACCTAACATATATTCTCAGTCTTCTCTAGGGATCCATCTTTGTGCGTTGTGGTAGAGCAATTGGTACATATACTGCACAACTAAAAATCCTTAGATGGGAAATATTTAGTTCTTAACCAAATGCTAGTTCTAAGAGAGAGTATTTATGATAAGCACTTGGCCTGATACGAATTAATACCACAACATGCAGGACTACATGACCCCATACAGAAATAGGAAGCTTTGTTCTTATTGTTAATGGTCTAGCAATAAGTTGGAGGCGCTTAATCAATGATTCAGCCAAATCCTTTTTTGTATATACATGAGCAACATGATGCTCAACAATAATCCCAACTAACATACAATGAATTGAAGGCAGAAGATGTAAATTCACCAGCATTATCAAGTCTAACTTTCTTGATTGTATAATCAAAAAATTGTACTCGTGACCTAATTATTTGAGCTAGTAATCTTGTAAATGCCACATTACAAGTTGATAATAAACAAACGTGTGACCATCTACTAGAAGCATCTATCAATACCATAAAATATTTGAATGGTACACATAATGGGTGAATAAGCCCACATATATCACCTTGAATACGTTTAAGAAACATAGGTGATTCACTATTAATTTTAATTGGCCATGGTTTCAAAATCAGCTTTTCAAGCGAAGAAGCTACACATGAAGTTTTATTTGATTGAAGGAACTTCTGGCCCTTCAATGGATGTCCATGTGAGTTTTTAATAATTCTTCACATCATTGATGAACCAAGACGACCCAATCGGTCATGCCATAAGTTTAATATCTGAGGATCTTCCTTAACTACCACATGTGATTCAATCACATTTAAATGTGTGTAATGCAGTCCTGAGGAAAGCTTTGGTCTTTTTTCTAATATGTACTTCTTTCTAGAAATCTCATTAGTAATGTAATATAGTTTTTATTATCTTTAGTCCTAAACTGAGTATCATATCTATGAAGGTATATGGCATTAAAACTCAACAAATTCCGTTTGGATTTTGGAGACAACAAAGCATTATTCATAAAAACTTTGTTCCATTTGGGAATATGAAGCTGGCTTTACCAGTTCTTGCCTTTGTTAGTTTGAGATCTGAGAAGTACTTTTTACTTCTAAGGATAGTGTGTGTCGTACCACTATCTAGTATACAAATATCCCCAGCATTATCTTTGAAATTTGCTCTTTCACTAGTATAATCCATATTAAGCTTCACAAAAATAAACATTTTAATAAGAATAAAGTTTCAATCATAATATTTTACATAAGGCATTACAAAATATGTCAAAAACAAAACATATCTTATAAAAGCATTATTTGGTACAATAAACATAAGCATGAAATATTTTCCTACTTAGTGACATATGTGTTACTTAAAATGAGGATCCTGAACCAAGTCCTTTACTAAGTGTAAAAATAGGCATGATTGGGCTAAATACGCAATGCAATCTGAATTAAATTCGCCTAATAAGTGTAAAGTTTTTGGACCTATTGTTGTCATACTTGAAGTTGTGAGAACTGTAGGGTGTAAATGGGTCTTCGTACAAAAGCATAATAAGAAAAATTAAATTGTCAAGTACAAAGCTCGACTCATTGTACATGGTTTTTGACAAAGACTCGAAATTGATTATGAGGAATATAATCTCTAGTAATGGATGCTATTATGTTTAGATATCTAATCAATCTCACAATTTTTGAAAAATTAGAAATGTTTCTTATAGATATTGTTACATCATACTTGTACAGATCACTTGATAATGATATTTATATGAAAATCTCTAAAGGATTTAAAATGCCTAAAGCATCAAGTTCAAAACCTAAAGAAATATAGAAATGCGTCTTATGAATGTTGTTACAGCTTACTTGTACGGATCGCTTGATAATGATATTAATATGAAAAATCCATAAAAGATTTAAGATTCCTAAAGCATCAAGTTAGAAGCCGAAAGACATGTAAGATCGTCATATGGGTTAAAGCAATCCAGACACGTGTGGTGTAACTACTTAAGTAATATTTGTTAAAGAAAGGATATAAAAATAATCATATATGTCTATGTGTTTTTGTCAAGAAAACAACATTTGGATAAGCGATTAGTTGACTTTGTTGATGATCTAAACATCATTAGGACTCATAAAGAAACTATTCAAACAATGATGTATTTAAAGAAATAATTTGAAATGAAAGACCTTGAAAAAATCAAATATTATTTTGGTTTATAGATTGAGCATTTACAAAGTGAAATACTTTTGTATCAATTAAATTACACTAAAAAGGTCTTAAAAATGCTTTAAAATGGATAAAGTAACTCCTTTAAATACTCCAATGGTAAATAGGTCGCTTAAAGTGGAAATTGATCCATCCATCCTTATGAAAATAATGAAGAGGTTGTTGGTCTTGAAGTATCATACCTAAGCGTAATTGGAGCTCTTATGTATATTGTACAAGGCAAATTGCTTTTGCTATTAACTTATTAACAAGATTTAGCTCAGCTCTTACACAGAGACATTAGAATAAAATTAAGCACGTATTTTATTATCTTTAAGGAACAATTGATAGGTTTATTTTATCCGAAAGAATCAAAACACAGACTAATTAGTTATGTAGATGCATGCTATCTATCAAATCCACATAAAGCCATATCTCAAACTAGATATGTGTCACATGTTGTAATGGCCGAGAAAATTCTAAAATTAAATTATATAATTTACATATTTAAGTCAAGGATTTTCCTGAAAAATATCATGTATGATTTTTGTGATTGAAGGATTTATAGAACTAATATAAATATTCCAAAATTCTATAGAAAATGGGTCCAAATAATTCAATTGATAACTGCATTGCCATTAAAGCAGAAGAAATTTCAATCTACAAATAACTTGAGAATTTAAATTATAAGAATTTTCAAGTACAATACAGTGTTAGTAGTGTGCCGAGAAACACTCTAACGAAAAATAAATCGTTAATTGCCTATTAGTTAGAAAATGGAGTTACACGAGTAGTATTTTTTGTGAAAAATACTATAAGAGTCCGTAAATTAAAACTGTCAAGGATGGGTCAATACCAAGTTAGAGTGCTAACCTGGTCATATAAAACGCACTTTAAAACAACCCCAAATATAAGGTTGTTTCAAGTAATAATTACTCTGTGAATTTGTGGTCGAACCCATAGGGAAGGATTTTATTCAGTTCCAGTATATTTGTTATATTAACTTTTTTATTTTAAACTGAAAATATGAAGATTAAATTTATGATTTACAGAATATATTTACAATATTTACACATTTTTACAGCATTTTTCATTTTCAGAGTTTGATATTTTAATAACAAGAAATATATATAAAATTAAAATAGAATGTCAACAACAAGTATAGATAATTTAAGATAATTGAAGCATAGTAATGACAATAATAATGGCAAATTAAAGAAGTAAAATAGCAATTATAACAAGGCTGAGGTTCAAAGGTTCCGTTCTGACAATTAACTAAAATGTATTTTAGTTTTTCTATTTATTTATTAGTTGGTTTAAGAATACACCATGCCATCTTATGTCAAGAATAAATAAAGAATTACTAAGCATTTACTGTGCCATTCTATGTCTATAATGTAATAAAAACACAACTTAATAAATGGGGAGTATTTCAACATAAATTAATCAAAATAACAACCAAAATAATAAGTTAAGCATTTGCCAAGTCATTATCTGTTTATGACTAATTAATGTCTTTCTAAGTATTATCTATGCCAATCTATGTCGTCGATAGATCAAAACCAAAATTTTAGTAGAATTTCAGGTAAGAAAATAATAAGTTCCTATGTTTTCTAGAATTTATTTAGGTATTATAACTGCTTAAAAAACAAAAAAAAAATATTTAAGGTAATTTTGTCAAAATTTTTATCTCAGCTAAAAAGCAAATTAAAAAGACATATTTAATAAAATATTACATATATTATTAGATATAATTTTTACAATATAAACTAAAAAATATTTTACTAAAACTAGACTAAGAACTAAAATAAGAACTAAAACAAAATTTGAATAGTAATTTTTTAATTCTAAATAGGGGTACGGAACAGAGGCCTCTGGCCACGGTAATTATAGAGCTGCAAACCTACTGTTTACTAAAATTTTTAAAATATTTTACAGTAGAAATTTTGTCAAAAACAGATCTTAACGGTCTATATTTCTCCGTTTCTTCCACGCGTACGCGACGTTAGTAGCACGACCACGTCTTCATCCAGGGCGTTGAAAACTTGATCCAACGGACAAAAGGCATGAAGAAAATGGGCCCAAGTGAGATCTCGTAGGAACAGAAATTGGAACCGTTAGATTAGTCCTAGTAAGACAATCTAACGGCTGAAGATACGAGAACATGTGGGAACAAGCAAAGCGCAACGGACAAGGACCTAAAACTGTTGGGACCCGCTGACGCGTTAGTGCTGATGCGCTAATGACTCTCTGACGCGTGGCATGATCAGTCTGACAGAAGCAACAAACGGATGGTCTGGATCATTTTGGTGGCGCGATTGACGGACGAATTTGCCACGTGTTTACCATTCAATAAATTCAAAATTTTATTTTATTTTTGATGCATTTAATGTCTGATTTGTCACATCATTTTGCCCCTTTATTCGTCAAATTTCAAAGCTAGAGATAGAAATTAAAAAAAATAATTATTTTACAAAAATTAAATTTACAAAAATATTTAAAATATTTATTTTACATTAAAACACACAAAATTAATTACAAATTTCTTAAATTTTCAGTTTCTTTCGGTTTGATATAGATATAATTTTTACGACTTGAAAATATTTTTAGAAATTGCTAAAAATATAATAGAATATATTTATAGACTTAAAACACATTATTAAACCCATTAAGATTTAAAATAAAATCACCACTAATTATTTTTACGATTTTGATTATTTACAGTCTAAATACGTATGTTACATATCAAAATAACTCTAAAAATTACTGAAATAGTATTAAACATAAAAGCACATTAAAAACACGTTTTCATATTAAGACACTAAAACATTGCTTATCAATAAATTGCTATAATTAAAGAGTTTTACGAGAAATATTAATGCAAAATGATTGATTTTAACATTAAAAATGTGTATTTTTTAAGTCTCATTAGGTGCCAAAAAATAAAAAAAAAACAATTTATATTTATCTAGTCTAGGAATGATTTTTTAAAATTAAAAATAAATTAATTTTAGTATGCGATTAAAGTTTATCGGTATTAACTTATACTAATATTAGACTAGACTGTGTTGAGCATACTCGAATGAACCAAAATTTTCCTATCAGCTAATTAGTTTTTCCCTAGTCAGATGAAACTTTATCTGCATTCCATAACTCAGGAGATTGTGTCGGTAAAGTGCCATGACAAACAAACAAAGATATGACTGTGAATAGTGCAAAGTATGGAATGTATTAATGCAAAACTTGCTCTATTGTTCTCTTAGAAATGGTGCCGATCTTAGTGTATTGATAACCAAGTTTTATTCCAACTTTGGTGTTCTTGAAACACTTTAAGCATGGTTTACAAATTAAGTAAAAAGTTAGCTAAAATTAACTGTTTATCTATAAATAGGACCTTACTCATCAAGAGTTCATTTTCTTCCATTTTCTCCACAACACCAGCCTTTTCTCTCTCTTTCTTCTCCATTCCTCCATAGAAAGAAATTAATTTTCTTGCTCCATTTCTCTCAAATCTATATCCTACCCACTAGAAATTACTAGCCAAAAACTTAAAGCAAATGAGGGGACATTAGAGGCGTTCTTCTAGAAGTAGATCTTCAAGGGTAAATATCAAAACCTCTCTTTTTAAAGCAAATAATTTATAATTTTATTTCAAGCGTTGTTGGCATGTAATAATTCCTTTTTATATTTATGTTGTAGTTTTGAGAGTTTTTATTTATGTAGTTTAGTATTTTGCATGTTGGGTTTGAAAGGGTTTAGAGCTAAGTATTGTTTTATGTTTAAGAAGGTTTTTCACTCTTTTGGTGGTAGAATGGATACTTTAAAGGTCGGTTTTAATGATCTTAAACCCTAAGAATTTTTGAATTACAGTAGCATTAACGGCTTTATGTGAAATGTTGAAAACTGGAATCTCGACCCAAAATATTATTTCGTGTGTCTTATTTAGCTGTCCCACTTAATGTCGTAAGAAGGTGTTGCAACATCTCTAATAGCATGGATTTCTAAAAAAAAATTGCCCTGTTTTTTTAATTTTGAGAACTTGAAATAATTATCTTATTGCCTTCCAAGGGTTTCGCAATAACTATAGTACTGCTTGTAGTTGTTATGGAAATCTTTTTGTTATGTGTTGTAATGTATTTGTTACAACACCCATAGTACAGGTTTCAAAACTGTATAGTTTTTGATTCCAAAAGTTGGAATATTCAATTTATGGACTCCCCAGACTGTCACAGAAACTGTAGAGCAAACTGTGACTGTTTTGGAAATGTTTTCGCAAAGTGTTGCAGGAAAGCGTTGTAACACTTTGTATAACACCTATCATACATATTGTGTTTTTGAGAAAAACGAACCTTGAAAAGTTTGAATCTTTAGTTTTGTAAAACATGAAAGGTTTAAGTCTCAGCAAGACAAAGAACTTTCGTGAAGAAAATTCTTGCAAATTTTGCTTTTAAGATGGATTTTAAAAATGGAATTATAAAAACGGTTTAATCAATAAAATTTACAAAAAGGTCTTTCATATACAATTTGCGTTGGTTTATAAACTTAGCAATTTAAAACGCGAATTATAGAAGCTAATAAGTTAAATTATAACATTACAACGCTGATCACGGGTCCAACGCCTGTACCAACTCAAAAGCCACGTTTAAAGCAAAGTTTAAATCGTTTAGCATTTAGAATGTCGTAAACATGTTTAGTTTTTAGTGGGCCTTATTTTACTATGAGTCCAACATTGATAATAAATGGATAAGATAATTTATTGGGTAATTAAGTTATCAACCTTAGCACAGTTAGTAAGACAATTAAGGAAAATTAAGCTAAAAGGATTAAATCAATAAAATCCTTATAATAAATACGGTAATGTTACAATCCTTGAATCAAAGGAAAAACATGTATTAGGAAAGAATTTAATTCCTTTACTATTATGTCAAGTATAAAGTATGAGCTAAGCTAACGTAACACTTTTAATAGGTATCCTCTTTCAGAATCTAAGGATAGAAAATAGGGTTTTGGTGAGTTAATCAACTCTACTGCTAAAAATCAGGAAAGTAGAAATCTCGCTTATAGTTTCAATAGTTTTAAATAACAATGTTCTACACGTTATATAAAAAATCATGAATACATGTTTATGTTTATGCGATGCCATGACATATTGCATAAACGTTAACAAGCCAGTGAAATCTAAAGATGAAGTTAAGCTGAGTATTGTACCAACCTCTCAACCTATGGAGAGACTTATGTTATAGTAAAGATAGTTTAGATATGTTGTTGGGGGACCTTGCAAACCCCTAACTTCTCGATGATCACGAGCAACTGATACAAACACTCGGGCCCATAAGTTTATAAGACGCTATTATAAGAAAGCATAACCGATTCATGCGTATTTTATTATACATATTCTCGAATGTTTTGTGAGCTATAGTTCCTAATTGCTGAACGAAAGCTCATCCAAGTATGGTCATACTGTAGGTAAACAACATATTCAGTAAGGTCTAATAGACGATGGTATAGTGGTAGATGATTGTGGAGATGGGAAGTGGATATTGTGCATAAATTATTCCGCACTAGTTTTTGATTAATTAAAACTTTTTAATTAAGTATATTTAGTATTGTGTAAGTTGTGTATATATATTTTGGAGACTAAGGTTGTAACCATACAACCTTAGTCTACATAACTACAAGACATATTATGTTAATATTTTTATGTTATAGTATTTGTTGCAACATAATAAAAAGGTTTAAGTAAAGTTAATCGGAAAAAAAAAGGTTCCCCAAATTTAAGTAGTTCTAATAAAATATGTTTAAGTAGTTATTTAGGTAGAATCATTACACATGTGGTAGTCATGTTCACAAAAAAAAGACATTGGGTGCTACTTTATTAATCATGCTACGAAGTTATTACACTCCATGAAGCAAGTCGAGAATGTATATGGTTGAAGTTTATGACTCAACATATCTAAGCAACTTGTAGATTACCAATCAACCGGAATCCAACGATATTGTTTAAAGACAACAATACATATATAACTCAAATAAAGAAAGAATACGTCAAGAATGATTGAACAAAACACATACCCCTAAGATTCATCTCATTTACCCATGATCTTTAAAAAAACCAATACATTAATGTTCAATATGCTAGTTCAAGTGACAATGTTGTAAATCTTTTCACAAAGGCACTTTCCTACATCAATTTTCAAACGATACATACACAGTATCTAGATGCGTCATCTGAGAAGTTTGTCAAGAACAACTAATGTCAACTTAGGGGGAAGTTTACACCGATTGTACTCTTGTTTTCTTTCTTTGATTTTGTTCTATAAGGTTTTTCTAGTAAGGTCTTTGCACAAGACATTGTGGAAAACACATACAAGAATGATGTACTCTTTTTCCCTTTGTTATAGTTTTTATCCCACTAGATTTTTCCTAACAAAGGTTTTTAATGAAGCATCATGTATGATAGATATCCATCGGGGAGTGTTGTAAATCACTAAATGTAGATGTTTACATATTCTCCACTCATCATATGGATGACTATACATTCTCCACTAATCATTTGGATGACTATGCATCCTACACGTTATCAAGTGAGTACCTAGACTCAGCATGATGTGATTCCAATTAGTTTGTTCTTTATTTTATGCTCTAATTAGACCTTGTAAGTCCATGGGTTGTACAAATGCATAAGTGCAGACAATTTAATATCAAGAGTAATTTCTCTACTTCATCCTTGCTTTTGGCTATAGTTCTATGCAATAGTGTTCACATCATTCTTCAAATTTATGACACTAATCTTCAAATTCACAACATCTCTCACATTTCTCTATTTCAAGGCCAACTTTTGTGCTATAAAAGGGCAATACATCATATTGATGCATACTCAACTTATGAAAATCATCTTCTACTGCTTGCTTAAGCTTTCTTTGCTTTCATTCTCATCTATTGAGTATTCTTTTCAAAATCACTCTTGAGCCTAACTATTTGCTACTTACATTGATTGAGTGAATATATTTTCTTCTAGGTTCTTACTTGTATCACAACTTTGTGAGAGAAAACCTTGAGAGAAACAAATCTTCAAAGGTTAATCCTATTGTATAGGTTGCCAATCTTAAGTGAATTTGTGTGAAAAGGATTGTCAACATCCTAAGTTAAAATTTGGCAGTTGTAGAGGACTTGGTGACCTCGAGTAAAAGAAGTCATTGTTTGTATATGGTGTAATCGTGCCAAAAGTCGATCATGATAGTGGAAGAAGCGGGGTCAAGAATTGCTCGGTAACAGTGGACGTAAGTTTACTGCCAAATCACTATAAATAATGTTTGTATCTTTCTTATCCTTTTCCTTTTTATTAACTATTTTTTGCTTAGTGGTAAGTTCTCGAGATTTATTATATAGCATCATATTTTACATATTGTGATTTGTATTTCATTTGCATATCTCGACTTGTTTATTTCTTGTAACTTTGTTATTTGGGCTCCTTAAGATTAAAAATTTTGAACAAATTTGTCAATAATTGTAAACAGTTTGAAAAAGTTTTAAACAAACCAATTAAACCCCCTCTTAGATGGTCATTCCTTTACTTGTGATTATTATGTTGAGAAAATTAGAGTAGCTATTCCCTTAACTCATGTTTTTCAATTTTGTGTGAATTTTCTTTTTTTAAGTCGATATATTATAAGATAAAATTAATTCTAACTTCAAATTTCGGTAATAGTTGAAATCAATTTAACTGGTGCTTTATTCATATTTTTATCGTTATTCGTGAGGGAATGAACTAGAAGTCGGTGGCTTATTTGTCAGTGTTATGAGTAAATCAACAGACTTTAGCAAAAATTATCTTAATTTCGTATTGTCTTTACGCTTTTGTTTATTATTTTTGGTTTTAGATAAATTGCACATTGATTTTTTCATCATTTGCAAGTCAAGCTTAAACTTTTAAATTCATTATTAAGGCCTTAAATTTGAAAATATTTGGTAACACAGACCGACCAATGATTAACATCAGTTAGTGGACAATAAATTAAGGGTCCGTTTAGTAAATGGATTCGAATTAGTGATTTAATTTGAGTTAATGTGATTTGAATTAGAATTTGAGTTAGTGATTTGAATTTTTGATTTAATTTGAGTGAGTGTGATTTGAATTAGTAATTTCAATTGTTATTCGAATTGATGTTTGGATGTGCATTTAAGTTTTAATCTAAGTATGGAATAAAATTGAAATTTGTGTTTGGAGAAGCAGTGAAGATAGTTTTGATTTATTAATAAATCTAATAAAATTTTAATATTAATGATCTTAAAAAATTATGCAATATGGATCTTGATTTATTCTTCTCTTCATTAGGAACATAGTAAAAAAAGAATCATTTTAATTGTATATTAAATGAAGAAGTTATGATTTTTTTCCTCAAATCTAGGAGAGAGAATTTTAGTTTTTACTGTAGCAAAAATATCCGAATATCAAAAGTTTAAGGGGGATTAGAACTCTGAAAACTTAGATTCTTGATACTCAAATGATTTAGATTTTAGGCGAAACAAACACGTATCTAAAAGATTCTTGATACTAAAATCCAAATTTGAATCTATTAAGTTCAAAAAATGCCTGAAGCAAACAAACCCTAAGGGTCTGTTTAGTAAGTGGATTCAAATTAGTAATTTGATTTGAGTTTGTGTGATTTGAATTAGGATTTGAGTTAGTGATTTAAATTGTTATCTGAATTATCGCTTGAATGCGCATTTAAGTTTTAATCTGAGTACGAAATAAAATTAAAATATGTGTTTGGAAAGGTAGTGAAAATAATTTTTGATTTATTAATAAATCTAACAAAATTTTAATGTTAATGATCTCAAAAAGTATGCAATATGTATCTTAATTTATTCTTCTCTTCACTAGAAACATAATGAAAAAAAAATAATCTCAATTGGATATCAAATGATGAAGTTATAATTTTTTTCTCTCAAATGTAAGAGAGAGAATTTCAGTTTTTACTGTAGCAGATATATCCAAGTATCAAAAATTTAAGGGAAGTCAGAAGTCTAAAAACTGATATGATTCTTTGGTACAATTGAGATGATTCTTTTTTCACCATGTTCCTAGTGAAGAGAAGAATAAATTAATATTTATATTACATTTTTTTGGGATCATTAACATTAAGATTTTGATAGATTTATTAATAAATCAAAAACTATTTTCACTACATTTTCAAACACATAAAAACTTGAATTTTTGATACTCAAAGTATTCAGATTTTTAGAAAAACAAACATGTATCAAATGATTTTTGATACTCAAATTTAAATTTAAGTTCATTAAGTATAAAGAGTACTCCAAACAAACAACTCTCACCACCTCTCCGTTTCTTTCTTTTCTTTTCTTTTCTTTTTCATTGTAGAATGCTTCCAATGCCCACTGCCCTCTTTCTTTATTAATTTTCTTTTTCTTGTACTTTTTGTTTTTTCTATTTTCTTTTATTCTTTTCTTGGCTATTCACAATTTTTTGTATGTTTTTTTTATCCTTTTATCCCCCTTTGTCTGCTTTTTCCTTTTTATTGTCCCCATTTTTATTTGCATTTTCAATGTTTTATTTTTGTTCTTTCTCACTTGTGTTTTTTTTTTTTTTTTTGCTTTCCCCCTAAGTACCTTATATTTGTTATTTTGGTTCTTTGATATATCTCCACTTGCATATGTTATTTTACTCAGCAACACTTTTAGTCCTATTTCTGTCGTAAATATCATTCTCTCTTAGTTATTCTACCAAAAATGTTCTCACACGTATGTACTTACTCAAAATATTTTTTAAGTGACTTTTCTAACTGTTATTTTATCGTGGTACCTCATAATAAATTCTATATGATTTTGCTAACTGTTTTTTATTTTCAAAAATTGCTTGACTTGTGTACACATACTAAATGGGTGTTTGAAACTTCAATTACAACTATAAACAATATAAAGCTTTCAACAGCTACAGTAAAAAAACAAAACACTGTTATAATATAAAACTCTCCCTTGTTGTAGTTTTTAAACTTAAAATGTCAGTTACAATTGAAATTTCAAGTAAAAACTAATACTTTCTTTCTCATATGCATATTCAACCAAAAACATATGTTTTGATTGAAACATGCATTTCGATCCATTTGGTTTTTTGTTTTTTTAATCTTATGTTCCTAATAAATCTTATTAAACTTTTTTCACCATAATCTACTCTTATAAAACAAATTTTCTAGAATATGTGATCGCCAAAACTTTTTTTTGTCATTTTTCCCCAATTACGACCCTCATAAACATTAATGTACAGTGAGTCTATTTGGAATGGCTTAAAAAAAGCTGTTTTTGGCTCATTTGCTTCAAAATACATGTTTGAATGGACCTATGAAAAATGCTTTTAACTTTTACAAGCATCTTTGCGAGAAGAAAACGGTTTGTATTTATGAAAAAAGTGGTTATAAAAGCTTTTTTCTTTACATTTTTAGTATTGTATTTAAGAATAACAAATTAAGAATTCCATCAAAATTCTTAAATTATTCTACTTTTATATCAAGAAGAGTTTTTACTTATTTAACCAAATATGTTCAAAAACCTTTTTAAAATAAAATAAAAAATATATTTTTTATGTATTATCAAAGCACTAATTAAAAAGCTTAAACTTATGTTTTTATTAAAAACAAAAGCAAACTACCTAAAACATACCCCGCATAAATGATTTACTAAGATATAGGCCCGGAGCTCATGCATATAACTAGTATGTTATATAAGCATATAGTAATACTATAATATATACTAATACTAAATAACAGTTATATTGAAAAAAAATAGAAAGAAAGAAAAAAGAATCACTACTCTACTCATACACACAACACACATCACAGATTCACACAGCACACGAGACTCATTGCTTTGTTTGTACTATATATTCAGCTAACTCTTTGGATTCAAATCTTTTAAGTCATTTAGATATGTATTTATTTTCCCAAAAATTCAAATCAAATGAATCCTTTAAATCCAAGTCTTTAGAGTTCTATCCCCTAAGGTCCGTTTGGTAAATGGATTCGAATTAGTGATTTGATTTGAGTTAGTGTGATTTGAATTAGGATTTGAGTTAGTGATTTGAATTGTTATCAGAATTGATGTTTGAATGTGCATTTAAGTTTTAATCTGAGTATAAAATAAAATTGAAATTTGTGTTTGGAGATATAGTGAAAATAGTTTTTAATTTATCAACAAATCTAATAAAATCTTAATATTACTTCTCTTAAAAAAAGATGCAATATGAATAATAATTTATTCCTCTTTTCACTAGAAACACAATGAGAAAAAGAATCATCTTAATTAGATGTAACGCCCTTATATGGGGGTTAACAGTTTTTAATGAGATAAAATAAAAATAAATAATAAAAGTAAAACCTTAAAAATAAAATTTGCCCGGGACTTAAATGAAAACTCTCAACTCAAAAATAAAAATATAAACGATAAATAAACCACAGTTTAATGTAGCACCTTAAATTTAATAAAATAAACTGTTGTCATCATCATTTTAACCCTCAACACATTGTAATACAGTCACAGAAAGTAACAATTGATGCTTACATTATCATGAAGAACATTCTCAACAATTGAAGCAGTCCCAATGTAATATAGCTACATCACTTCCTCAACTATATTTCTCGTAGCCACCTCACACTTAGTGAGTCCTGAAAAGATAAAAAATATAAGAGAATGAGCGACACTATGCTCAGTAGAGAAAGCCATTACTCACCTTTAGGTTTTTATCATTACCACATTAAAACCTGCATGGTTAGTAAGTTACATCATATTCCAGATTATGAGGTTTATTATGATCACATCTTATGGATACCGTAGTTAATCGTTACCAAGTGTCATAATTACACATTTATACAAATATTACCAATCATCATTGTTCCTAGGTATCCATGTTAAATTGAGTATCACTCAACTCATCGAAACCCAAATGGGCGCACTTGATCACCCTATAAATATTCCAAGGGTGTTCCGGTGAGGGGACATCAAGCCCCGAGTCCTCACCAAATCGATTCATGTACAGTGTGTTCTGGGACTTTCAACCCAAGGAAGCGTCATCGCCTTCCCCCTATTTTACCTTTTAGGGTATTCATGCCCAAGGACGTAACCGTCGCCCTCTTCATGTCTCACAATTTCTCTATATTGAATCATTATTAATAGAGTTAGTTTTCCTAACCATGCTTCTCAATTTATAACATGTGTCAATTCATTATGTTCCTCGCCGTACAATACAAGACGAGTCCATGTCATAGTTTCATATGTGATACTCATATAATATCAGTTCAACATAGATATATATATATTGCGGCAAAACAATCAATTTTAATTCTATAAAAACCTCACAAAAGATGAGTAATAGAATCCCTACCTTTCAAGCTTATCAACAATCTTTTAATCCTGGAATCAATTAACGTTAGCTCCATACTCCCTTGATCCTAAGGCGTGCATAAGGACAATTAAAACTAAAGCACAACATACAACTACATTCATAAATAAATCATGTGTAAACCTATCTTACTAGTATGCCATTAAAGCTTTTATATAAATCTCTTTTGAATACCACAGTAAATAATTTTTGTCTTAACACAATATAAAATGTGAACAAGTAATCTATATGTTTTAGTCCCTAATAAGATTCATCAATCACTTAGGATAATATTGGAAAGGTTGCAAGACATTAAAGAATTAGGTGGTGGGCAAAGATGGGTTCTTGGTTCAGGTTAGCAACTGGTATACCATAACAAACTGGCAGATTTACTAGTTTCCAATACAAAAATTGAATAATTCTTTAGTATAAAAGAAAATTTATAAATGAAAGACTAAATTTGTTCATAAGATTCTAACCTCGGATTATGGTTAGTTGGAAGCTTGAAATGGCTTCAAAACAGGTTCCTTTACTTCGGTATGACTGAAATTCTTGCTCAAATGGAGGTGATGGTGGCTGATTTTTATGGCTGCCTTGAAGAAGTTCTCTAAGTATTTTGCTTCAGCAAAGAAATGAGAAGAAGAGTGTGGGAACCGTGGAAGAGAAAGGAAGAAAAGATGAAGTCTTTGAAGAGAAGTGATAGAAACAATTATAGAGGAGACATGTTGAAGCATGTCACGGAGGAAATAAAGAAAATGAGGGTCAAGAGTAGTTGGAAAAGATATCCTTATGTCTCATCTAAAGACTTTAACACACATAATGCCAATATGACATTTTTGAGATTTATTAGAAGTTCTAAGGCTTTTTAGTAATCATACTAAATAAATATAGGAGAATTTTAGAAAATTTAAAAATAGATAAAAATAAATATTATAAAATAAATTTAAATGAAGCAATTTTTTTTATACACTAAAAATTAATTTAATTACCTCAATACCCGTTAGGAGAATAACGGGTGTCATATTAGATAACAAATGAAGAAGTTATGATTTTTTTCTCAAATATAGGAAAGAGAATTTTATAGTTTTTACTGTAGCAGATATATCCAAGTATCAAAAGTTTAAGAGGGGTCAGAACTCTAAAAACGTGGATTCTTGATACTCAAATAATTTGGATTATGGGGGAAACAAACACGTATTCAAAGAATTCTTAATACACGAATCTAAATTTGAGTCCAAAAAATCCAACGAGTTTACGAAACAAACAGGCCCTTAAACTCTTTTATTCGGGGGTTAATAAGACATGTGGCCTTCTTTTATTTGTAGAATTAAAATATGTCTTCAGTTTATGAATATTTTTTATATGTCTCAATGCATATGTATAAAGACATTAATGACCTAAATAATGATATTATTAGTTTCAATTTATTTTTTAAAATAATTAAAATATACATATCTAAGATTTAAAACGAATTATGATATCATTATATTTAAAAAATCCTTAAAATTAGGCTATTTGTTGTTTAAATTTAAATTTGTATCCAAACTAATGATTTTAAAATTCCCTTAACTAAATAATAGAATTTTTTAATAGAATCACGATTTTACTGATAAATTAAAATTAAGATGTTATAATTAAATTAATGATATAGTATTTATTAAGTCTTTTTTTGTGTTTTACAGATTATATAAATAATATATCATTAAGTTAGTGATATATAATGACATTCATTTCTTTTAAGACTACAAGTGATAATAACATTTTCCTTTTTTTATGGTGATAGGTAATTAAATTAATGAAATAGTGTTTATTAAATCTTCTTGTACGTCATAGGTTATATTAACGATACTTAATGTAATGATATTTAATAACATTCGTAAAATTTAGTAACACCATGAACTTCATACGTTAATATATCTGAGATATAAACAGAGTACTTAAAATTTCAAAATTTAAAAATTGGGCAGTAAAATAACTCATAACTTAATAAAAAAATAAGAAAATATGTGTATATTTTTTTTTCTTAATTTAACTATTCAAAAAATAAGAAAATTGATTATAACAATTTAAATACATGATAATATGTAATTAGAGGGTATTTTAGGATTTTAAATATATAAAATTTTTAAAAAGGGACATATAAGTGATATTTATGAAATAAAGACAAATATTAATTCACTCCTTAAAAAGAGGTATGTAATTTTTACGTGATTCAGATATGTTTGTTACAGTAAAAGCTGAAATTTTTTCCTAAAAAAAATCATAACTTTTTTATTTAATATCCAATTGAGACGACTATTCTTTTATTGTGTTTCTAATGAAAAGATAAATAAATCAAGATCAATATTGTATATTTTTTAAGATCATGAATATTAAAATTTTGTTAGATTTATTAATAAACTAAAAACTTTTTCACTATTTATCTAAATATAAATTTTAATTTTATTTATTATTTAAATTAACACTTTAAATATATGTTTAAACACCAATTCAGATAGCAATCAACAAATAAGGGCCAAATCTCCGTCGATTGTTTGCATTTTGCTACAATTTCAGACGTTCAAGCCCACCTTCTGTGTATTTTGAGAGATGTCCCCTCGATTTATCAAAATCACATTTGCTGTAATTATCATGATCGCACATAAATAAAGAAAAAATAAAAGATAATTCGTTTAGTAGCGTTTTTATAATAAATACATATGATTTTATTTTAAAAAATAAAGATTTTTAAAAAATTATATTAAAAATATTTTTAAAATTTTAATCCCAAAAAAGTATAAACACAATTTCAAAAACACCCCAAATAATTAACAAACGGGCCGGCCGACATCTAATGCTATTTGAATAAGTTTGTTTGCAAAACAGATTATCAGAATCAGGGGAGGTACGTTTGCTTTCACAACCCTTTCTTAGGGTTTTTGAGTAACACTCTAGGGAAGCTAAAATTTCGTGGTCATCAATGGAGGAAACGCAGATTGAAACCATGAAAACCTCTAATAAGCTAGTGTTTTTCCCTCCTCACCGCCGGAGACACCTTAAGAGTGAAACTTTCCGAACCCTGGTTCGGATTTTATCCCAATGCTACGACGAATCGCCTTCTTCTCTCGTCGCTCAGAATGTCGATCACGAGCTAAATACAGGTATAATTTTCCGGAGATTTTCCAAAATCTTTCTTGCTTTTGGTGGCAATTGTTGCTGTTGTTTTTCATCTGCATATTGTTATATTGATTTTGCTTTTCAAAAGATGTTGGCTTTTTATCCTCTGATTTTGGTTTTTGATGATTGATTTGATTCTACTTTGTGAAGAAACTGGTGGCAACGAATTAGGGCACAGAACCAAAAAACTAGCGTCTCAACATGTTGAATTGGCTGGAAATGATAGCATAGAGGCGAGGAGTTTGGTGTCTGAGAAAGAAACCGAAGTTAATTTGAATGTGGAGGATAACGGTTCCCAAGATAGAATGTTTGGTGAACAAATGACTATCAATCAGATTGAGGAGTTGATGGGATTTGAAGAGAATGAGGATTTGTCAAATCAAAAGGATTTGATTGGTTTCCAAAACCCGGGGATAGGTTCTGAACAGATGACACTAGATGACTTAGAACATATTATAAAAGGAAATAAAGACACTGTTAATGAAAATAATTTGAAGCCCCCACAAAATCCATTGGTTGAAATGCAAAGTGAGATAAATGAAGTTGACATATTAGATAAGAAAGAAGAGCGTGTGGACTTTCAACAAAGTGGTATAAGAAGTTCGGTAAGCGTGGGTAAAATGCTTTCATATTTTGATGATATCGGGATTGGAGGAAGTGGCAGTCCTAGAGGGAACGACAAGTACAGACATTCTTTGTTGAATGCTGAAGTTATGGAACTGAACTCTGTTTCCGTCACCGATTTAAATGACTCTTCTGTCCCCCTTAAGGAATCTGGTGAGATTGACAATGCAAAATTCCATCCCCAAAAGGGTTCTGAAGACTCTAATATTTCGTTTGACAAAAATACAGTAGCTGACACTTTGGACCTCTGCAATAATAATGACGATCAGGGATCACTAAAAGCTGATGCTTTGAAGGTAGATTATGAAATGCCAGTAAAGAATAAGGAATTAGAGAAACCAGTTTGTGGTGGTGATATGGTGGGTTCTGACGATCATACGACAGAAGATGCAGAAATGGAAGAGGGAGAAATCTCTGGTGATTACAGCATAGATGACATTTCAATGGATACGCTACTGCAAGATGCTGAGATGTTGGAGAATAAGTGGGTAGATGCGGAGCCTCTGAATAGGTGCCTACAAGATGAAGGAAAGTCCTCTTGTGTTGAACCAAATGAAAGAGATTCCAGGTCCACTTCTTTTGCTATTGACACAGTTGATAACAACAATAGTGGTGCAGTGGTACTTAGGGAAATCGGTTTTAATAAAACAGTTTGTGCAACTGATATTGTTGTTCATGATGAGACTTTGGGAACTGGGAAGCTGGATGCAAACGATTCTATGCTGTCAGCTCGAAAAATTGAAAAGAAAGGTACTGAGGGAAATAATAATGTAGCACCACACGAACAAATCGTAGAAGATGCAACAAGGCTTTGCAAAATATCTACAGAAAAGGTATAGTTTTTTTTCATTTGCGGTTTTGACTTTACTTTTATGGTATATTTTCTCTGTTTCCTTATACTTGTCGACAAATAGTATCTTCTGGTATACGTTACCTCCAGAAATTAGCATTTGTATAGCTGTTGGTCTTTCCCATTGTCCTTTCACAAGGTTGTTTCTTTAGGGTTTATGAGATTGTACCATGGGCATTTTGGATAGGGCAAAAGAGCAAACTGAATGATCTATTATGAGATTTCCTAAGTATATGTTATTCATTTGCACAAAGTTTATGCATCATTGTGATAACAGTAATCGAGTGATTCATTTTTGTTTCAAATAACCATTGAAAGCTCCCTTGGACTAGCTGTTGTAGATTATGTGGAACAGTGCAAGTTTTCATTAATTTATCAGAGAAAAAAAAAAAAAAGAAAAAAAAGGCTGTCTCGCTGTCTCTCTCTCTCTCTCTCCTTGCTTGTGTGTGCACGCCTGCATGCACATGTATCATGTACGTTTCTGTCTATATCATGCATACACATTTTTATCCTGTACCTCATCCACAAACACAACTTTTTTAACCAGATGCTAAAAATCTTGAGATATGGTAGTCTGGAGTTTCTTCTACGAAGAATTTAGTGATTTGGTCTGTATATAACCAGTCTGTTTTATGGTTGATCATGGCAGGAGGACTCCGAAGTCCGTCTCAAGAGAAAGAGGGGTTCTTCTACAAAGGAAAAGAAAGCAAAGAAAAAGGTATTTTATACCTCTTTTATTTTCTATGCTGAATTATTTGCCTACATGTTGTGGCAGAGCTAAGGCCACCTGAGTGGGGGCACCTTCCCCCACTTAAATTTGTAAGAATTAAGTTTTGGTCCCTTTTTTTTTTAATATCAATTGTGCCCCCCACAAATTGTAAAAAAATTAAGTTTTAGCCCTAAAATTTTATAAAATATTAATTGTGCCCCCACTCAAATTTTAAAAAATTGAGTTATAATCCTAAATTCTCATTCTCATGAAATATTAATTGTGGCCCCCTTGTCTAAGAAAAAGTATAATTGTGCTTCTATTGAATTACTAAAATACGTATAGTGTTTTCCTATTTAGTAAATAGTTGTCTCCAATATTTTTATATGGTGCCCCCACTGAAAAAATTTCCTGCCTTCGCCACTGCCTATATGTACATATATCTTTGGCTTTATAGCTTTTCAATTGTGTATTTATAAATATGTCCAAAGAATTTTTAATGGAGCTTGAATGGTGATCATTTTACCTTATCTGAAAGTTAGTTGAATTGTCAAATACCAATGTCGCAAGAAGTATTTTTTTTTTAAGTGAATAAACCGATAAATTTGTGAAACCTCATTTTGCAGGCAAAATATAGAAAGAAACGAGCAGAAAAGAACAGACAACTTGGTGTGAAAAGGCTGAAGCTGCCACTAATATCAAAACCGAAAATCATTTCATATTGCCGTCATTACCTAAATGGAAGGTGCCAAGAGGTTGTACATAGTTCTCAAATATCCAAATGATTTAATATTGTTGACCACAATATTCTCGAATGTTTTAAAGTTTCACTCTGTGCTTATCTTACAGGAGAGGAACGCTAATGTGCTTATTGTGAAACTCAACTTTCTTATAGTTGTTTTCATGTTTTCATAGCCCTAATCATGATTCTCAAAGGATCATCTATTATTTACTAAACGGGGATTACTTTGTTTGTTGAAGCCTTTTGAAAATTTTAATGGCTCTTGTCGTTTTAAGGAGATGATTGTTTCTACATGTTTTTACGTAGTTGTTCTTGTAATAGGGTTTGCCCACTACTTTTACATTTCCCGTGTTTATGTGCACTTTTTCCTGTATGGAGCCTTCTGAATGTATTACCGGCGTTCAAGATGAGACTGTTATAGAGCATGCCACTTTACCTTTCTCACATTTTTCCCCCTTCATCGAAATATTTCAATACAGATGGAGAAGAATTTTTCTTTAATTGTATTTTCTCCAGTTATCTTGTTTCCTCTGTTTTCCCATTTAGTAATCTTTTTATGTGATCACATTTGCTTTATCTTTTGCAGGGTGAAAACTGCAAATTTTCTCATGATACGATACCTTTGACAAAATCCAAGGTGTGTAACTAGACTTTCTTGCTTTTATGCTTTCTTAATTCTTTTCGTGTCATTTGTCTTTGTAATTGCATTTACGTTCAGAATCTGTAATCAGCTTTATTTATTTAAGATTTAGTTTGCTTGTTAATCGATTATTGCTATTGCTGATTACATTGGTCTGTAGCTTTACATCATTTGCAAAGCCTACATGTGTCGCGTTCAAAACTTTTAAGATTTAAAGAAAAGCATGATTTTTGCCCCCTTTTTTTCCTAGGCTCAATGTTACCTCAAAAACATTTGGTGACAGTTCTGAATGACCAAATGTATCTATTTAAGTCTCACAGTTTCCTTTTACGTGAATTTTGGTGTTGTAGCCTTGCAGTTATTTTGTACGTCACCAATGCATGAAAGGGGATGACTGTCCATTTGATCATGAACTCTCTAAGCATCCCTGTAGCAGCTTTGTGTCTAGAGGTTTCTGCAGCAAAGGTGATGATTGCATGTTCGCGCACAAGGTAGATTCTCACCTGCTTAAGATGATTGTTTTAACCCTTGTCACAGATTGATTTTGCTAATTCTGTTATCTATTTCCAATTCAGATGATACCTAAGGATGATGCTATCACGGCTTCAGCAGCTATGGAAACTGAAATGAAATTGTCATCCTTGATGGGTGACTCAACATCTAAGAAGCAACCGAAAAATGATGGTGCATCCCCTCATACGCCCAGAGTGTTATCCTACTTCAAACAGATACATTCTCGGAAGAATCCTGAAAATAATGCACAAGAGACTGTTTCAAAACAATCTAAAATGGTAACTAAAGGAGCCACTAGTTTTCTTTCTAGTGTGGCAAATTCACCGTTTGTTGATTCCAGTAAGCTCAAACAGCAAATATTGTCTCCAAATAACGAGAATCATAGTGAGCAACGTGGGTCAGGTGTGGTTTGGAATTCAAATGAGATTGTAAACAGAACTCCATCAGTAGTAGCACCGAAAGGGATAAATTTTCTTGCATTTGGTGTTCAACGGGACGATTTGAGTAGTAGAAAATTAGCTAGCACGTCATCAAGTGGGGATAATGGTGTGAAACTATCACCTTCGGACAATTCTAATACACATAATCAAACTAGCTCAGCTCCATACTCAAATCCGATGCCAAGGGGTATTCAACCTGCAGTGGTGCCAAAAGGAATAAGCTTTTTGTCTTTTGGAAAGGTTTCAGCCAATGATTCTTGCAGTAAAGGAAACGCTGTGTTGCCATCCAGTTCAGATAATGGTCCCAATAGTTGTGTTAAAGGGAAACAAAATGCTTTTGAGGAGCCACAACGATCACGTACAACCTTATCAACTCTGCCATCTTCTCCAATTTCTCTGGTTCAATCTTCAAATAGTTTAGCATCTAGCATCTATAAAGACACTCCACAATCAGCTCAGAAGGCACTCTTGTCAACACTTGCATTTGCTGCCAAGTGCGAATCTCGAATAAAATTGAATCAGTCAAATCGCAACCCAGCAGTTGCGACGGAGACTGATGAGGACGCAAGGAATAAAGGTGTAGTTGGAGGTTCACAGGATGGCTTGATGAAAGCCTCAAAAATTTTAGAGTTCTTTTCTAGTATTTGTAGCAACAATGAGCAGTAATGCAGATGGTGATGACAAAAGGCTCAAATGAACAATCTAACGTTTGTTGCTTTATTCAGTTTGGGAACACAGCGGTATGAATACAAGGATTCTAGTGTTCTTGCCCTCACATGGCGCAGGAAACAATTCTTTCTACAATATATTCACTAGCTTGTCATGCGGGCACTGGTTGCTTCCCCTAAAATTGAAGCTTTCTTTTGACTCTCTCTTTCTTTTGAATTGTAGAATTTAGCTGCTGGTGTTTAAAAGGAAAAGAAGCTAAAGATTGAGTAAGTCTAGGTAGTCTTCTTATTATTCGTTATTTCCTGTTATATTGTAGTTGTGCTATGTTAACCTAACATCATCTTGCATGGGAAAATAAGATGTTCAATCTCTGTCCATATTTTCTACACTGAAACCAACTATCATTAGTCGATTTTGCAAGACATGACACAAATTATATACCTACCAAACTGTCATTGATTGTTACACAGTGGTATTGTAATTGTGACTGGTGCTCTGCATTTTCTACTGCAGGTTAATTGTGAATTCTCTCTTCCGACTTTGATCCTTGGAAAGGATTGGTTCAACATTTTATCATCAAAATGTTGTTTGCCAGATAGGAGTGAAAAGTTCAATACCAACCTTATTCAACTCAAAGGTAAATATTCAAATTGGTGTTGCATAATGCTACTAGATCAGGCATGCATGATATACAGCCCATTATTGGATATGAGTGTTCTGCTTCATTTTTCAAGTCTTCCTTCAACCTACCCAAAAAAACCAGTGTTGTTAGGAGAATTTTGTGGTTGGTTGAGGTAGTTGCATATGAAACATGAACAGCCATATGGACAAAATACAATTTTGCTTCAAATTGCTCATTGCATTAACGTTGCAAAATCATGGTTGATTTGTGTTGACTTTAAACCAACATGATTTATATATATGAGAAGATGATTATTCAGTTCTTGACACAGACCAAACGCGCATTGTGTGACGATCTTCTTACCATTATTTCTTCTGTATCAAGTATAAATCATTGATGTTATTCTCTCACTCCGAAGTTGATCGAATTGCAAACGCCAATGTCCTCTTGTGCGATACAGAAAATTTATACCCAGAATGGTTGTGCAACTTATATTTGTCTGGCTTTGTTATTTGCAGCATACTGTAATTCCTCTCCAGCGCCTAGCTAGTTTCGGTCTTGACCTTGTCAGCAGATCTTTTGAATTTCAGGTAATTCCTTCACTCGTTAATTCTCCCTTTTTTCATTTTCAAAAACTTGATATTTCACTTATGTATGGTTTTTTGTAGGCTGATGCCTTTGCTAAGAAGCTTGGTTATACCTCCCCACTTCGTGCCGCTCTTGTGAAGCTACAGGTGATATATTGCCGAGACTCTTTCCCGTCTCCTCTCTCATAGAAATTGTTTTGGATTTTATTTTTTAAAATTTTGACGGGTTAATTACATAATCATACCTCCTAGATTTAGTCATATCTCAATTTATCCCTTATTCTAAGAAACTACAAACACATCCTTTGAATTTGAAAAACTTGTTTCAATTTTATCTCTTGTAGACTTTTTGGACAAAAAAAAAATGTGGAGATAAAACAAATATACCTTTAATTAGACCGAATTTGTTTCTAAAATATATTTTTCTTCTTGAGAAAATTTTAAAAATTGTTTTAAGATTCAAAAAATCGTAAAGCTTAAAATCTTTTTTTCTTTTTTTGAAATTTGATGTTTTATTCTAGGAGTTTTTTTGTTTTAATTCTATAAGATATTTTTCATAGCTGTTTAAAGGCAATTATGTCGTTTTGTATAATTTTTTTTATTGATATGGATGAAATTGAAACAATTTTTTTAATTCAATAGATACCTTTGTAGTTTCTAAAAATGAAGAGACAAATTGATAAATAATTAAAATTAGGAGGCATAATTATGTAATTAATTCAAATTTTGACTTTAGTCTTTATACATGGTGGTCATTCATGTTGTATTGATTAGGCAGATATAAAATCCTAAAAGGGGCTTTGATTTGCATTCAATAGGTGCATTTTGGTTGTACGATATTATGATGTCAAATTTTAGATCATTATTACTTAAAAGAGGGGAAAAAAAAGATAATTATACAACAGCTTGAGCACTTCAAAATGTTCAAGATTTGAATTGTTGTTGATAATTTTGTAACTTTGTGCTTGTTTTTCTGTCTGGTGAAGAATTGCATTACTGAATGGTAGATATACGCGTTTTACAGGAAGAGAATTTGTCAGCTATGAATACCGATCCATGGTACTCAGCTTGTCACTATTCGCATCCGCCGCTTGTTGAGAGGTTGGCTGCACTTGATGTTTTTGTTGTTGATGTTTCTATCTTACATATTGAGCCCGCATATCTTTGAAGCACCAGTACTATTATGCGTTGTAGCTAAGAGTGAAATCATTTACCAAGAAAATGGGAAAAAAGAGATGTAATAGAGTGCAGGAAAGTTTTTTGTTATAAATTTATGTTGGCATGAACTAACAAAACGTGCTTATTTTGCTTTCTGCTATATGATGTATTGTAGTTTCCTATGGGAAAAACTTTCATCAGCAACTATCTTAACGCAACTATTTAAGTTTTTCTGTATGCATAATGAAATTCTCATCTCAAATGGGTGGTGCATTATATTCTGCAACTTGTGCGTAATGACTTGGAATCAATTAATTAGCAACAGGTTTAGATATCTCTCTTCTTGATAGGAACCCATCCCACTATGGGCTCATGCTAATTGCTTATAAACCCATAGGTAGAACTAATCCCTAAAAACCGGCTTGTAGAGGAGGGAGCTCATGGGTTTATAAGCCATCAACCAATCCCGTACTTGGTCGATATAGGATCATAACACGCTACTACGTTCCGACACCAACATCCATTGCGGCTCACTTTAGGTGGTCACTTTGGGTAGCCCACTCTGGCCTTCCTAGGTGGGCTTATCTCAGGCCACCCCTTACACAAGGTAGACAGAGCATGAGGTTTGGCTATAATACCAATAGATAGGAACCTATCCCATACTATGCCCATGCCAATTGCCTTCAAACCCATAGGTAGAACTCACTCCTTAAAAATCGGATCATAACACTTCTTCACTCACCCACACAAGTCTATAACTTAAATCCAAGTTGCCCTGTTTAACAGTTTCTTCAAGCAAAACTCACTCGCCTCCTAAAAGTTGATTTATTTGTTTGTTTATTAATTTATTTATGGAACTCCTAAATGGCTTAGTCCATATGTTAAAGGTCAAGTGGGATGTAACCTGCCCGGTAAACAATTTGATTTCGATTAGTTTAGTTTTTAATTCGTCACGTTTGTTAACAACATGAAAGTAATGATAAGAAATGCCCATTTGATAATTTTATGAGACATTCAAGAAATAAACTGGCCGTGATAGTTTGTATGCCATAATATATATATATATATATATATATATATATATATATATATATTATTTTATCTCATGTTCCTATGCCTAATAAGAACAAAGCATGTACAACATTATTTACCAAAAAAAAATTATGTACAACATTATGCATCTTGTCAGGTTCCAATACAGAATATTTTTTGAATTTTGAATGAAATATATTGAACGCAATGCATTATAGATTATTCTAAAAAAAAAAACCACCACAATATCTGCAACGTATATGCACTCCTAGTAGTGACAGACCGGCAAACAAGCATATTTATGTATCTGCAACTTTGCTTTGACGTGATACCCCTCGGGGAAATGAAAAATAATTAAATAAAAGAAATAAAAGAAAACGTTTAGGATCCAACGGTCAGGAGTGGGCTTTATTATTGTTCCCTATGTGGAAAATTAATTCATAGGGCCCGTCGCGGTGAGATTAAAAAATTATATATCATGCCTTTGAAAATCTTTTGTTTTTTTTGAAAAAGAGAAACTTCATTCAACTAAAAACCAGTAGAAACAAAAGTTGCATATAACCGTCCACAACAGGCATAAATGGTCCCAAATAAAGATTAGATCTACTTAATAAAATACAAACGAAGCACAGGGACCAAAAAGGCCATCGAGACATAGAGAAAAAGATCACTCAACTCGTAGATATAGCTCACCAATCACTTGTTACAAAAAATCATTATTGTCGATGGATGAAATCAATCTATCAAAATCAAATCTATCCTAATAAGGACACATATAACCCAATATAAATTTAGATCTAACCGTCAATCATCATACACAACGCTATTAATCAACGGGTGTGAAACACAACCAGAGACCAGAGACAGAGAAGCCACCTCTTTTATTATACACAAAAACCAGCAAAACTAAAAACAAAAACCAGTAAAACTAAAAACATGGAGACAAAAGAGAAGAACACTGCCTCCACCATCTATCCTGCTCCTGGTGATCTACGATCTAGCCAAAACTCTAACAATCCTACCCTCCTACCCTAGACCCAATCATCTCCAATCTTAGAGTCGTAGCAGCAAGACCATTCAACTCATAACGCTCCACCTACGACAACTTCGGCTCTCCACTACCTCCTGCCTTTGTCCTCGACAAGATTCGGCGCTCCACTAGCTTCTTCATCATTCCATCATGCCAAAGGTCACCCCTGCCTGGACACCCTCAATCCCCCAAAAAAACCGACCACCTATGACCTTCCCTCTACCACAACCAGCTGCAGTTCTCTCAACCCTACCTTGCCAACATCAATCTTCACCAACCTCCATGCTGCTTAACCTATATAGTGCAATACCTCTCTAATGCACAAGATTACCTCACTTTCTAGCCACAATCCACTCATCCACCTCCTCTCGATAGTCAGAGGTCCCGCAGCCAACCAAAAGGCAGTGTCGGCCTTTGATCCCAAAGGAAAAGGGGGCGACTCACCCAATAAATTAGCAAACCCTGTTAGAGCACTGATAAAGAGAGAAAGAAGAGTTGATATGATATAGAAAAAATCATATTGACTTTAACTATCAAAAGGTAATATAAAGATCCCAAAAAAAAGGGTACATAAAGACATTAACTTTCACTCTTCTCTTTTCGTTTCTTTTTTTTTTTTTAATCCCTTCAAAGGAAAACCATAAAATATAGTTATAACATCAAACAAAGTTTTATGGCTATTAAGGGGCAACCCTATTGATATTGCCTTGAACTTCAAGTACACATTGTTTGATAGGCAACGCATTTGCCCTGTGGCAGTGCATAGTTGGAGCCAGCACAAATTATTTTAGGATTTAAGAAACAATGTTTTGTTGATTAAAGTTCATGTAATTATGGTTGATTCTTCATTGAGATTTTCAACGAAATTTTCATCATTAAGCCTAGTTATCTTATCATCTTATCTAGGATTCTAGAAAAAGGTTCATGGAAACCCACGTCTCTTCTAAGAAAGGAAAGTTTTATTTGTTTTGTTTAGGATATACAGGTAAATGGTTTTTTTAAAAGTGCCTTTAATATAAATGATCATAATTTTTTAAAATTAAGTAACTGACTGTTTATCAGTTATACACTTGAATTTATCGAGTTTAACACTAAAAAATTATTAAACTTAGTTTATCACTGATAAACTCGTCGAGTTCATCAGTGTTTATCAAGTTTAACATTAATATACTCTAGGAATTTATTCATTTATCTTTTGTGCAAATTAATTTACTTTTTTTCTACCTATGTTTCATTTTTTTCTTTCTTTTCAAGAATTTAATTTATTGAACAATCTATTTTTCAATACGATTGTTAGATAGGGATGACAATGAAGCTGTGGTGGGAAATGATTTTCCATTTCCATCACCACCCTCCCCCCTAAAACTTTTCTGATATTGATCCCTATCCTTACTTAATGAGAGATGGAATAGATGTTGAGGAGAACCATTGAAAAAGGGAAGAGTCATCCCCATATAATAATTTATGGCAGGTCGTGGCGAAGATCCCCATCTTGGGATCTATTCTCATACCCTATTCATTTACCCATTACAAATTTTAAAATTATTGTAACATTATTTAACTTGAATCAAATTTTATTAAATAGATTGTAAGATTTAGAAACATATCCGTTTATGTCTTATAAACATGAAGTGTAAACAAAATCCAAACTCTATCAACCCAAAAATTAAATTTGCGAAATAAACCAAAACATTAAAATGCTAACAACATTTTTTCTTTTCTTTGAACATTCTATTTATAGTGTCATGCCAACTCCATTTTATATAAAGACATATATATATGTGTAAAAAATAATAATAAAAGTACATATAATAAGGTCGGTGTAGGGGAAGGCGAGCTTCCCCCACCCCTGCCCGCCCCTAACTCGAGGGGTTAATTTTAACTCCCATATTCGCCCCATCCCTATATAGCATCCCTCAAACTCGTCCACCTGTACCCATGGGTAAAAATGCTATCCTTACCCATATCCTTTATACTTGTCCACCCGCACCCACGGGTACGAATGCATTCTTACCCATGCCCACCTTATTCCCTAATTCATATAGGGTATGTTTGGTGCACAGGATTAAAGAGGATTGGATTGTATTAAATTTTAATACTTTATTTGGTGAAAAACTCTAAAGGACTGGATTGGATAAGCTCATATCTAATCCATGCTTAAATAAGGGGATTGGGCAATCCATTGCTCAAGCATGAGATTAAACACAACTTTTGTACATTATAAAAAATTTCAAGGACCTATTTGTAAAAATTTATAAAATTTAGGCTCAAATTATCATTTTTTAACAAGTAAGGGTCAAAATGTAATTTTTGTGACTAAAATATTTTTTATAATTATATTTTTGCCCTCTAAGTTTAAAAAATTATAATTTGACCCCAATTTTTAAAAAAATTACAAAAAGACTCATATCCTAATAATACAATCTAAACATAGGATTGAATTAACTAAAAGTTTATCCTATTCTTTCTAATATATTTCAATTCAATCCTCCAAGACCATCCTATGAACCAAACAGGCCCATAACTATGCATTTTGAAATTGCTATTGCATTTTGGATTATAGCAATTTATAACAAAAATAAAGTAAATATCCGTTATAAATTTCAACCAAAATCAAAAGCTATATCTAACAAATCAAATTCTAAACACACCAAAACCAAGGCTTAATAATAAAGCTGCAAAAAATTTCATCAAATACAAAAAACTTATTACTGTATATATACATATTTTGAGACAAAGGTGGAGGTGGAGGTAGGGCAGGAAGTACATCCCTGTCTCTACCCCTGCCACAACTCATGGATAAGGAATCGTCCTCATCCCTATCCCTATCTTCAGTTATTGGCCCCACCCGTGCTCCATTCAGTGTGGAGCACGGGTGGACTCCATCCTTATGGGGAAATATCGTGATCCTTATTGTTAAATAAGAGGAAATATATTGAACAATCTTAATAATATATACATTCATATGAGTTAGATATATAATTATACCTTTTAGTTTTTATTATTTCTTAATTTTTATCTATCTATTTTAAAATATAAAGATATCATTTGAATTTTAAAAAATTATTACAATTGCTTCCCTTGCATACTTTGTGAATAAAAAAAATTAGGCAAAGCAACATAATTATGCTTCAATAGTTTAGAAAAATATTTTATAGATTTAAAAACATAAAATTCCCTACAACAAAACATGAAATTTTAGGAGAGAAAAAAAAGAAGAAAAATTGCACCAAATAGAGTAGTTTCAATTCCTAATATAAATAAATAGCACATTTTTAAAAATATCTAATTACATTGCATTTCTAGAATCATGTGTTCTTTTAAAACACTTGAATTTATAAATTTACCTCCTCCTTCTCCTTCTTCTTTTTCTTTTCATTTTTGTTTTGCGTTCTCTTTTTGTTGCTACGTGTTTTTCTCTATATTACTCTACACATAATAAATTTCGTTTTAATTTAGGTGTACAATTTACTAAACACTGTTACATTTTGGTATATTTATTTTTGTTCCTAATTAATAATGGCCTAATTCTTTCCTTCTCCTAAAAAAAAAAAGATTGTGAGTTTTATGTTTTTTATATGTTAAAAAATTTTAAAAGTTTTTTTCTTAAGAAAACATATTTTTCAAAAATAAATTTGATCTAATAAAGGTATCTTTGTCTTTTTTATTTTTTATTTTTTATTTTTTCCATTCACAAAATGAGAAAGGATGAAATTGAAACATTTTTTTGATTCAAATAATATTTTTGTTGTTTCTAAAAACAAATTAACAAATTAAGAATTAATTAAAATTATGATATATAATTATGTAATTAGCCCTATTTGTAAAAACTAATAGATACTCAGACTCTCTTTCTTCTCTCTCTCTTTTTTTCTTTAGATAGGAATGACGATGCCATAAGGTGGTCTTTTCGTCAACCCACTCTACAAAAAAAAAAAAGAAAAGCAATCACGATCCCTCTGGTGTTAACCCACATATGTTGGCAGAGATGGAATGAGTTTTCCCATCACGAATTTAGAATACTCATACATATCCTGTTTAATTAGTCATTTTCACGATAAAATGAATAGATAAATGAAACATCTATGAGAGACTTTAAGTTAAAAACAAAGGAAAACTATAGTTTTGAATTTTGATAGATTTTATGCAATATATGATTACACTCAAAATCATATATCTTATAGCACATTTTACAAAATCATATATCCTATTTTTGTATACATCTTGAAAAGAATTCACAAAAGAAAAATAAAGAAAACAAATGTGTTTTTGACTTTGGTTTAAAGTTAAGCTTGTGAAAGTGAGACAATAATGTCTGAGATATCAAACCTCATAGTCTATCCTTGAGACATGGTCAAAGTGGTAAGGAGCTTGACCTTACCGCTATCTTTCACTAAAAGAAGGCATGGCCTAGGTTTTGAACTTCTATTCGGCCCTTAAAATGTCCTAATGAATGGGCTGTTGAGAAGTGACATATCATCTTATTTTTAAAGTTTTAGTTTCTAATTATGTTTTAACATATTAATTCATATTTTTAGAATTGAAATTAATCTAGTCAATAATTCAACCTTTGGTTTTGTTTGACAAAGCCTGAAATTAATAAGTTTCAAGTGTTATAATATAAAACTCTCATATGTTATAATATAAAACAAAAGTTTGCAATTGTGTAAATCTCTCGTATGTTATAATATTTTAGGTCTAACTAAATCGTTTAAAAGAACGATTTTAACTATCACATAAAAATATAAACAATATAAAACTTTACATATTTAAATAAAAAATTTTAATAAAATTTTTTTATATGTTATAGTTTTTCGATTAAAAATGTTAGTTTTCGTATGCAGCGTTTGTCATTTCTCTTCCTTTATACGTAGCATGTACGACAGAGAGAGAGCGCATTGATCGAATTTGAAAGTACACTACGACACTTCAAAGCCGGAAAGGACACAGACATCATTCAATGATATATAGAGGGCAAAAGAGTAATCTCAAAAAAGAATACAGATTATAAAGCAGACAGCTCAGCCGTCACAGTCCTGCCACTCTAATGAAGAAGAGCAGCAAAGAAAGAATAATCATTTCTTCATCTTTTAAATTCTCTCTCTCTTTCTCTCTCTCTCTCCTCCCTTTCTCTCTCCAAAAATTGCCTTTTGCCGAAAAATTCACCATTTTATTTACAGAAAACAGAAAAAAAAGACGACAATTCATCGACTTCTCCGGCAATTGAAATGCCCCAGAACCGACCACACCAAAACTTGCCCGTCTAATCAATCCACCAAAACGACAACAAACTAGACAAACGACAGAAAATTTATTAAGCAAAGCGAAGCAAAATGTCGGTGTACGACGCTGCGTTTGTGAACTCGGAGCTGTCGAAGCCGACCTCAATCTTCGGCCTCCGTCTGTGGGTGGTCATCGGGATCCTCGTCGGCTCCCTCATCGTCATCACCCTCTTCCTCCTCTCCATCTGCATCACCTCTCGCCACCGGACCAGCAACAATGCCGCCGCCAAAACGTCGTCGTCTTCCAAGCCGGCCATGGCGACATCCGACGTCCACACTCCGGTGATCTCCAAGGAAATCCAGGAGATCGTTCACCACCCGAGGGAGGCCGAAATCCAGGTCGAGATCGGGAAGCCCGACCACCGCGTCGTGGTCTACTCGGATCGGGTCTCCAGCGGCGAGAGCCGAGGGACGATGATGAGCGGCGGCGGAGATGCGGGATCGTTTGGAGGGAGCGGGAATGTGGGCCCTGAGGTGTCGCATCTCGGCTGGGGAAGGTGGTACACTCTTAGAGAGCTTGAGGCGGCGACCAACGGACTCTCGCCGGAGAATGTCATCGGGGAGGGAGGGTATGGGATTGTGTACAGCGGGATTCTCGGTGACGGTACTAGAGTCGCCGTTAAGAATCTCTTGAATAACAGGTGAATTCTTTTTTTTTTTGTTCTTTTTATTTATCGAATGTTTGGTTGGTGAGAAAGAAGAAGGAAAGTGTGGGAATTTGGCCCTTTTATTACTTGTTTTAGCTTGTGTTCTGCTAAATGTTTAGGTTCAATTATTATCTGCTTGAATTATTTTTCCGCTTATTGTGTTTTTGAAAGCTATTGAGTTTTGGTTTGTTCGCTGGTCCTAGAAATTATTAGTATTTGATGAAACATTTCTGTGATTTATGTACTTTGATGAAATTATTATTAAAATTATTTTTAGCCTTTTTTTTTTTGGTAACGAGTGATTCTAGCTTTCTAATTATGTGTTTATGTATTTGGAAAAAAAAATAATGTCTTTTTTTGTGTCTATTCGTTATTCCTGTCTTGGTTTGATTAAATTTGTGTTGTAAATTGGTATCCTTTATGACAAGAAAGGAATCCATCTTCTTCCTTTTAGACTTTAGTAATCAAGCCTAAAAAAATTATTGAAATTGGGATGACAATCTTTCTCTCTTTCATGGGCACTAGTTTACTTCTTCTACACTTCTTGTGCTCCTTTTTCCCTTGCTTCTTCTACAGTTAGTCAATGGCTAGTTGCTTAGTCTTATTAATCTTTTTTTTTTTTGTATCCCTTGTTTTGGATTTTGGATATTGTATTATCTTTTTACATGTATGAACAATGCATTTGCTCATGAGAATGGTCAACTGTCAGGGGTCAAGCTGAGAGGGAGTTTAAGGTGGAGGTTGAAGCAATTGGGCGCGTGCGGCACAAAAATCTTGTGAGGTTGCTTGGATATTGTGTCGAGGGTGCCTATAGGTAATAACAATCTATCTTTGAATCTGAAATCAAAAAGGCTTTGAGTTTTTTAGTTTTGGTGAGTGTCATGAGATTTCATTCATTTGACTTTTGTTTATTAGGATGCTTGTGTACGAGTATGTTGACAACGGCAATCTGGATCAATGGCTTCATGGCGATGTTGGGGAAGTCAGCCCACTAACATGGGAGATACGTATAAACATCATACTGGGAACAGCGAAGGGGTACTTATATCAATAATTTTTATCTACACATATTTTCTATTTCAAGTTTCATGTCTTTGCATACAGGTTGCCTAAACTCTCATTTTTTATTGTTGAGGTTGGCTTATCTTCACGAGGGTCTTGAACCGAAAGTTGTCCATCGTGATGTTAAATCTAGCAACATACTTCTTGATCGTCAATGGAACGCCAAGGTATCTGATTTCGGGCTTGCTAAGCTCCTATGCTCTGAGAACAGTTATGTGACAACTCGAGTTATGGGGACTTTTGGGTTAGTATATTTCATTGTCTTGTTGTAAAAGTTTTGTTTCTTAATTCTGGCTTTGGTTATTATTCATATTTACTAATGGTTTTAACACGTGCATCAAGAAATAAAACTTCTTGTTATGTTGTTAGAAGTCGGAAAACAACTCTCATTTGGTGTTTCTCTTTAGCTATGTTGCACCAGAATATGCTTGCACTGGAATGCTGAACGAGAAGAGTGATGTTTATAGCTTCGGAATTCTTATCATGGAGCTAATCTCTGGGAGAAACCCTGTTGACTATAACTGACCACAAGGAGAGGTTATTTGTTCTGTCCACAGTTTCTTTATTACCTTATTGTGTCAAATTTTGTTTCCCTGCTGCTTAGTAAAAATGAATTTGTATTTGCAGGTGAATCTGGTCGATTGGTTAAAATCCACGGTTGGGAACCGACAAGCTGAGCAAGTAGTTGATCCCAAGATGCCTGAGATGCCAGCTTTAAAAGCCCTCAAACGTATTCTTCTGGTTGCCCTTCGATGTGTTGATCCTGATGCAACAAAAAGGCCAAAAATGGGACATGTAATCCACATGCTAGAGGCTGATGACTTGCTCATTCGTGATGTATGATGCCTCACTGATGTCAAAAACTCGAGTTCTTGCTACTGGATAACCAACGGCAAATTCTTTATCCATTTATGTTTCTAATATGCAGGAACGCCGCATTGGGAAAGATATTTTTCAATCAAATCACGATTATCAACAGGAGAATCGTGGTGCTGCAAAGATGGGTGACAAGCATTTGGGTGGAGAGACTTCTGATACAAATGAAAATGATAGTGGCAGGATTCATCATCAACCAACGAGGTGGAGATAACGTTGACAATGGAGGATTGATGACTAACAGATAAGATTCCAGTTTTGAAGCTCAATTTCATTTCCCTACCAGATTTATTTTTTGATGTACCTTCAATTCCATAAGAAAAAAACGACAATTCTGCATTTGTTGTATGCCTAGCTTCCATGCCTTTGTCAAATGTACCCTGCATCAAATTGTGATGCAACTGTAGAATTGGAAGAAATTTATTTATTTATTCCTTGTCATAGGTACCATAGGTCATCAATTTTTTTTTTTCCCCTGTTTGTAGAACATAACGTTTGCTAGTATTACTTATAGATACACTCTTTCCAGGTGTCTACATTATAAAAGCTTATTATATATTACCCCTATCTTCTCTCATCTCCATTTTGGTACATTCTTTACTTGAGCTTTCAAAACTTTATGTCACCATCACTGCCAGCCTCAAAAGCCCAGATGAGGATTACAAGTGGTGGACCCATTTACCGGCTTCTTTGATAAGCAACACTGAGATAGACATCAACATCAAGGCCAACCTCAAAATTTGGATGGTTCTTACAATGGACCAATTAACCAGCTAATGAGTTGAAAATTATATGCTTGCTGCAACTTTACTTAATCATGTGGCTTTTCTTTCCCTTGTAGGACCCTTTAAGGTGGGAAATCCATATCCATATTGGAATAGTGTTGGTTTCGCCATCAATGAGAAAGCATGGTTTTGTTTGTTTTTGCATTTCTTTTCTGGGGTTCAAATTACTGTTGAAATTTGGTTGTTGATATGTTTTCTAGAGTAAGCTGGAAGTCTTTTTTATTCTCTTGTTTTCAGCCTGCAACGTTTGGAGTTTGGAATGTGATTGCTTAGTTGTGTTGTCTTTCTCTGTTGAAGCAGTCTTTTAATTCTAAACTGTTTGTTTTTTGGCCTTTTCTCTGTGATCAAGCAACCTATATAACAAGCTTGTCTACATGCTTATATATATACAAATAACATGACAGGGTTTTATGTTGGTTTTGGGTTTCCTTTCTTGGATTTTGCTTAACCAGAAGGAAAAAGGAAAAAGGAAAAAAGTAGAGAATGGGAAAAGGAAAGTTGGTTTTGGTGCTCAATATTGATCTGACAAAGAGATTGATGAATAAAAGAAAAAAAAAAACTTTTAAAAAACAAAAAAATAATAATAAAAGGAAAATGTACTTATTATTGGACTTCTTCTGGGTGTCTTTTTTTCTTTTAAGCAATTCTAGATGCCTGCTCGTATTCTGTAAGAAAACCATACCTCAAAACCGTAAAAGAAAACACCCTCAAAAAATTAAAAAAAAAATAATGAGGAAAACCATTATTTTTTTCCACTAGCTTTGTTGGTTAATTGACTCTTGTCATCCTTTGACCTGGTTCGGGATTTTATCTTTTTTATTTTGGAAACAATAAAAGAAAACCATTTTTCTTACAAGCTTCGTTGGTTGATTGACTCTTGTCATCCTTCGACTTGGTTTGGGATTTTATCTCTTTATTTTGTTGATTGATTTAATCCTATTGGTACGGCACGTTGAAATTGGGAAATGGGAATCTTTCAATCCACTCAATCAGAAATGAGAAATTATTTTGTCTAAATAAAACATGGATCAATCATTCAAACAAGGTTGGTATGTTTCGAGAATTTTTTGAATGCTTTATATTCAAATTTAAATTTAAGTATTAAGAATTTTTTAGATATGTGTTTGTTTTATCTAAAATTTGAATCCTTTAAGTATCAAGAATATAAGTTTTTAGAGTTTTGACCCCCTTAAACTTTTGAGACTCAAAAATTCTCTCTTATATTTAAAAAAAAAAATCATAACTTTTTATTTGTTATCCAATTGAGATGATTCTTTTTTCATTATGTTTCTAGTGAAGAGAGGAGTAAATTAAAATTCATATTGCATATTTTTTAGGATCATTAACATAAGATTTTATTAGATTAGTTGATAAATCAAAAACTATTTTCACCACATCTTCAAACATAAATTTCAATTTTGTTTCATGCTCAGGTTGAAACTCAAATGTACATCTAATGTCAATTCGGATAAGAATTCAAATCACTAACTCAAATCTTAATTTAAATCATACTAACTCAAATAAATCAATAATTCAAATCCATTAACCAAACTAGCCCTAAATATTTATTGGACGGGCAATTTATCATCTGTGATTGTATCATTCAACAAATTTGTATAGAGTTGCTTTTTTTTTATATACGCATATATATATATATATATATAGTTGCTTTTGTTAACGATTAATTGTTTGTTTAGTTCTCATTTAAAAGCCTCATTAAGTATGGTAATAGACAATATTTTTGTGTGTAAAAACATAAAACCAGTGCTCTACTATTATTTATTGGGTTCAGCAGTTGTTCCCTTTGAAATTTTTTTATTTCTTATTTTTAGTAATTTTTTATTTGCCAACAATTTTTTGTCTTGGAGTTTGAGGTAGCGTGCCTTCATGTGATGCTTTAATGCTGATTAAACACAGGCAGATCGGTGGATTTTTTTTCCTTTTTATTTACATTGTTTTGGATTTTATTTTATTTTTTGATTCATGTGATAATTAGGGTTGTTTTAACAATTAATGGTTTAGATGCATAAATGAAATCGTGTACGTCTTGTAATTGAGATTAATGAAATCGTGTACGTCTTGTAAATGAGATTAATGAAATCGTTTCAAGTATATAAGCCTTTTTGAGGTTCATTACTAATTCATAGGCTTTGGACCTTTTTAGGTAGGCTCTAAATTTTGTTTCTCCATGAGATCTGCCATTGTTTCAAAAAACATGTTACTATATATATTATATAGACAAGCATATATTTTAACGATTTTGTTTAAGCGTTTTTCTTTTTTTATTGGGAGACCTTTTTAATAAATTTTTAAGGCTTACAAATAGCTTAATATGTTAAGTCATACAAAACACCACATCATTAATTGCAACTAAGATATGTATTTCTATAATTTGATTGGTAATCATCAATTGAAATGTGATCATTAAAACTCGCCTATGTCTATATGTAAACTGAGATATTATCACTTGTTTATTTTTCTCACTCCATCCCTCCCTCTCAAATATTTTTAGGTTGGACAAACCCCTCCACTTGTTAGCAAAGTATTAAGGCTTATTTGGGATCTTTTGTGTTTTTACTTTTAAACAATAATAATAATAATAAAAGATATATGAGTTAGGGCTTTTTAATTAGTGTTTAGACAGTGCATAGAAGATAGTTTTTTGTTTTGAGAATTGTTTTTGAACATGATTGGTTAGATAAATTAAAAGCTTTTATTGTTATAAAAAGTAATGTAACACAAGCCTTGTATTTGGGAGATGAGTTCAAACTTATAAGTTTGAATCATTCACAGTGCAAAGCTTTCATATGCTATAGTGTTTGAACTCATTTTTTAGATTCAAACCATTTTGCCAAATGGCCTAAAGGATATGAATAGAATTTATAATTTGTTATTGATAAATAAAAAGGATATTTATCTTTTCATACCCTCTATTTTAGGTTAATTTAAAAACTATACTTTCGGTTTTCTATATCATTGAATGTATACCTTCTGATTAGATTTATACACAAATCTATACCTTACCTCAATTAATAGTTAATTTTGACCTATAAAACGATCAAATTATCCTTAAATAAAAGAGAAAAAAATTAAAACTTTCAAAAAAAAGAAAGAAAACATAAATAAAAACAAAAAAAAGCACATATTTTTGAAAGTATTCTATAAATTTTTAAGCCAAGCCCCCTAGTATAAAGTTTTTTTTTAGTTTTCAAAGCTATCTTTCTTTTTTATTTGAGGGGCGTTTTGAGCAATCTTTTAAGTCAAAACTAAAGGTTGATTGGAAAAAGATATAAATTTATATATTAAACCTAATCTGAAGGTATAAATTTGATGAGATTAAAAATCGAAAATATATTGCTTGAATAAACCTAAAATATAAGATATAGAAAAGTAAATACCCTAAATAAAAGGTTCAAAAGATAAATAAAAAAGCTTTTTATAAGCGAAAAAAAAGGCTTGTTTAAAAAATGCTTATAAAAATCAAAAGTCTAATCAACATGTTAATCTAAACACGTTTAAAAACAATTTTTGGATTGAGCAACTCAAAAGCAACTAATTTTATGTCATTTCAAACGAGGCTTAAATCAAATTCATGTGAGAGAAGTCTCTTTGCGATAGCATGATGCGTCAAGTAAATACTTAATGCAAACTCAATGCTTTCTCTGTGTATATATTAGATATTGGAAGAAACTACATATTAATTTAAAAATTGACAATGACACATATATTCTGGCATATTTACATGCAAGTAATTCAAAACTAAATAACTCTTTGAAATCTGGGATGAAAATTTGAAACATGTATAAAAAACGTTTTTTTTTAAGTGTTATTTGCCTGCTCTTGGTTGAGATTATTTATGAGAATATCATTGCAAACCACCCCTAGAACTTTTTTTTTTTGTGTTTTTACACTAAGCAATAATGAAGAAAAACAGAATTTTTGAACAAAATATCTTTCGAGTGGGAAAGAAGGTAGAATTAGAGATATTAAGCAAAGTATTTTTTGAGTGAAAAAGAATGTGAAACTAGAGATAATTTATCTTGAACACATTTTTTCTATTTATAAAATACATGACAACCCTTAAATTTAAGATGTTAAATACAGATTTAATTAAATAAAATATTTTTTTTCTATAGGCACCATATATCACAAACCCGCTCCAAAGTATCAGTATACTGCCGTAGGGGGCGTCTGGGGAAGTTTATAGAGAATATCTAATACACATGTTATCAACCCTTTCAAAAATTAGTGCCTTATAAAGTATTATTCTACTCTATAGGTTTCCAATATAGGATTATGTGTTGCCTACAATGGGAAATTTCATTTCCCATATTTTGTGCGCAATATATTAAATACAACAATTATATTATGGTTATTTAATTATAATGGGCTATTTTTAAGTGATTTATTTATGAAAAGCCCATAAATTACTAAGGGGGTATAAGTTTAATAAGTGGATATCTAATACCAATCAAACTAGGTTTAATGGGATCCTAGTGGAAAGTATATAAAGGCATTATAGATTATGATCCCCAAGACATCAAATCATTCTATAGCTTTCTCCTTTCCCCATCAAGAAAAGAAAGAACCTATTGAAGAACTGAGGTGATTTGATAAAAGAAGACAATAACCCGTTCATTTATCATCATAATAATTCTGTAAAAGAACTGATAGTTGCTATCATGGATACATATGTTTATTCCTTAATTCAGTTTCTTGATAATCTCGCATAATACGATCCTTGGACTGTGATATTATTATTTTAGAGTTCTACAGAATGCTAAATATCTAGAATTTAAATTCTAACAAGTGGCATTAGAGCAGTTATCATATTAGATTATTAGGATTGTTTCATACAAACGAGCTTTCAATTGTTTCTCTATTTTGCAATTTTTGGATACAAAAATTTTAGATTCTTTTTGTGAATTATGATTCTTGTATGATTTTTGTCGAGGAATTGTTGTTTTTTAATGATCTATAGTGCTATTATGGGTTATTGAGGATTAAGAATTTGAAGTGTAGTGAGAAAATCGATTTTTAAGCACTTATTCAATTTCTTCTATGGAATTTTTGTTGCAAAATCGCGACGGAGCGTCACGGCACTCATTAGGTGAGGGGTTGCAAAAATCACAACACTACAGCACTGGTGGTGCGTGCTGTAGCGTTGCAGCGCTACTGATGGATGGAAAATCAGTAGCGCGGCACCCATGGTCACACCACGGCGCTGCATAAGAAAAGTCCTAGCACTATAGCACTGTGCAGGTTATATATATATATGTATATATATAAAAGGAACTTTAAGAAAATTGTTTAAATTACAATTAAGGATTAAAATTTGCATAATTTATGCCTTATATTTTCTATTAAATTGATTGAAAAAATATTGCCAGAGTAATCTATATTGTGTAGATAAATTTAATAAATATCAAGATGTTTGTGTGACTGTTACTTATGTGAATTGTGACTGGCTCAAAAGAAGGTTACTGTTTGACTAAATAACAGACACATCCATAGTAATAAATATGTGACAATTATAAAACTTTCTATGTGAACAATAGTAGGTCTAAAGAAAAGCTATTGTTTGACAAGATTTATTATCAATATTTGATTACTACGTTGAGAGTACCACTTACAGTTGATGTCTTTGTCCAAAGACTAGACATCAATGTTGTGTTAGGTATCTTGAGATGGGCTCCCAATATAGTTTTTTGATTATGTCATTTGTTTGTTTAATTATGACATTTTTTTTATTATGAATACGTTGTTTTATTTTGTTCTTTTTTCAGTTTCTATTGCTATTGCTACAAATGTTTTTACACAAGTTAACAATATTCTAATACTGAATGGGACAAACTTTAAGATCTAAAAAAAGAATGTGAAAATCATTCTCGGATGTGTGGATTTGGACAAACTTTAAGTTTCAAAATTTGCTATTTTTCACATTCCCTAATTTTTAAATATAAAACTAAGAGAAAACTACACAAAATACCCTTAAAGTACATCATTCATCAAAATTTTTATCGTTTTTTGACTTTTCAAAAGTGCTTATTTTTTATTTTATTTTTAAAATATTGATTACACATTTATTATTTTACCCGTTATTAGTCATTCTTAAAAATAAAGCCCTAATCTCTCTATCTAAGAGGGTGTTTGGCAATGGTTCCCACCACTCAGTTTCTACCATAAACTCAGTTATAAATAGTGTAAAATTCTCACATGTTACAGTAAATGTGGTTCCCATCACTAATTCCCACCACCTTTCCAAACACCCTATAACTGTCTCTCTCTCTCTCTCCTCTCTTCCTCTCAGCTGAGCCTCCCTTGCTTTCTTTATCCCTTCTTTCTCTCTCATCTCTTCCATCGCCGTCCTAATCTCTGCCACCTCTGCTTCCATCTGCTTCACGGAGTTCGATAGCACCAAAGTCGGCACTGACGCCATCAAGAAGAAGACGAAGTCAGCTCGCACCAATGCTTCTATCGTGACGGCAAGATCGCACTCACCTTTCTTTCTCTCAGCCTCCCTCACTCTCTCTATCCTTTCTTTATCTCAGCTCAGCCTCCTTGTTTTCTCTCTCCTTTCTTTCTCTCGTCTCTTCTACTGCCACCCTAATCTCCGCCACCTCTGCTTTGAACTCCACACCGCTCAGGCTCCCAACCATCTGCGAATCGATGTCATCAAGAATCTGCGTTACCGTCGCCACATCACCACACTGCACCGCCAGGAGGAGCGCGGTGTCATTATGCCTCCCAGTCACTTGCTTCATGTACTTCTTCCTCCTGGCCTGGTCGATCTATTTTGTAGAGTTCAATAGCACCAAAGCCAACGCCGATGCTGTTGAAGATGAAGACGAAGCTGGCTCGCACCAATCATTCTATTGCGATGGCAAGATCTTGCCTGATAGTCTTGATTTATAATCATCCAAGATCAGAATCTTTCTGGCTTTTTTTTTTTTTTTTCTTGTTCTAATGAGACTATGTATTCAGATTATGAGCTAATTCCTCCGCTTGCAGTTTTAGATTTGCATTAATCTGTTACATATCAATCAGTACATTGTAGTTTTTGTAGAGATGATTTGTGCTTTTATTTGGAGATGATTGTGAAAAGTTTGTAGATCTCTCATTTTTTTTTTTTGCTCCAATGGTTTATTATAGAGTTCTGGCTTGTTTCGACCAGTTTTGGCAAGGAATTTGGCAGGATCTGGTTAGACCCTGGCAAGTTTCTGTGAGTTCTAGTAGGTTTTGGCTAGTTTATGGACGTAACTAGGTGAGTTCTCAGATAAAATTTGGTAGATTTTAAAAAATATGTTAGAATCTGATAGATTTTAAGTTGAAACTTGAAAAGTTACAACCTAGCACTTGCGCTAGAGATCGGAGCTAGTTAGCGTTTTTTTGTTTAAAAAAATATTAGAATCTGGTAGGTTTTAAGTTGAAACTTGGTAGGTTACAACCTGACACCCGCTGTAGTGACCAGAGTGGTTGGTGGTTCTTTGTTTCAATATATATATATATATATATTTGAATCTGATAGGTTTTAAGTTGAAACTTGACAAGTTACAATCTGGTACCCCACTCTGACGACTGGAGGCGGGTTCTGGTGGGTTCTATTTCGGCATCCTACATACGTGAGTAGGAGGAATGGTAACTTGATCTTTTAATAAATCTCAAATTTCTAATAAAGGGATAGTTTTAATAAGCTGCTTGTTAGATGGCATTTTTAATAAGGGAGTGTATTTAGGGGCATTCTTATAAGTTGCTCTAAAACTTACAGAGAATAATATGTAAGACTATCAGTGAAACAAAAAAGAAAGCAAAAATTGTGGGAAATGTCACTTTTAAAAGCTAACTGAAGTAAATAACAATTTTTTAAAAATATTTATAATAAATGTTAAATTTATGATGTAAATAATTTATTTATTTGTTTGTTTACAGTGTAAATAATTCTTATTTATATAATAAATGGATTTATGGTACAAATAATATGAGCCCGTTTGGTTCGAGTATTTGAATAGAGTATTTAAATGAAGATTTAAATTTTTATGAAGGAAAATACTGTAGCAAAATGATTCGAACCGTGAATCGAGTATCGAAACAAACGGCCCTATATTTATCCTTTTGTTTGTAAATATTTCTTATTTACCTACTAAATAAGTAATTTACTACAAATATATTAAAAACCTAAATTTACTTTAAAAAGTAAAACAAAATCTGACATTACCCTCACTTTTCCAAAAAAAAAAAAAAAAAGAAAAGAGTTTTAAAGATAATATTTATCACCACAATCCACAATCAATTGATATGCAAAGCCCATTTTACACATAATAGGCCACAACTCCACTTCATCATATCATATGTTTTGCTTGTATCAAACTTAAACTTAACCATTATTGATACGAGTACCCTAAAGCTTAAGCTTCTCTCAAATTTATAGTAATCAGAAATATTTTCTTGCAACACAAAAGATCCATGAAACCAGGCATTCTACTGTTGGAAACAAAGTGCGCAGCGGAATTTTTAAAAAAATTTCATCAGAGTATTTTCCAAAATACAAGTATGACATGTTATATGTATAAATTAAACAGATCTTACTAACCTCAGTGTGCCGAAGAACCTCCGCGACCTGTGTAGAGAAGTAACGTTCCAGAAGAGCCTCAACCAACTGGTCTTCTTTGCTATTCTCTATCCACAACCGGAGTGAGTGTGGGCTCACACGTACAGCTCTTCCACCGGTGACTCTCCTTCCAACCAATAGAGAGAACCCAAAGCTAGTGTTCGTGATTTGTGAACAAAAGCTCTCAGGGAGTTTTCAGATGCTCACTAGAAGAGTATCACTCTTAATCTCTCAAATTGATCTCTTAGTAAATCATTAGACTCACTCCCTTTTTATACCTATTGGTCCTTGGGGTCAGTCCATATCAGATTAGGTCTCAAAAATCGAAACAGAATCAAGTTCGGATCAATATCTGATAAGATACGCGTAAAAACGCGTAATCTTAACTGTCGCGGTCGGCATGCCGAACTGTGTGATAGGCAGGCCGAACTGACCAGTTCGGCAGGCCGAACTTTCTGATCGGCAGGCCGAACTACCGAGAAAAAATCTCCGCGAATCTTTTATTTTCCACCCGAGATTCTAAAGGATAAAGTCTCATTTTGATTCAAATAGCCCAATAGAAAAGATATCTGATGAAAACAAACTTTATCAAGATAATCTCTAAGAAAATAAATCAATTCACAATAATTCTACAAGTTTATCTTGTTCTAATTGTCCAAAATTAAAACAACCGATAAACAGACAAGAATTATCCGAACGCCATAATTCAACAAGTTCATCTTGAACTAATTTCTTACAAAATTAATTCAACCGATAAACAGACATGAATTATTTGATTCTTATAAATTTTAAACCAATCTGATAAATTCGACATAAGTCACCAATTATTGGAAAAGCACGCCGTGTCGTTACAGGACTTTGTGAGCTAGCAAAGGGGACCAAAATGGACCTATAAAGTTCAAGCTCATGATAATTATGAAACCCAATATCCCAGATATACATTTCACAATTATCAACTCCAACGCTACTCCACTAAAAGCTTGGAGCTGCACTCTCGAACTTTACAGAATTACGAAGCTCGTGTAGCTAAGTCTCCATGACATATCATAGTGTATCGCATCCCCATATGATCATCCATAATCGGCTTAAGGACAAGTTCTGTCTTACCTTCCCGATTATTTTTATCTTACGTTCCATTGTCTCACCATTAGAAAACTTACCATCCAAAGATAGTATACCATTCGGTTACACCTATGTATCCAAATGGTTGAGCGCTCCAGTTTTCCAATTACAGGACAACGCATATAAGAGGATATCATTACTCCTAAAGAGGAGCTATGGACTCCATATCTATGAATAACAAGTCTACGCTATCAAGAGTCATGCCTCCAACGTACCGGCATGCATGCCACTATAGAGATGTGGGAGTCACCCATTGGTACATCAAAAGACACAAGTCGAGACAACGGGCCCATTATTCATCTCAGGATTAAGATACAATACAAATGATTGTCTAAAGTGAATCGATTTGCCAAGACAGAATTATTAATCCAAATCAATTCACTTTATGTCCCGATCCAACACATCGTCACCTATGACAACGCGCCAATGTTTCTATTCACGGAGTCCAACTCCGATGGCCAAGACAAACCATCTCCCAAAAGGGACATAGACAACATAACAATCTTTACATGAATAAAGTGCCCAACTTTATTCCCTCGATTGCGGATCATATATTTTAGACCATCACCTTAAGAGTCGTGTCTACCGCATAATCATCCCATCATATGCCCAACTCTTAAGGTTTAGACTGACAGTCTCAGACTACTGTTTGCTTATCATACATTCAACGAATATGAACGTAAATAGGACAATATTTGGTATATATAAATGAATAAATTCTTTATTGATAAAAATGTCTCCAAAAACGTATTACATTTTTACTCCTTAGAGCATACATGTCTAACAACTACCATTAATAAACAAAATTCTCACACTGTCTCTCTTCATCTCTCTCTTTGAGCAGTTCGACTCTCGTAAGAAGGCTTTGTCACTAAAACCCTTCCTCTTCAGGGATCCATTTTTGTTTTTGTTTTATTTTTGAGAATTTTAAAGAGGGTTTGACAGACTGGTTGACATAGAAATTTTGATTTAAAAATTATAACATATGTGAATTTTATACTATAATAATATTTTGATTAAGACTATAGCTGCTGAAAATTTTTAATTAAGTTGAATTAGTTTTAACCGACTTGTCAAATGCTATTTAATGTACCCCTGAAATTCTAGTTTATTTGTCTCAATATTTTGGATAATTTATAGGGTGTTTGAAAGGGTGGTAGGAACTAGTGGTGGGAACCACTTTTACGGTAACATATGAGAGTTTATACTGTAACATATTTTTTTTATTGTTACTGTAGCATATAAGAGCTTTACATTATTTATACTTGAGATTATGATAGGAACCGAGTGATTCCCACCACTAACACCCCTATTGTTATCTCCTGATTTTTAATCATTCTAATATTATCTTTTAATCATTCTAATATTATCTCCTGATTTTTCAAAAGAGTTAAAAAAAAAAAACCCTTCAATTGACCATTGTTTATGAAATATCAGAAATACCCTCACCAATTGATTTTTAAATATTGTCCCACGCATCATTATTATTAAAAAGTTAATCAGTCGACAAAGGGCAAAGCTCGGCGCCTCCCCTCACAAAAACCTCCAGAACGGAAGGGAAAAAAGAAGGCCAGAGTTGCCGACTGCGAAGTTTTCCTTCAACTTTCTCTCTCTATCTCTACCCGTGTTTGGGATTTGGTAAGAATCTCTTCTTTTTCGCTTTGACTTTACGCGCTTTTCTTGTCCTTTAGAGTGTAATTTCACCGTAATCGGAGATTAACTAGTAAGTTCTCTTCTGTTTTTGTTTGGTTCCAGTCTTCGTTAGGTTTTTCGTGTGTTGTTTTGGCCATTTTAGGGACTATAGATTAGCAAATTAATGGTTAAATTTGATTTTATTTTTGGTAGTGCTATCTATATTGGGATGGAACTGAAAACTCAGTAATGTAAATGTTTCTTGTTCATATTGTTATATTGTTGAGCAAATAATTGTCTTATATGGTCACAAAAGCATCGAATAGCTAAGCTACCATTTGGTTGTTTTAGTTCTAAGAGCTCGACATGGGGTTACCTGTGAAGCGATCGAGAAAAGCACATGACAGTGACAGTGAGTTTGATTATGATGATGATGATGGTATGGAAAACGATGAGCTACGTGTAAGTCACATTTTGGGATTTTATCGACTTGTAATTAATAGTTTTTTTAATAAATTTACTGTGATGCTTTTTCTTGTTGATTGAAAAATATGTATAAAATGTAGTCGGAACAAGACGAAGAAGAAGAATATGATGATGATGGTGATGAGGTAGAGAGCGAAGCTGAGAATGATAGCGATGGTCGTGGCGATGATGATGACGAGGAGGAGGAGGATCAGTTGGAAGACGAGGAGGGAGCAGAGGAAGAAGAAGAAGGAAAAGAAGAAGAAAACAGTAATGGACTGAATGCTTTGCATGATGATGCTGAGATGGATGAACTTGAGAAAGAATATATAAATCTCCGTAACCAGGAGCGGTGAGAATTCTAATGCCATGCTCCCTTTTTTCTGCTTTTTTCCCCTTTGGGTTCTGAAGCTTTTTTACGTTCACTCAGTTGCCTGATATGTGTCACAATTAAAACACGAGGATTGCTGCTTGCATTTTGGTTTAGCCAAAAAAAAAAAAAAAAAAGGAAAAAAAAAGAAAGGATGTTTGTTAGCTTATAGAAACAATCTTACTTAGTGGATCACACACCCTTTTCTTCTCTTCCAAGCAGGGATATCTTACAAAATTTGAAGCATCACAAGGATGAGGATATTCTTAAAGGACAAGCAGTGAAAAATCAGAAGGTGTGATCTCCTGTATTTTACAATTATTTGAGTCAGTCTTACTTATTTAAGGCATAAAATAGGTCCAATTTTCTGTACGTATAATTTGACTACTTGGTTGAACTAATCTTTTTTTCTTGACCTTATAATAATTTTGGAATTTCTTTAGTGTACAATTCTGGTCCCTCTATTTGGGATTTTTGTTGATAATGTTGAAAAATTCAATTTTGATTCTTCATCCTTGGCATTACCATCTCATAATTTGTGCGGTATGGTTTTGGTAGTAGAAGCAAATTTGGGTTTCCAGCCATACATCTCTTTTTTGGGTTTTCTTCTGTTTCTTAATGAATGTATATGTTGACAAACTTATTACTTTTTTTTTTGCGTATTCTAAAAGGCTCTTTGGGACAAAACTCTCGAGTTACGATTCTTGCTTCAAAAATCATTCTCAAATTCAAACAGATTACCGCAGGTATGCTGTGGCAGTTAATTCTTAGTTACGTGGATTCTAGATGTTTAAACGTATTTAAAAGGTTATCCATTTAATACTGTTTGCAGGAGCCTATTAGGTCTTCCTTCTGTGCGTCAGACAAGAGCCTACATGTAGCGTATTCTGATCTAATTACATCGTCTCAGAAAACCTTAGATTCTCTGTTGGAACTACAAGAGGTATTAAAAGATTATCGTATACCTTGTAGTTTATTGTCGTATGTCTTCCTTCTAATGACATGAAAATTTGCCTGCTTTGTTTCATTAATGTTGTCACATGTTCAGTTCATGTTTCTTTTACGATTACAGGCTTTACTTGAAAAGAATCCATCTATTCTGCAAGCCACAGATGGTAAGTATGATTCATTGACATGGTGCATAAACATTATTCATTGTAAGTATGAGCAGTATTTTTTTGTGCTTGACACCAAATTGCCTTGTATCCTTCTGTAATGTTTCAATGCAGCCAGAGGAATTAATTTTTCCGAGAACCCATGAGGGATATAAGAATTTAACCAAAGTTTACAGATCTGCTGCATCACTCTTTTTCATGTGTGTTCAAATTGTGACCAGTTTCTTCTGCTATAGTTATTTGCCTTGAGTTGGATGTTAAACGATCTGTACTCTCTGTCTTTATTTAATACTCCTTTTTTGGAAGGTTTATTTATTACTGTTTGGATTGTCCATAACTCCATTTCCATGATGGAAAATGTCACTGCAGCTTTTATTTTTTATTTTTTCCATACTGCAAGTGCATGAATTCTCCTTGTAGAAGAAAGTTCACAAGGATATTGACATGGCTTTCTTGTTCCAACTTGGATTTCCTGTTTCAAGGTAAACCTGAACAATCATCCAAGCATTCAAAATCTTCGAAAAGCTCTGATGTGGAGAATGACAAAGATTGGTCTCGAGTGTTGCAAATGCATGCAAGGTATTCAATCTTCTAGATGTGCTCTTGCTTCGTATCTTAGCGAAACTTATGCAAATGTTAAGATAATAAGTTTTAAATGGTTTATTTAGTTATGTGCTGCACTTCCTCCATGTATATTAACATTGCTGCACTGCAATTTTTACACGTGCATAGTTTCAGCTGAGAATCTCCATGTTCTATTTTGTAGAATAGCGGCTTTCAGGAATAAGTCAGTAGATAAGTGGCAAAGGAAGACTCAGGTCACGACCGGAGCTGCTGCTATTAAAGGAAAACTTCATGCATTTAATCAGGTATAGCCCTACGATTGAACTTATAATCATGCTGCCCTGCTAGAGGCACTACAGGATTCAATTTTTCCTTTTCTACTAGCAGAATATTAGTGAACAAGTTGCTGCTTATATGAGAGATCCAAGTAGAATGATCAAGCAGATGCAGCTAAGAAGATCAACAGAAGGAGTATTTGGGATGGTAAGGGAGGTCTAGTTTTCTTTTTACGTTGATTGAGCATATTACATTCTCACCAACTTTTGCAGTACGTTTATCTCGTACTTGTAGAAATCTAAGATTTCCTAATCTTGTTTCTCTGCTGCCTATTGATGGCAGGTTCCTAATGGGGAAGCTAATCAAAAGCGAGAGGTAATTCTACTTCTTTGGACATACCTGAGTTAATTAAGCAATACTTGTAACAAAATTCTGTTCTGTAAGTGGAAGTTTATATGTCAAATACAGTGAAAAAGAAATTTAAACATAAAAAGCTTTATATTGTCAAGCTCATAATGTCTATTGCCACAAAATTAGTTAATTATATCTTTCATTTAGTAACAAAGAACATGGTAGCAGTGCTCAAAATAAAATAATCCTTTTACTCTTGTAGGAACCAGAGTCTGATGGTGGTGTTCAAGCTGATGGTGACCCTGAGCTTTTAGATGATTCTGAATTTTACCAGCAATTACTTAAGGAGTTTTTCGAGTCAATTGACCCAACATCTAGCGGTAAAATCCTTTGCCATGTCATGACTTTTTAGTTGCTCTTTTGTATCATGCACTTGGACTTGATCTTTATTAATTTATTTTTTCTAACTTATTATAGTTCAGATGCATACAATGGTAATCCGGCACATGCAAAGTTGAACTATCCTTGGTTTTATGTGCTTTGACATATAACATGGCTATTTTTTTTTAAAATTATTGGACTCTATCCTTAGTTGATGAAATACGGTTATTAATTATTATTATGGTTATTATTGTTTTTATTATTATTATTATTATTTTCTAACTGTATATGCATTGATATGTAGTGATTCCTATTAGTACTGGTTGATATATTGCTCCGTATACAAAGGACAGAAAGGCTTGGTTGTTGAGTGATTTTCTGTTCCTGCAGAAAAAAATAACCGTGTTACATTAATTCCATTATATAAGTTATTTATGCTTTGCTGTTACTTTCTCCCTGAAAATGGGATTTGCTACTTTACCTTTTGAGAGTATTATTTTGTGTCTTATTGTTTCATTACTTCTAAAAAGTGTACTCGGTTCTCTGGGAAGCTATTTCCAAGGAGTTGTTAATCAGCAATCGCTAACATTACAGAACAGAATACAATTGGCATTGTATTTCATGATCTTGATATTTCTCTATTTCAACTGCCCACAGAGACGGCCTTCCACGCTGTGAAAAGGTTTCAAACGAAGAAAAGGAAGATTGTTGATAGACGTGCCTCAAAGGGTCGCAAGATAAGGTATTAACAATTATTTGTTTCCCATCCTTAGTTGCTCAAACGTTATGCAAGTAAACCCAATCTCAGGTTTTTGACACTAACATGGCTGTGAGTTTATAATATGTTAGATGCAATGTTTTAATTTTGATTGCAATAGAGGTGACAAACAGGACAATTTTTTAACACCTATCAATTAAAAAAAAGAAAACTCACATATTACGTATGTTGGTATTAAAAATTTTGGATTAGAGTTTGTGTCTATTAACATTATTTATGTTGAGTATTAGGAATCCCGGCGCACTTTTTTCTTATTTCTTGTCTTGTAACTTGTACCGATTCAGGTATCATGTTCACGAGAAGATTGTGAACTTCAAGACTCCTTTGCCGGCGTATATTCCTCCTATGGCTCCTAAATTATTCGAGAACTTGTTTGGATTGAAGACCCAGAAGCCAGCTTCTGCAGAATAGTGGTGCGGGATAGTTTTGTTAGTTGCAGAGTCAAGGTTACAGGCTCTGAAAAATTTTGTATTATTAGCTATACTTGTTTGTAATATTAGTTTTACAATTATCCCTTTCTGCATAAAATTTTATAATGAGAGGTAAGGTTTCTATTAAGAAGTGTCTGTTTATTGTAGGTCAGAATGAAGAGCTCTATTCCTACAGTTTCTTAATCAGGGTAAATTTTGGTTATTAAAATTATCAATTTTTTTAGAAGAAATTAACTAGTTCCAAAAATTGGAAACAAGAACACAAACAAAATTAGATTCAAAGAGTGGCGGCAATCAGGAACCAACGCCTGCCCACCATCGTGATGGTGACCAACTTCTCCGGCATGCCCCATCGCAATGACGTGAGATCCCCTTTGCCCCGAATTGTGTGATGTCTACAGCCACCCCTCACCCGGTGCATGAATATATGGCTTTGAATCTTTGCTAATTGAGCATTTTATTTCAGCCGATTTCCCTAAACTGACGGGCTGCACAGAGAGACTGAAAATATTTCTATCTTTTGTTTTGGTTAGTTCTCTTAAACCGGCAGGCGGGGCAGAGGGTTTGAAAACAAGTTCTCTACTTGTTTAGGCTGGCCAATTGGTTCCCAAAACCAGCAAGCTGGACGTAATTGTGTTTAAGAAATTTTACCGAGCTCATTTTGTTCTCTTTGAGCCGCATATCAACGTTTAAACCCTTTAATGGCTAGAAAATGGTTTTAAAAAATTATGTTTAAGCATGCTAGTGTGTGAATTCATTTGCATGTCATAAGCATGCTTGTAAAATTGAGGCTATTAGTCAAATTTAACATAATGCCAATCGAGTATCGATATAGTATTCCTACTTCCCCCTATTAGCTTCCATGATAATTTAAAATGTTACGATGCTTGAGATTGGGACTGTGTAAGCGTTGGAGGTCTCCGTAGATTGTCTCATTACAAGGTAGGATTCGTTATCCTTTCTTTTGGGAGCGATGTTTTCCATGATATTTGGCCTCAAATTTTAAAGCATTTGAAATAAATGGTTTCAACCCGCATTTTAGAAAACGATTCTAATTGTTTCTGAAAAGTGTTTTTGAAATAGTTTCGCTCGAATTTTACTATTCTGAGCGAATGTTTGAAAAAATTTTTAAACATTATTTGGAGTGTATACCAACAAATTTTTATTATTATTTTTAGATAACAAAAATTTTACTATTCTTGATCACTTGAGCTCGGTATTCAATATACTTGAAACAATTCACACACAATTGAGCTAGTCTCAACCGGCCAAAAACAAATACAATATCTTTTTCTTTTTTTTTTTTGTTACAATGATAATTTGAGAGGTTTATTTTTTTAAAAGTATTTCCTTGTTTTAGAAGGAAATAAATGAAGTTGAAATGTGACACGACTTGCGGCATCTAGGAGAACTATGTTTCCAATGATGGCTATGACATCCTCTTGCCATATGAAGTCTTAACTGACTATCTCCAGCTCAACAAAGTCTGATTTACGCCAAAAACATGATCAATTTAGCCAAAAAAAAAAAAGAGAAAATCTTTAACCGCTCAAAACACATTTCAGCCGTTGGATCTTCACACGTAGCGATTGGCGTCAGACCAAAACGTGTCAGCTTTCCATTCGTACCAAGCAAAACACAACGTATTCTTTCTTCCAACACGCGCAAAATGCATGAAACCAGCCATGCTACCATAAACAGACAAAAACGATTACCCAACAAAGAAATATAAAAATATATATTTTCTATATCCAGTTACATTTTGACACGTATTAACTTTCGTGTTTCACCGGTGAGTCTATCACCAACCCCCTTATCAGCTACAAAAGGGCCAAACTCGGCCTCGTAAAGTTCTCTAGAATTTTCAACGGAAGAAAAAAGAGGAGGCCAAAGTCGCCGATTGCGAAGCTTTCCTTGAACTTTCTCTCTCTATCTCTACGCGTGCTTGGAATTTGGTGAGAATCTTTTACGTTTTTCTCTTTGAATTTATGCGATTTCCTTGTTCTTCCACAGTGTAATTTCACCGAAATCGGTGGATAATCGGTAAAGTTCTCTTCTGGTTTTTGTTCGGTTTCGCTGTTCCTTGTAGATTTACCTTAGGGTTAGCGGTTTTCGTGTGCTGTTTTCGCGATTTCAGAGACGATCGGTGCGGGATTCTGGTAGATCTGATAGTTTGGTAAGTGGTTTTGAAGAAAGTTTGTGTTTTTTAATGTGTTGATTTTGTTGTTCAGTTTATGCGTAATTTTTTGCGTTAAATTGTTTTGATTTCTGATGTTTGGTTTAGATCTGTTGGGATATGTGGTTTCTGTGGTGTGGATGGTTCTTTTGGTAGTTTTTATACCCGTAAAACGAAGAAAAGCGAAATTGAAGCCCTAAAAAATTGGGGATCTTTGTTTTAAAGGCTACGATTCTTGGTGTTTGTATATATTTGACCATGTGTTTGGATGCTGAGAAACTGGATTAATGAAGTGGGAAGAAGGGGGGAAAGGAAAAAAAATAAAAATTTAAAACCCTAGAAAATTGGGATTTTGGGGTGTTTATTTGTTTGACCATGTGTTTAGTTGCCGAGAAGCAGGAAAATGAAAGTTGGAAGGGTGTTTTGGGTTTTTTTTTTTTGCAGGGTTTTATTGTTATTTTTCGGTAGGGTGAAAATCAGATCTTGATTAGTTCGTATCTCCTCCTCAGGTGTTCCATGGTAACAAAACTCAGGGCTGATGATATTACTCCTATGTGGTTGAGTCATTTCCTTTTTTCTTTGTAGTATTGTATCAGTTGGCTTGGCTACTTTGTTTTAGAAATGTTCCTTAAAATCATGCACATAACTTCTCTTTAGGTAATAACTTTTTTAAAGTTCGTCTTTGTGTTTTTTGATTGTTTTTGAAAGCTGATTCTGAGAGTTATCACACATCGTCTTGGCTTATGAAAATGATTTGCCTTTTGGTTTGTTTGCTTTTGTTTTTCCTCTTTTTGGCTATTTAAATTGTTTGTTTTCCAAAATTCTAGTATTTATTGGAGCTGCTGCAAACATTACGAGCCTTTTGAAAATTTTCTTTTAGGCCTCTTATATTGATATGGTCATTTTTTGTTGCGTGCCAGTTTATAATAGGTGTTTTGTTACTGAATTTTTCTTGCAGTAGTAAATATAGTTCAACATGAGTCGTCCACAGGAACCACAAAGATCTTTCTTTCCTTTTGCAAATCCTTTCCGGATGATATCCAACAAGGGTTCACAGCTGTCTCCAAAGCTTCTTCCATTGTTGAATGGCTTTGAGGAAACTTTGGCTGGGAGGATGACAAAGCTAGACCCAATAAACAAGGGTGATGTTCTTAGCTTGTCATGGATGAAACTGGCAATGGATTCAATTTCTGAAACTTATAATGATATAAAAATCCTTATAACTAAGCTTGAGCTTCCTGTTTGTGACTGGGATGATAAATGGATTGATGTGTACTTGGACATCAGCGTGAAGTTGCTTGATATGTGCATTGCTTTTAATTCAGAGCTTTCACGTTTGAACCAGGGACATCTCTTTCTTAAGTGTGCATTGCATAATCTGGAGTCAACCTCTTCACAGCAGTTGGCAAGGGCCTGTTCTTCATTTGATGGCTGGAGGAAGCATATCAATACAAAGAATCCTAGGCTTAACAACTGCTGGACCATTTTAGACAGCCTTGTGGACTCCCTGGATCTTCCAAAGGTTAAGAACTCTGCAAAGGGGAAGATTTTGATGCGTGCTATGTATGGAGTTAAGGTAGAGATAGTTTTTGTCTATAGTGTCATTGCTGCTGCCTTTTCTGGTTCTGTGGAGAAGCTGTTCAATTTGAATGTTGCTGAGACGTACTTGTGGGCACGAGCTTTTAAGGACCTGCAGACGAATGTGAATGGCGAACTTAGAAATGCATCTTTGAGTGGGAAATCTATAGTGTTGAAAGAGCTGGAAGCTGTTGATGGTACTGTCAAGAGATTGTATCCTGCAGTCCAAGTAGGGGTTGCCTCAGATCATGTGAATGTCTTCCAGAGCTCTGTTATGGAGTTGAAACTGGTAGTTGAGAGATTCTCAATGGGACTAGATCTTGCTACAAAGGAAGTGGATGGCTTTTTCGATGTAGTGTTGTCTGGGCGGGACGCTTTGCTCTCGACTCTAAGAGCAGACGGAGGTAAAGTTGAGGCAAAGCTAGCAGGGAATGTAAGGCAGATTGTGAAGTGATTAGCGGTGGGTCTTAATCTTCTCATGTACACAGAAGTTGTTAGGCATGGGGTATTCTGTTTTCTTATGCTGGAAAGTATATCATCTTGTATAGCTTATAGTATCGGGTATGGTGTGAGTTGTAACGTAAGTTATGTTGCAATTGTATCGTTCGATATGTGTATGCTATACCTGAACTGGCTTCAATATATGGAAAGGTCCTTAATGTTTGGTGCAAAATGCAATCACTTTTTTTTTTTTCCTTTTGTTGGCAATCATATAATCGTTATGGGGTTCTAAACTGGGACAATAAAGACACAAGAACAAACCTTGCCTAGACGCCATTTGCTCACATGCGTTTTCAGTATAGCACAATCCCTGATTTTCTTATATTATGTTGCTTCCTTAACTGATTATTTGGGAAGGAAGTTTCTTCTCAATTTGCATTACAATGAGGGAATTCCTTCATAAGGCAGAAACCCACATGCGTCTCTTCATACGTGGACATCGGTCGAACAAACTGCCCTACTTAAAGTTGGGTATAAAACTCACCTTAAATTTTGTTAGATTAACTGTTACAAAACATGGATGAAATGGGATGGACCTATTCAATGCAACAATGGTTTGGCGTTAAATTCAATGCTTTACCAACACAAGCGCCCCAGTTCCCACGTTGCAAGTTATTTGTCTGATGTGTTCATTTAACTTTTATATATATATATATATATATATATATGAATTTTGTGATTAGGCAAGAAAAATAGGCAGGGTTATCACTTGTACTACATTAGAATAATACCAGATTTAAATAATATGACGATTCAATGAATCTTCTGAATATCTAATCCTTAAGAACTATGTCCTAAATAATTTTTCGTATGTTTTTCATTCCAATATATGTTAAGTTTTCAACAAATATTACTGATTGCGATACTGGACTTATCAAATTTTGCCACATATTAAATGAATCTGTGAGTGAAACAAGAGTTGTGATATTGATTGATACCAACAATTTTCTTACATTCTTGCAAGCCATTGTTCACCTCCGGTGCATGTCTGGGTGAACCAAACAGCGAAGTAACCAAGATTACTTGACTTTCTGGTAATTACATTTTATTTCCACCTTTTCAAGTAAAGCGAGTTTTCCAACTGTACTTTATATAGGGGAACAATGTACGATTTCAGTCCAAAAAAGCCATAACAGATAACGTTACATTCATACTGTTCCAGACTTTAGGCGGGACATGTTGGTTAGCATACAAGCTTAGGTGTTGGTCAATGCATAGATAGAAAATCCCACACGGCTTGAAAAGGCATGTATAAAAGTGCCAAATATGATTACTATTGGCATTCTAATACTTAAAAAAAAAAAAAGAAAAAAAAAAAACACATCCATGGTGTATTAATAAGCCGCATGTTGTGTAAATGCAAGAATATGTAATATTATTGATGTGTTAATAGAGGCATAAGGAAGACATCCATCGTACATTAATAGGCCATATGATTGTACATAAAATCATAGTTTGCTAGTAAAAAAAATAATACCAAGCTGAGTATAAAGATGATTTGAGGTTCCTTGAGTATAACTAGTACTATAGAGGTTTTTTTCTTCAATCATCATATGTTGTTGTTTGATGGATGAAGCTCTTTAAATTAGCAGGAACTTCACTTCGCAACCGACTCTACTTGGGCTAAGGGAGATAAAAGCTACCGGTTAATATGTATGTTTCTTAGATATATGTGCAACCATAGCTACATCTATACAAATATTTATGTACTATATATAAGGCATTTTTTTTATATGTAGGTGTATAAATACATGCTATAAATATATGTTGTATATATTGGCTAAATATATGGCATTATATATATAGTACATGCGTTAAACCCATCAACATATGATATGCATTATCACCACAATGTACACTTTTCTTGAGAATCCCTAGCTAAATTTTTTTTTTTTGTTTTTTTCCCTTTTTTTATTTTTTTTTTCTGTGGTGATCTTGACAAAGCACAAAGAAATTGAAAAGAAACGATAGTGACACGTATTGAGTCTGTTGATAGTAGCCAATCAGTTTCCTCTTTTTCTTGAAAGACATTTCATTGAGACCAATAGTCGCCTCCGGAGATTAGAAAACCTACAGCTTGAGACTTTTCCATTTGATGTTTGGTAGGACGGAAAATAGGCTTTCATATCATATACATTGTATATATATATATATATATATATATGTTCCCCTCCAAACATATATTTGTACATATATTATATTTGTACATACATGTGCTACATATACACTCATATATAAAACATTAAATATAAATAATATGTATGTGTGTATGTTAAGAGCACCACAGCAACGACCAAGAAAAACTAGTCATAGGTAAAAGTCTCGTGTCTTACCAAGCTTCAATTATTATTCTTTGATTCTACAAAATTCCGGTCTGGAATAGTTCAACAAGGACCCCCTTTTTTTTTTCCTCTTGGGTTTTGAAAATTTGTTTCAATTATTTTCATTTTTTTAATAAGTTAATTACATAACTATATTTTATAGTTTTTATTATTTTTCAATATGTCCCTCCGTTTTTAGAAACTACAAAAGTATCATTTGAATTTGAAAAACTTATTTTAATTTTATTGTTCGTAGATTTTTTTTAATTAAAAAGCCACGAAAATAAATAAAAATATTTTTAATTAAACCTAATTTGTTTATTAAATATATATGTTTCTTATCGAGAAAATTTTTTAAAATTTTAAAAGCCAAAAAACTTAATTTTTTTTCTTCTGAATTTAGGTGTTTTATGCTAGGATTTTTATAATGTCTTTAGTATGTAAAATATTTATCATAACTATTTAGAAGTTATGTTGTTTTGTCTAATTTTTTCTATTTATAAAAAAAATTAAAATAAGTTTTTAAAATTTAAAGGATAACTTTATAATTTCTAATAATAGAAGAACAAATTAAAAAATATTTTAAAACTAGAAGGTATAATTATATAATTAACTATTTTTTAATAACTTTTACGGTCCGATGCCATTACATCGTATGGCTTTCATACTGCGTTTGGTTGAAGCAAGCAAGACTAGGCTTTGGAAGTGGTGGTGGGTCAATATCCAATTGTATTAAAGTCTCCCGCAACAATTTCAAAACTTGTTTGGGTGGGAGCTTTTAATTGTGGCAGAAGAGGACCACAAAATACAACTTGGAATTGAGAAATGCACAATGCGTGCCTTTGAAATTACTACTTATTTCTCATGGTGTTCGATAACCGTATTGTTCAGCACATGGAACATTTTTTTTTTCTTTTGGTTTCGTAACACAAAAGTAAGTCGAATGTAACATTTAATACGGTGCACCGAATGTAACATTTAATGCGGTGCACCGTATTTATTAAATGTTATGCTGAAGCAAATTGAGTGCTATACAAATGGAATACAAATAGTGTTATAATATCGAATGAGAAATATTACATGTGTTGGACTGGTATAGATTGAGGGAAGATGATTTTATTATGTCAAAATCTCGACTATATATAAGAAGCTTTTTACATAAGCGTACAAAATCATATAGTAGTGTATTTTTTTTTTATTAAAATCATATAAAAAATGCAAAACTAATATAATTCAAATAAAGTAGTGTATTTTTTTAATTAAAATCACATTAAAAATACAAAACTAATATGATTAGTGTTGCAAAAAATCTGCAAGTGCACAGAATTATAGACGAGTAATAAATAGTGAGCAGAATATCGTTCCCACGAGTATTGCGTTAATTTAACTAAGTACCGAAATTGGTTAACCCTAAAATTATTTGAACAATCAAATATAAAATAGAAAAATAACAAAACCAAAAAAATAAAATGAAAACCTAAATAAATAAAAGACTAAGGCATCCGATTTCACCTAAATTAATCCTATTCAAATTTTATAATTTAATCAATTAATGTTTACTCCCATGCCAATAACAAATTTCTCTTAGGTAGTCATTAATCTTTCTCAAGCATTAATAATTTATCCCAGTTAGCAAATTTCCTACATCTCTGTGAAAACTCTAAACTTACCAAGATTCATTAAGAACAAAAAATAGATAGTGTTACACAAGTCATATAGATATCTCTATCCTATGATGATCTCATGGCATTCAATCATGGTCTAATTTAATTATTGCTTCTCAGCCTCGAATTAAATCACAAGTCATGCAAAAGGTGCGTAAACTTTTACAAGCATTAAGATTAGGTTAAACATTCAGCATAGATAATGAATAAACATCGAATTGAATTAAATTAAATAAAAGTGAACATTCATAATCCGGCTACAACGTAGCCCTAGAATAGAGAAAATTAGTTTCTAATGAAACTAAAAAAATCCTAAATAATGCCTTAAACATGATGAGGGAAGGAAAAGAATTGTGTTTAGATGCGAAGATGATTTCTGTCTCTGGGTTGCACCGTTCTTCTTTTCCAAAGCAGTAAGTTCTCCCTTCTTGTCTGTAGTTTCTCCCTGTCAAAATTTGTGCTCCAACCCTCTATAATATTATATTTATAGGATAGGGTTTAAAAGGACAATTTTAGAACGAAATTACATTGGAATTTAAATTGGGATCGCAATGGCACCTAATCTCGATTTTCTGGCGCCTAGGCGCTACAAAGGCCTATTGAGATATTTTTGAACTAGCGTCTAGGTGCTATTACTGTGGCGCCTAGGCTTCGAAGTAGCGCCTAGGGTGTCTAGGCGCTATACTCTCGGGTTTTCTATGTGAGACTTCATCTGTAAAAGCGCCTAGGCCCTCATAAGTTGGCGTCTAGGCTCTATTTTATCCATGAGTCTAGTTTCACTTATTTTTTGATCTGTTTTACCCTGTACTTTGCCAATATGCATCTTTTTTCTCAAAACCTACAAAAGAGTTTAAAACACTATCAAATTCTTATAAATTGCTTAAAACTAACAAAAATATTAAGTAAAAATTATCTAATTAATTAGCCTAAAATTAACTTATCAACTAGAGATTTAGGTAAGACCGTCGAACTCTTTGTTAATAGGTCTTAAGTTTGAATAGTCTATAACTAGTACCCGCTCAAGTCCCTGGCAATTTGGTCAATTGCTTAAGGCCTTAACAACAGTCGAGGCTTAGGTCCCCAGCCGCTGATTTACCCTTTGAATTTATGACTTTAATTGTTATTTTATATTAAATTTTTCCCAAAAAATAAATACTAATCTGTTACAAATTTTAAAGAATGGAAAGTCGCAGTGAATTCTTGGAAGTTGAAGTTGAAATATAAATATCCAAATTTTTGAACTTGGTACTTGACAGATTTACTTTAAAGATTCAAAATTAAACAAAAATATTTTAATTTATATCAAATGCCCTGTTGTTGCACTGCGACACACCATTTTCTAAATATCAAATAGCTTTTTTCTGGAAGTTTTTTTTTTTGCAGTGATTATTAAATGTTATTATATTCCCTCTCCAACGTTTTTTCTTTTGTGATGTCAAAATGATGAAAGCATGAACAAAATTAAAATCTATTATTAAAAAGTGCCATTTACTGTTTACTCATAAATATATAGTGAAATCATCTCCAAACAAAAAAAAGGATAGTAAAATATTGATGATAGAAAAAAAAAAAAGAAAAAGAGAGAAAATAGTAACGATGAAGATTTTAATAATGTGATGGTTGAAGGATGTAAGAAAAAAAAATGGAAACATATATGTTGGGCAATGGCGGAATTAGAAGTTTTTGTGCATTGGGAAAAAAATTAGGGATAGTTTATACTTTATATAGATGTCATTTTATGTTTTTATTATTAGGTGAGGGCACAAATTATATGCTTTCTTAAAAAAAAAAAAGAGCACAATGACATATTTTAATTTCTTAATGAACAGTTATAATTTTTCTTATAAAGTAGGAGCACGACTAGAACTTCAAAAACTAAAACTTCAAAAGTTGTATGGGGAGCTAGTTGTTAGGACATATACCCTTAAAGTATGTGATATTTTTGTAAAGGACATTTTTATAAATAAATAAAGTAAATTTTTTAATATATTATTTTTGAATACTTTATGAATATCATTAAAATTCTATAATTATTTATTGATTTTAGAAAACTTTTTTCATAAAAATAGCATAAACGTGATTATAGTGCGAAACGTATATAACAAACATTTTCTCAAAACTTTTGTACAACACGGTATAGATTATATCAATTTAATGCTATATATATATAACTTTGCTTATCCGGATAAAGACGAGAGACTATAAATTTTCTAGCGGATTAGGAATGTTCTCTATTTGCAACCATTGTCTTCTCGCCTAGTCCTCGATACCAGATGAATGAATGGGTGGGTGTAAGAGGAACTAAGGCTTTTAAGAATCATTATATTAACTTTTAGTCACCTATTAATCTCAACATTTGAGCAAAACATGTCTTGAGTTGAAGAACTTTTATTCTCTCACTTTTCTCTCTCTATAGGTCTAGTGAAGGGTTTTTGACAGAGTTATCTCAGTCTCTCTAAGACTCACAATTGTGTATAGAATGAATAGAATAGGCCTCTATTTATAGAGAATAAGAGACCCATTTAATTTTAGAAGCTTCTTTTATTTTAATTTAAATATCAAATACTTAATTAAAATAAAAGGCACAACTTTTCCTTTCGTATTAGAGTGATCGGCGCTACATATAGATACTCTATCCATGTGTGCGGCGCCAACTTGCAGATAAGAGAGAGAAACATACTCTTTATATTTGAATCAAATCATATTTATCTAAAAAATAAAAATTCTAAATATGAAAACTTGGTGAACAGGCTCTGGACTTCACAGGGGACTTTTCCCTTTTATTGTGTGTGCCACACACAGTGGGACCCACATACTATGTTTCTTTCAAAATTAATTATTTATTATATTCATAACTTATTTATTTGAGTGATGTTTAATTTAAAATTTCATAATTCTAAATTAATTAAACAAACCAATAATTCCACTTGTCCAAATAATAATTACAAGGATGGCGGGGATTAATGGAACCATAACTTCAAGTTCCAATAAAACCAATATATTAATTGAACTATTTGTTTAATATGCTACTCTTTTATTAATTCCGATGTAACTCTATTAAATATTTATAATTGTACTTTTAAAATTATAAATATATAATTACTCTATTTTTAGAATCGTCAATTTGATATAATCATTATATATAATCCGATCTTCCATAAATAATTTATAATTAGAGCTAGGTAAAATCCTTTAACCTCTCTAATTACTTCTCTATCCTTGAGTGTGATTGATTCTCTCATGAATAATAAATTCATAAACTTAATCACGAATTGAGTGCTCATATAATTCAAGCCTCGAATTAGTACTTAAGAGAATTATTTATCTGCTTTTCGTAAGAGAATAAATGAATTCCATCTTGTACTATTAACATTCTCGGCTACTTATTTCATTACGCCTCCAAAATACAAGGCATGGGATTGCATTCTCGAATCCGTACTAAGTAAATCAAAAGACATAAATTCATAAATAGAAATTTGCTAATAAATTAGAATTAAGGCCATCTTATATGTAACTATTGGTCGATATGATTAGAACATGTTATGTTTAACGGAAATTATAATACATTCATATAGCATCATTAATCATGGATTTTTTAAGGGAAAAAAGGCACGCTTTTTTTTTTTTAAACATCGCAGACTTTTGAAAGCAAAATACTGTTTATTTAAATATTTAACAAAAGAGAAAGCAGGCCAACTCTTTTTCTTTAATTTTCTAAAAAATCTACGAGATTGACTCGCCAAACTCATGACTTCTCTTCACTTTCCTCTAGGGGAAAACAAAACCCTTGAAAATTCTTGCAAACACAAATCCAAATATCACCTTGACCCACAAATGCAAAAGCTAAATTCTAATATTATATTTGGTAAGATGCATGAAAAATGAAAAAGTAGGGAAAAAATTAAAAAAAAAAAAAAGATGAGGAACGCAATTGGAAGGAGAGAGTTCTTCTTCAAAGAAAGGAGGAGAAATATTTAAACATAACAATAATAGAAGGACAATAGTGTGATTAGGGTCAAAATTATCATCTGGAATCTTATTTGTAGATGTAACGGATTCAAATACAAATCTAAATGTTAAAAACAGGATCCTAATGGTAGACTATATATATATATTCGGGAGGTCTTGTTTTTGAAGGTTATCTATAGAAGTCTATATTTATGAATGATAGATATCATGGGATGCAAATAAAAAATAAAAAAAGAATGTATAGCTCTACTAGTATATTTACGGTAGGAGGAAAATTTAGATTTACATATTTTTTATTTTCAATTATCTTTCTATCAACCAATTTAGTATTCCTTTTTTCTCCATAGATATCGATATCTTTATTTTTACCTTTTCAATTTATCACATATAAATTAAATGCTACATTAATATTAATGGCGTGTTTACTTATCAAGACTAAAGAATTGAAGTCAATTTCTAGTTTATTTATTATTTTTGTCGTAAAATAAAAGTGGAATTAGTGACCTTAAAAAGATGTTAGGATCAAGAAATGAGATTGACAAATCTCTAATTTTGCTCTCTTTGGATTCTAAGTCATCTTACCTGATTTAGTATCCAAATATTGGGTGAGGAATTTCCTAAAAAAAATATTGGGTAAAGAAAAAAAATAATGTAGTTCCAACATCTTTTTGTCATTTATCTACTATTTTTTTAGTAGTCATGATTATAATTAACTTTAAAATAAAAACAGTAATTACAACAAATTTAAGATTAATTATAAAAATTCCCCTCAACTATAGCCCTTATAATAGTGTTGTCACGCCCCGGAGTACGGGAGGTGACGTGGCGGAATATTTAGATTAATTAAAAGAGAATTTAATTAAAATTAAGTGTTTAAGAATCCAATTAAGTAAGAAATAAAGAGATTTTCCACCACATTTGATAAACGAATTTATAAATATTTAGCAAATAATAATAATTGAATAAAAACCGCGAATATGGGTTCCACAACCCACAACTTGTGCACACACATGGATCTGACAATATCATAAATACAATTACAGTCCAAGTACAAATAAAGTTAAGTCTTACATGCCTTGATTAATAAATACAGAATGTAAATAAATTCTCCTATTGCTCCTGAGTTCGGTCCGAAGAATCTTCTCCAAACCTAAATGGGAAACCACCTAGAAGGGGGGGGATTTAAAACAGATAAAACGTGAGCGAAAGGCTCAGTAGGACTAAGTTTTATAAAATAATTTAATGCAAAGAAACATAACATTATCAGGAGTTATACAGAAAGGAAACTTGAATAAATAAATAAAATAAATTGAGTAGAACCGTTCTGACACAGAACAGTCTACTCGTCAAATCAAAACACCAGTTTACATTTACCTAGGCAAACCATGATATCACCACCGTAGTGGCCCAGCTGGGTTTCGGGACCTGCCCCCAAGGTCGATCACGACCCGATCTCTGATATGGCATCATGCCCATGTGGTTATTATCATTATCATTCAAAACCCAATTACCGAGTGTTGTCAATTACATTCATTATGAAATTCATTTCATGTCACGGTATATGAAAATATAACCGATAAAACCATTTTCAAACAACCGTTGAAAACATTTTGATAGAAAATCCTTTTCAAAGCCAAACCATTTCAAAACCAGGCTACCAAAGAAATAGGATAGAAGTCCTACCTCAGTACTCGTGCCGGTACCCCACACCGTAATCCCGATCCGCTATACGTTAGCTCCACGGAACCACGAACAATCCTAGATACAAACTAAGTCGATCAATATCTAGTTCGAGACATTCTATGTTACTAAATCATTTCATGATGTCCTAGTGTGCCATTTGTATCATTAAAATCATCCTATAAGGTTGGGATTTAAATCAGGGTTCAAAACAATGAAATCGGGTAAAAATCACAAAATTTTCCATGCCTCGGTCGGCCTGCCGGACGCCCTGCTTCGGCCTGCCGAACTGTACAGTTCGGCCTGCCGGAAACAAGGTTCGGCCTGCCGAACATTTCCCCAGATTCGGCCTGCCGGTCGGAAGAACACCGGCCTGCCGATCATCACTCCGGCCTGCCGAACATGAACTTCGGCCTGCCGAACTGGGAAGATCCAGAAATCCCAGCCACGGGTTTCTCGATCCCCAAAATCCAAATCTTGTTTCTAACCTGTTTTTCTCAAATCCCAGGCATGAAAAACAACTATAGTTGATAGAAAAACATTCTAAAACATGTTTGGAATCATTTAAACAACATTTGAACTCGAAATCCTCAAAAATCCAAAAATGAGAAAAAGAGGAGAAAAATGAAAATCTTGAATCCAATCCGTTTTTCTTCAATCTAGGTTTAGATTCTAGTTGTTCTAAGCTCATTTAACACAAATCCACGGTTTTCTAAGCTAAAACAAACTTAGATTTCAAAAACACACAAAATTGGAAATTTTGTAAAAAGTTTAGAAATTTCGAATCTAACCTCGAATTGAAGCTTCAATCCGCGTTCTCGGTTGCCGAATCACGTCCCCGAGCTTCCTCCTTGCTGTTCCGAAGCTTGGATTCGAATGGAAATCAAAAATTTTGAAAGAAATTGAGAGAGAGAGAGGGAACTGCCGAGAGAGAGAAGAGAGAGAGAGAGTGAAACGTGAATGAGGAGAGAGAGAGAGAAGAGAGAAATAAATAGAGAAAATCGGTGGGCGGTTTTACTGTGCGAAAACCATGTGCCGCCCACGGTTTTGTAAAACGGAGTATTTTTAACATTTTACAAATTGTTGTGTTTTAAAACTCAAAACATCATTTTAAATCAACAAGAAATCTTTTGAACACATCAATTTAACAAAACAACCAAAAATTCAAAAAAAATCCAACCAAATAGTCTAATAAATGTTAAAACTTTAATTATGGCACACTAATTCATCATTTATATTACACTTAACATTAAATATATTTCGGGACGTTACAGCTCTCCACCCCTAAAAGAAATTTCGTCCTCGAAATTTAAAACTCATCTCAAAAGCAAAACAAATGCGGATATAACTCCCGCATACTCGACTCTGATTCCCAAGTGGCTTCATCAACACCGTGATGCTGCCACACGACCTTTACCAACGGTATCTCACGACGACGCAAGCTAATCACTTTCCGGTCGATGATCTGAATCGGCACTTCTTCGTACGTCGTATCCTCTTGAACCTGCACATCGCGAAACGATACTATCTTACCCTGCTCAGGTGGACACTTCCTAAGCATCGACACATGAAACACATCGTGCACATGAGAAAGTTCGGGCGGAAGATCAAGCCGATAAGCGACCACACCAACACGCTGAGTGATCTCGAACGGCCCGATATACCTCGGCGCGAGCTTCCCACTCACTCCGAACCGCATAGTTCCCTTACGAGGCGACACCCTCAAGAGAACAAAATCTCCAACCGCGAACTCTAAGGGTCTACGTCTCCTATCTGCGTAGCTCTTCTGCCGACTCTGAGCTGCTCTCAACCGATCCCGAATCACCGCGACTTTCTCGTTGCTGACACGAATCTCATCCGGCCCAAGAATAACTCTATCCTCCGGCTCGGCCCAACACACAGGTGACCGACACGGTCGCCCATACAATGCCTCAAATGGTGCCATACCGATACTCGCCTGATAACTGTTGTTGTACGCGAACTCCGCCAAATGCAAATATTGCTTCCAATTCCCGCCGAAGTCCAACGCACAAGCACGCAACATATCCTCGAGAACCTGAATAACCCGCTCAGACTGCCCATCAGTCTGAGGATGAAACGCCGTACTGAAGTTCAAATCCGTACCCAAAGCCTCCTGAAAACTCCTCCAGTACTTAGCATTAAACCTGGTATCTCGATCAGAGGTGATGGACAAAGGAACTCCATGCAACCTCACAATGTTCTGCATATACAACTCCCCAAGAATCTTCCTAGAACACATCGACCTAAACGGAATGAAATGCGCCGATTTCGTCAACCTGTCGATTACAACTCAAACTGCATCATGCCGCTACTCCGTCCTCGGTAAACCTGTGAGAAAATCCATCGTCACATGCTCCCATTTCCACCCTGGAATAGGAAGCGGCTGAAGCTGACCTGCAGGCTTCTGATGCTCGGCTTTCACCTGAAGACACGTCGAACACTTGGCCACGTACTCGCGAACATCTTTCTTCATGCCTCTCCACCAATAGTGCCTCTTCAAATCACGATACATCTTGGTGCTCCCCGGATGAATAGCAAACTGAGACCTATGAGCTTCATCTAGAACGGCTTTCGTCACCTCGGCGATAACTGGAACTGCAAGACGCTCCCGGAAGTACAACGATCCATCTGCATGCACGCTCCATTCTTCAAACTGCTCCCCGTTCTAAATCTGCGACCAAATCCCCTGCAAATGTCGATCCTGCCACTGACCTTGCTTCACCATCCGAACAAGAGCTGGAGTCGCTTCCACATGATACAACAAAACTCGATCACCGTCTTCATGATACTGTAGCCGATACTCACTCACTGTCGCATCCCTGCTCCAGTCCTCAAAAATCAAACAAGCGAGGACCCCTGAAGACTTCCTGCTAAGCGCGTCCGCGACCACATTAGCTTTTCCGGGATGATACTGCAACACAAAATCATAATCCTCCATGTACTCTACCCATCTACGCTGCCTCAAGTTGAGATCCCTCTGAGTGAACAAATGCCTCAAACTCTTGTGATCGGAGAAGACCTGAAACGATGCTCCATACAAGTAACATCTCCAAATCTTCAGCGCGTAGATCACTGCCGCAAGCTCTAAATCGTGAGTAGGATAATTCCGCTCGTGAGGTCGTAGCTGTCTCGATCCGTACGCAACCACACGTCCATGCTGCATCAACACGCATCCAAGTCCGCGCCCTGAAGCATCAGCATAAACCTCATACGGCTCATCACTGCTAGGAATAATCAACACTGGAGCTGAAGTCAACCGGTTCTTCAATTCCTAAAAAGCAGACTCACAATCTTCATCCCACTCAAACCTGACATTTTTCTTGATCAATCTCGTCAACGGAGCTGCAATCTTCGAAAAATCCTTTACAAATTTCCTGTAATATCCAGCAAGACCTAAGAAGCTACGAATCTCCGCTACATTCCTTGGTCGTTCCCACTCCAATATAGCTTCAATCTTGGACGGATCCACCGAAATGACATGACCTAGAAACTTGACCTCAGTCAACCAGAACTCACACTTTTCCCTCTTAGCATACAACTGGTGCTCCCGCAGAGTCTGAAGCACGATCCGAAGATGCTGCTCATGCTCCTCCCAAGTCTTAGAATACACAAGAATATCATCGATGAACACGATCACAAACTGATCCAGATACGACCTAAATATCCTGTTCATCAAATCCATAAAAGCTGCTGGAGCATTCGTCAACCCAAAAGACATAACCAGAAACTCGAAGTGCCCATACCGAGTCCTAAAAGCTGTCTTGGGAATGTCCTCTTCTTTGATTCTGAGCTGATGATAACCTGACCGCAAATCAATTTTCGAGGAGTATCGCGAACCTCCCAACTGATCAAATAGCTCATCAATCCTAGGCAAAGGATACTTGTTCTTCACCGTAACACGATTCAGCTGCCGATAATCCACACATAACCTGAGAGTCCCATCGTGCTTCTTAGCGAACAAAACTGGTGCTCCCCACGGAGATGTGCTATTCTGAATATATCCTTTATCAGCAAGCTCCTGAAGTTGCTTCCTCAATTCCTTCATTTCTGCTGGCGCCATCCGATAAGGTGCCATAGAAATCAGTGATGTCCCTGGAAACAACTCGATACCAAACTCAATCTCCCGATGCGGTGGTAACCCTGGTAACTCGTCGGGGAAAACATCCTCAAACTCACCAACCACCGGAATCGCTACACCACTACTCGAAACATAGGGCTCGCAATCTAGATTGGCAAGAAAAGCAAAACAATCTAGATTCCTTCGCCCTCCTAGACATGACTTCATAAGACGCTCACTCATTAGCCAATCACCACCACCCTGGTAAGTGATTACCGTCCCCCTATCAGACACTAGGGTCACCTTTCTAAGTTGGCAGTCCACAACTGCACTATACCTGGACAACCAGTCCATCCCTAAAATCACATCATAGGAACTCATGGGGAGTATAATCAAATCACTTTTCAAAATCTCATCCCCAATCTTTATTTTACATGATTTACACATACAATTCACACACACCCGCCCCAAGGGAGAAGTTATAACTAGGGGTTCCTTAAACTCTTCTACTTCTAATCCCAAGGCATGTACAAAGGAACTCGAAATGAGAGAATGAGAGGCACCGGTATCAAATAAAACGCGAGCTAGAGATCTAGAAACCAAAACCATACCATCGACAACCGCGTTACCAATCTGAGAATCTGACCCTCCAGATGCCATTGCATGAACCTGCACTGGCGCCTTCCCTTTTCCTCTACCGACATTGCTGGGTCCTGCATTACTCGGCCGATACTGCTGAGATGGAGACGACTGCACACTACCTGTACTCGGCGCTCTATACTGAGGAACACTACGCTGAAAATACTGCGGCTGCTGCCCTCGTGCCGGATATGAGAATTGCTGAGGAGAAAACTGCGGATACTGCAACTGCGGGTACTGCGGAGGCGGAGGTAGGGTCTGAGGCTGAGGCTGAGACGAACGACTGGCATCCTCCCCGGTCTGCGATCCAAGACGAGCACTCCTGATCGGGCAATTCCTCTTGATGTGTCCGGACTGCTGACAGAAATGACAATGAAAGCTGTAGGGGTTGCTACGCCCGCTGCCAGACGAACTGCTACTGCCACTGGTCGCACCGCCTTGCTTGCCTTTCCCCGGAGCTGGACAACTACTGGTGCTCTTCCTGCCACTCCTCTGCGGTCCTCCTGAAGCCTTGGCTCGATCCTCACAATACTGCACAAAATCATTCTCCACGGAGATCGCCGACGACACAAGCTCTCCGAAACCCCTAAGCCGTAGAGCAACCAACTGCCGTCGAATAGGAGCCTTGAGTCCTTCTTGGAACTTGATGCATTTCTCGCGCTCCGATGTCACAGCTGATGGAGCAAACCTAGCCAACTCGCTAAACTTTGCCTCATACTCCCGAACTGACATATCACCCTGCTGCAATCTATAAAACTCAGCTGCTTTCTGATCTCGATATCCCTGCGAAAAATACCGATCATAGAATAGATCCTCGAACTTGTTCCAACCAATATCGCCACCGCGCTCCAGACGCTTAGTTTGTTTCCACAAGGTGTTAGCGCCACCCTCGAGCTTATATGCCGCAAACTCCACACGATACTCCTCAGGCACACCAAGAGTATCAAGATGCTTCAACATCGAATCCAACCAATACTCTGCTAACTGCGGATCCCCATTGCCATCAAAAGTCAGAATAGACGCCCGCCGAAATTCCTTAAAGAAAGCATGCCGACTACCAACACTGGAGTCTTCCGTTCTAGTCCGGGCTGCCATCTGTCGGAAAGCCGCAATCATAGACCTCATCAGGCCCTCATCATTTTCGAACTCGGCGTCAGCAGTCGAACGACGTCTAGGTGCCATTCTCTCACTTCTGAAAACAAAATTTGGACTGTCAGAGGTATTTCATTGTCAAACCTATGTGTGCACAATTCCCAAGGTTCATAACCTTGAGCTCTGATACCATTCTGTCACGCCCCGGAGTACGGGAGGTGACGTGGCGGAATATTTAGATTAATTAAAAGAGAATTTAATTAAAATTAAGTGTTTAAGAATCCAATTAAGTAAGAAATAAAGAGATTTTCCACCACATTTGATAAACGAATTTATAAATATTTAGCAAATAATAATAATTGAATAAAAACCGCGAATATGGGTTCCACAACCCACAACTTGTGCACACACATGGATCTGACAATATCACAAATACAATTACAGTCCAAGTACGAATAAAGTTAAGTCTTACATGCCTTGATTAATAAATACAGAATGTAAATAAATTCTCCTATTGCTCCTGAGTTCGGTCCGAAGAATCTTCTCCAAACCTAAATGGGAAACCACCTAGAAGGGGGGGGATTTAAAACAGATAAACGTGAGCGAAAGGCTCAGTAGGACTAAGTTTTATAAAGTAATTTAATGCAAAGAAACATAACATTATCAGGAGTTATACAGAAAGGAAACTTGAATAAATAAATAAAATAAATTGAGTAGAACCGTTCTGACACAGAACAGTCTACTCGTCAAATCAAAACACCAGTTTACATTTACCTAGGCAAACCATGATATCACCACCGTAGTGGCCCAGCTGGGTTTCGGGACCTGCCCCCAAGGTCGATCACGACCCGATCTCTGATATGGCATCATGCCCATGTGGTTATTATCATTATCATTCAAAACCCAATTACCGAGTGTTGTCAATTACATTCATTATGAAATTCATTTCATGTCACAGTATATAAAAATATAACCGATAAAACTATTTTCAAACAACCATTGAAAACATTTTGATAGAAATCCTTTTCAAAGCCAAATCATTTCAAAACCAGGCTACCAAAGAAATAGGATAGAAGTCCTACCTCAGTACTCGTGCCGGTACCCCACACCGTAATCCCGATCCGCTATACGTTAGCTCCACGGAACCACGAACAATCCTAGATACAAACTAAGTCGATCAATATCTAGTTCGAGACATTCTATGTTACTAAATCATTTCATGATGTCCTAGTGTGCCATTTGTATCATTAAAATCATCCTATAAGGTTGGGATTTAAATCAGGGTTCAAAACAATGAAATCGGGTAAAAATCACAAAATTTTCCATGCCTCGGTCGGCCTGCCGGACGCCCTGCTTCGGCCTGCCGAACTGTACAGTTCGGCCTGCCGGAAACAAGGTTCGGCCTGCCGAACATTTCCCCAGATTCGGCCTGCCGGTCGGAAGAACACCGGCCTGCCGATCATCACTCCGGCCTGCCGAACATGAACTTCGGCCTGCCGAACTGGGAAGATCCAGAAATCCCAGCCACGGGTTTCTCGATCCCCAAAATCCAAATCTTGTTTCTAACCTGTTTTTCTCAAATCCCAGGCATGAAAAACAACTATAGTTGATAGAAAAACATTCTAAAACATGTTTGGAATCATTTAAACAACATTTGAACTCGAAATCCTCAAAAATCTGAAAATGAGAAAAAGAGGAGAAAAATGAAAATCTTGAATCCAATCCGTTTTTCTTCAATCTAGGTTTAGATTCTAGTTGTTCTAAGCTCATTTAACACAAATCCACGGTTTTCTAAGCTAAAACAAACTTAGATTTCAAAAACACACAAAATTGAAAATTTTGTAAAAAGTTTAGAAATTTCGAATCTAACCTCGAATCGAAGCTTCAATCCGCGTTCTCGGTTGCCGAATCACGTCCCCGAGCTTCCTCCTTGCTGTTCCGAAGCTTGGATTCGAATGGAAATCAAAAATTTTGAAAGAAATTGAGAGAGAGAAAGGGGACTGCCGAGAGAGAGAAGAGAGAGAGAGAGTGAAACGTGAATGAGGAGAGAGAGAGAGAAGAGAGAAATAAATAGAGAAAATCGGTGGGCGGTTTTTCTGTGCGAAAACCATGTGCCGCCCACGGTTTTGTAAAACGGAGTATTTTTAGCATTTTACAAATTGTTGTGTTTTAAAACTCAAAACATCATTTTAAATCAACAAGAAATCTTTTGAACACATCAATTTAACAAAACAACCAAAAATTTAAAAAAAATCCAACCAAATAGTCTAATAAATGTTAAAACTTTAATTATGGCACTCTAATTCATCATTTATATTACACTTAACATTAAATAAATTTCGGGACGTTACAAGTGTACCCTCAAATTTCAAATATAACATTTGTTCTATCAAATTTATGAAATATTAACAAGTAAACTTCTTGAATTATGATTTTGAGCCATTAGACTGTTAGCTTACACCGATACAGTCACGTGAAAATAAAAAAAAAATGATTATTTGTTTTAAAATTTTTAAAGGTTTTTTAGGTTATCTTTCTAAAAATTAAAAATTTTAAATTACATCAACTTTTTAATTCAATTTAGTTCTAGACATAATACAGTTTCTAAAATACTTCTATATTATGTATTAAAACTTAAATATGTAACAAGTTTTACTAAAAGTTCTAACCAAAATAATTTTTTTGTTAATATTTCATAGTCGTTTGAAGTTCGAAAGACAAAGTGTTACGAGAGCTATAGTTAAGAAGGAATATTTTTAATTAATCCTTTGTTCTTTTTTTTTAATATTACAAAGTCATAATTATTATTAACTTGGCTAATGCGTATACAATTTTTTATTTATTGTAATAAAAGAACTTATTCTAGTTTTTTATACTTTATTTGCATTTTATTTCATTTTTTCCCCAAAAAATAGTTAACAACTTTTATTTTATATTTTATTTGCACTTTATTTTATTTTTTTTCCAAACCATATTTTTGCCCCCATAACTTTAGTTAGTTTATCACTTTACCCCCCAAACTTTGAAAACTAGTATACACACCCTTCGAACTTTAAAATGTTAGCAAAAATGCCCCTTTTGTGATATTCCATCTATAAATTTTTATTTTTGCCCCTTAAACTTTAATAACTATGTCATCTTACCTCTTGAACTACAAAAACTAGTATTTTTACCCCTTAAATTTTTTTTTTTCATTTTCTTTTCTAGTTAAGAATTTTTCATGCAAGTTAAAACTTAAATTTCTCACCTAAGTAGTACTTTTTTTTATTGTTTAACGCCTATTTTTGTTAAAAGCATTTAATAAAGGCCTATGCATATATACAATAAATTTGAAATGGATATATATATATATATATATATATATATATATATATTGCTTGCATAATCTTTTAATTTTTTGGGTGTAATATATTTTTCTTTCTTTCGTTATTTTTTCTTGTTACCAAATTAGATGTAGTTCGGTAAAGATATTGAACATACATTTTTTATTAAAGCATTTTATATTTATAAGTTTCTTTTTTAAAGTATTTTGATGGTTTTCCACTTTCCACCTAATATGTAAAACCGAGAGGAGTTTGGAAAGAGGACAATAACAAGAAGAGGAGGATAAATGTTAGTAAATCTTGCATTTTTTAAGATCTTTTTTTTTTTAATTTCTAGACATTTTTAACTTTATTTCAAAAATCTTTTGTTTTAAAAGACAGTAAAAAGAGAAAGATGAGTATTAGGAAATCTATTGTGCTTTTTGATAAAAGTTAAAAATATCAAAAATAAAAAGTTTTTATTTCCGGATATTTAACTTTTTTTAAATCATGAATTTTTTAACGATTAGACACACTTTTTATGCCATATTTGTTATAGTATGTAATAGGCCTAATATATAGACTTATATATATATATATATATATATAATCTTTTAATTCTTTTCGTATAGTTCATTTTTTATTTTTTATTTTTTATGCCAAATAGATGTCTTTTTTTGCTTATAATGCACTTTTCTACTAATTGGAATGCATTTTTTTGCTTAATAAACAAACTGTACTACATTTTTGTTAAAGTATTTGATAGTTTTTTAGCTATAATAGTCTTCTACTTTAAAAACATACATACACACAAAATAGTCTAACAACTAGAGAATAAATGCCAGAAATCTAGTGAAATATCTCCTTACTATAAAGTCTTTGCCCTCACTTTCTGCCACATTAACTTAATATGCACAGGAATAAAAAAAAGACACAAAATAAAAAAAGATGGGTTAGAATTGTTGGCTTAGTTCATAATTTATGACTCTTAGGTGAGCAATTTAAGTTTTAACTTGTGTTAAGAATTGTTAACTGAAAAAGAAAAGAAAAAAATTAAGGGGATAAAAATACCAATTTTTGAAGTTTGGGTGGTAAGATGACATATTTACTAAAGTTTTAGGGGCAAAAGTAAAATTTTATAGACGGAATGTCACAAAAGGGGACATTTTTACTAACGTTTTAAAGTTCAAGATATATGCATGCTAGATTTCAAAGTTCATGGGACAATGTGGCAAATTAACCAAAATTCAGGGGTAAAAATAAAATTTATTCTATTAGGGTAATTGTTTAAATTATATAATTTATATTATTACAATAATTCTTAATTTATTTTTCTTAAAAAAATGAGCCACTCACAAATAAATTTACAAATTGCACCAATTCATTTCGATTTTGGATTGAAAGATGTATTGAAACCAAACGGTATCGAATTTGATGAATTCTCACCAAGAGTTGACCCTTGAGAACTCACCGTGCAAATGCCCATAAGGTATTTATTTATTTATTTTTATAATAAAATTGTCTTATTCGAGGGAAAGGGGAAGAAATTTCCAAAGTAATCCAAAAAAAAAGAGAGAAAAGCAGAAAGGAAAAGAAATAACCAAAAAAAAAAAAAAAAAACCCTCAAGGAAAAGTCCCATTTCCCCCACGGGTCAGCCAAAGTTTTCCGGTTCAAAAAGCATTCTTAGAATTGAAAGTTCACATTGCACACATACGCACAAGTGTGTTCGATGTATCTTGGTTCAGATCTTTTTTTTATTATAAATAATATAAAATTTTTATATATTATAATAATAATAAAATATTATTATAATAAAATATTATTACTATAATATAAAATTTTTATATACTATTCTAATTAATAGTTGTAACCAAGATACCTCGCGTCTTTCCTTTTGTTTTATTTTGAAAGAACAAAAAAAAAAAAAAAAAAGATACAAAGAAAAGTCAAAAAACCTTTGCACCTACGGACAGACTCTCCTCAGAGTCACCGTTCGTTACTTCTCCTCCGACTTAGCTCTCTTCTTCTCTCAATTCCTGACGCGTTAATCTCACTTGGATCGCTTCAGAATTCCCGATTCTCGGCTCGAATCTTCCATGGATTCGGGCTCTGCTTCAGCGGAAAGCAACATCCGAGGGACGCCCACTCATGGAGGGCGATATGTACAGTACAATGTGTACGGAAACCTCTTTGAAGTTTCGAGGAAGTACGTCCCTCCTATTCGCCCTGTTGGGAGAGGTGCTTATGGAATTGTTTGGTAAGAAAGAAAATCTGATATCGTTTTCTTGCTTTGATATTTTTCGTTGTTTTAATTCTAATTTCGTCAGTTGTGTTAGTAAGTTAGCAAATAAAGAAACAAATAAATATCTGTTCACTTGGTTGTAGAAGCAGGGCGAGCTGTTTCTTTTAGTTGAGCATGAATTAGAGTAGTTTTGTTTTTTGTGATTCTTGAGGATCTTTGGGGGGTGTTTGGATAAGTTGGAACCATCTTGATGTATATTTCTTTTGTGGGTATTGATTTGTTTTATTATTATTTTTTCTTCTGCTGTGGAACTGAATTTAGTTGTAGGATATTGTGGTGTTGTTAGAGTATGGTGGCCCAAATTTAGTTTGATTCGACTCGAAAAAGTTTGTGATGCTACAATTGTGATGAAAAATAAAAGTAAGATTTTTTACAAGATCTGTAGTGGTAGCAGAGGGAGCCGGTCCCGTAGCCCACCACTGATCTCGCCGGGGGTCGTCTCTTGCAGTATGGACCGTTGTTTTTGGGTCGTTTAGTTTATGTTTTTGGGCCCATGTATTGCGTTAGGGTTTTATTTATTAGCGAATTTTCAGCCTTCCTACTGCCTCTATTATAGTCTTTACGAGTTTAGTGATTTTCTTCTTCTCTGTCTGTAGTTTTTTTTCCCGTTTTGGGTTTCTACGTAAATTCTCTATGTGTTTTTGTTCTTTGGTTCTATTGCATTATTTTCATAACAGAAGTCTTGTGGATTGTTTGAGAATTTTTAGCTGGGAAGAGGCAGCAGAAGTTGAAAAGAGTTGAATTTATGGTGGAAGTCTAGTTCCTATTGGGGTTCTATATATATATATATGTGTGTGTGTGTGTATGTATGTATGTATATATCAAAGCTAGTTTTTTTTTTTTTCGATTTTTTTTTTCATTCTTGCTTTTATGCCATTCCCACTGTGTTATAGACGATTGTTGTCTCGTGCAACTAACATAGCATTGAGCCCCTCTCTCTCTCTCTCTCTCTCTCTCTCTCACTCTCTGTTTTTTGTTTTTGACTTGTTCTTGCATTTGTGGTTCACTTTGTAGCCAAATTATAAATAAGGAGAAAGGTTGAGAAAACATTTGTTTGGACAACTTGAGCGTGAGGGCCACACATGGACATCATTTTAGGTCTTGGGTGCAACTACTTCCTATATGATTTTTTCTGCAGATAGATAACTTATGCAGTAAGTTACCAAGTTAATAGATATGCCAAACGCCATTTTGGGCTCCTACTAATTGTCCAAATGAATATGGTTTCTAGAAAACCCAAAACTTAACAAGAAACACGGTATATAACTATCATTTTGTTGAAAATCTAAAACATAACTAGCAAGGAGATGGTAGAAAACATAAATTAGTATACTACCACACTATTAGTAATGATAAAATAAAGGAAATATCCCATCATCTACTGCAAAAACTGATGTTATTAGTGTCTTACACGATGCATATTTTCTTTGTAATTATGAATTCATTATTGTACTCATCACCTATTTATTTGACTTTTGCAGCTTGTTCTGTACTTCAAAGAAATAAAATATTAAGAACACTCCAGCCATATGCATGTGTGGTTGTTTTTGATTGTTCTACGTATCTGACTGATCAATTTGTTTATGTTTTCTCATAATATAAGCATCTGTTTTTCTGTTTTCTTTGAAATCTACATTTTCCCAGTTTGTCATTTGAATTCATAGGTGAGAAATTGTTAATTGAAAGGACGGAAGCAAACATGTGATGATGCAATTTAATTTTAAAAAAAATTCATTGGGAGTATCTCCCATATAGCTACTGTGCTTGTTTTATCATTTGCATCGTGTCTTTCTTCCTGTCCCCTTTCTCATTTTTCTTGCAGTTCTCATTTCATGAACTTGTCAGTGCTGACTTTTGTAGAAGAATAGAGTGTCTAGTACTTTGGGAATTTCAATTTGCACTTCTATAGGCCATTTGGAAGAACACTTGGAATCAATAGTTTTGGTTTAAGAACTGTAACATTTGAGAGTTTTACTCTGTAGCTTTTTACTTGTAGCATGCAAAAGCTTTACACTGTTTACAATTTTAACTGATGATTAGAATCGTTCTTTCAAAGGGCCTATTATTCTCTCTCTTCTTGTAACACCAGGTTTTGTTTCACGAACGGCATGCTTACTCTTGATCCTTGTATCTGTCTTTTTCTTTCTTTTGGTTTTGACCATTTGTCTTTCATTTTTTCCTGTGTTATTAACATCCTGAAGGAGGATAAATTCTTTTCATGTCCTTCAGTGCTGCTGTTAATGCGGAGACACGTGAGGAGGTTGCCATCAAGAAGATTGGTAATGCATTTGACAACAGAATAGATGCCAAAAGGACTCTACGTGAAATCAAACTTCTTCGGCACATGGACCATGAAAATGTAATTCTCTGCTGTTCTTGAATAGAATACAGTTTCCGGTTATGTTTTTATTATTTTGTCATTAGAAAGTTTGGCCCTTATGTGTAGCAGTATGAATGTTCTTATTACTGAAAAATTGGGTTTTTGACATTTGTATTGCCACATCAGACTATGTTTTATTTTCACCATTTATTTATGTGCTTAGAAAAATCTGAATGTCATGCTTGGACAGAATGAAACAATATTTATTTTGTGAGAAGAGTCCACAATGCAATTACAAGACATCTGTTTTCTTGATGTCTGGGTCCAGAGGCCATTAATCTTCCCCATTGGCATTGCTAGATAAAATCTCTAATCAATTTACCAAGGCTATGTTTTCATCAAACTTGTTTGCAAAAATTGACCTCATAAAATGCTCTTTTTATTTTTAATTTTTTTCTCCTTCAAGTCTTATGCTCCCCAGTTTGTTATTTCTTGATTGCAGGTCATTTCCATCAAAGACATCATACGGCCACCACAGAGGGAGAACTTTAATGATGTCTATATTGTATATGAATTAATGGACACTGATCTCCATCAAATAATTCGTTCCAACCAGTCATTGACAGACGATCATTATCGGGTTGGCTTTTCATGCATTTCTCCGTGCATATAAAATATCTTTGTTTGGTAGCCATCTTACTCAAGCATTATATCTCCTATAGCTATGAAAAGAATTCTGATTTTCTGTTTACATCCCATTCTGTCATGAGATAGAACATTGAAACTTATACCTCTAAATTGATAATGCTTCCGTTTAGCTTTTGTTGGTATTTGGCAATTTAAGCAACTGCTTGGTACTGATTGCAATATTACATCATACGTCAAGTTCAATCTTTAATTGAACGTTATGGACAAGTGCATTTACAGAATTGTTTGATACTGCCAATCGTTAGGAACCTAAATTTTATTGAGAATATGAAAATCTGACGCTCAATGTATTCGTGCATGCATTACTTAGTTTTGTATGCACAAGTTTGTTGTATTCGGATGGTAACCATGCATGATAGTGGAGGACTTGATTCCTAGCATTACTCTGTAAATGCAGCTACCTGGATAGGCTTTTTGTCAATGATTATTTCTTGTGATAATCATATATCAATAGTATCATCTAGTTCTGATTTCTTATCTGCTGCTTTCATTGTCAGCTGACCTATTTATCTATGAGATGGCACTTTTTTAGTTTCAATTGGTTTTGATTTGTCCTATTCTGAATGCTAATATTTAACAGTAGTTTTTTCATTTTTGGAAACGAAAGTGGAAACAAAGATAAACTCCCATGTAGGATCATCATCTGATATCAATGTCTGTATTACTTGTGTCGGGCTTTTGTTGATTCTCTTGTACTATCTTTTTTGCAGTACTTTCTGTATCAGCTGTTACGAGGACTCAAGTATGTACATTCGGCAAATGTCTTGCATCGCGATCTAAAGCCCAGCAACTTGTTCCTGAATGCTAATTGTGACCTTAAGATTGGAGATTTTGGGCTTGCAAGGACAACTTCTGAAACTGATTTCATGACCGAGTATGTTGTTACACGTTGGTACCGAGCTCCAGAGTTGCTCCTTAACTGTTCAGAATACACCGCTGCAATTGATATATGGTCAGTGGGTTGCATCCTAGGTGAAATAATGACCAGACAACCCCTGTTTCCCGGAAAAGATTATGTTCAGCAGCTTAGACTTATAACAGAGGTACGGTTTCTAAAACTTGCTTACCGAATCTAGACAGATTGTTTTTGCTTTAGCTTTAACATTATAATGTTGTAATTATATATATATTATTACTTGCCATTTGATCTAAGTGTCACTTTTGCTTTTCAATCTTGTCCATTTTACTTTCTAACCATAATAATTTCTTATCCATGTATAGGCTGTGCTAAAAATATTTGCGATCGTGGCAATTTGTTAAGCATTTTTATTTTTCTGAGCAGCTCATTGGTTCGCCTGATGATACGAGCCTCGGGTTTTTACGAAGTGATAATGCCCGAAGGTATGTTCGGCAGCTTCCGCAGTACGCGAAGCAACAATTCTCTCTTAGGTTTCCCAACATATCTGCAGGTGCTGTTGATTTGCTAGAAAAGATGCTCATCTTTGACCCAAACAGGCGCATTACAGGTATACCAAAATTTCTTTAAATTGTAAGAGAGGTTCTCAAAGTGAATATCTCTAATTATCTTAATGTATGCGATGTACGTTCAAAAACAAAATTTGTACTCACAACGAACAAACTAAAAATCCTTTTTGTCACAAAGCATATTAGAATCAATCTGTTTGCTGGTTAATTATTTAATCTCCCTTATTATCCTGATTAATGATTAATTTTCTTCTTCTTAATGCCCTTGTGTCCCAGTAGCATCATGCAGTTTACAAAAGGATACATGTGACATTTAAGTCTGAATAATGCTTGGGGCCACCATTAGTTTCCAACACCACACACTAATAGAAGGCGAGCCGCGGTGTTGGACCAACTTTTATTAGTGTGTAGTGTTGGACACCACTGATGTCCCCTCGCATTGCTCTTTAGGCTCAAGGTTTATGCCTAGAAAAAATCACACTGAAAGTCATGGTTGTGTATTCCATCCTGGTTTTTGCAGTTGATGAGGCTCTTTGCCACCCATACTTAGCGCCTCTTCACGACATCAATGAGGAGCCTGTCTGCCCTAGGCCTTTCATTTTTGATTTTGAGCAACCGTCCTTTACTGAAGAGAACATCAAGGAGCTCATTTGGAGAGAAGCTATGAAGTTTAACCCTGATCCAACTGATTGAGGATTATGTGGTGTTCTGTTGTATACACTAGAAAATTTCCCATTTAAGCGATTGATAACAACAATCACTGAGAGCGGCGGATCCTTCCGAAAGAGGCAAAAAGCCCTGTTCTTTAGATAGTTGTGGTTTTTCTGAAAAAATATTGTTGTGAGATGTCATTCATCATAACCATTATCCGACACATCCTTGGGTGTCTGTAACATTCAACCTGGTACAAAGACCAACAGTCGTAGAATAGTTTCAAGGTTTGCCTACTTTACAGAGCTCCAGTTCCTCACTGTTGCAGGTTTGCTCTTTTATTGTAGTCTTCTGTGCCAGGTTTAGTGTAATAGCAATTAAGGCCCGCGATTTTTCTCTTTTCCACGTTGAGGTTTGCTTGGAATAAACTTAAGCATAAATTGAACGCTATCTGCGTGTATTTTGTGACCATGTTATGGTTGTCTTTTGATTAGCTTGTAAGCTATGAAATAATGCTTCACTTAGCTCTTTTATCTTTGTCATCCATCATCTTCATTTCCTGAAAAGGATCAGTTTCAGCAACATTTACCGGCATCAGTTCAATTAGCCTATATGCTAAGTACTTTTCATGAATTGGTGAGTTTTTGTGACTACAGTTTTAGCAGATATACTAAAACTAATAGCGGAGATTATGTGAAAAAGAAAAAGGAAATAAAAAAAAACTGGGGTGTAATTTCGACTACTAGACTTGAAATCTGTTACTAAAATCATCCGCATATGAAGCTATTTTTCAAAGTTGTTCTGGAGAAATACAAGTGACTTTGTGTTGCCACAAGATAAGAAAAAAAAGGAACTTAAACTTAATTGGCACTTGCAGTTTTTTGGTAGTATAGTAGATCAGCTCTTTCCCTAGAAACATGGCCAAGATTGCTTGTACAAACTTTATAAACCCTACACAAGATAACTCATCCTATAGCTACATTTCTTCAACTCCACCAAATCAATTGGGAGATCATCGGCTGGGAAATCACAAGCAGTGATCTTCTCTGTGCCCTGATCGGCCAAGAGATCACAAGGCAGTGGAGTCACCCCGCTCGTGATCCCCTCCACGTCGGTGCAAGTCCACTTTTGCTTCTTTGCCTTGGCCGCCATCCCAATGGTGGCATTTGCGATGCAAATGCCAGTGAACGGGTCACCAGCGATGCCCTCCAGCCTTGCCGCCATCGACACATTGTCCGCCACGATGTCACGGTAGTTGATGCCCTTGATCTCAGGCAGGGCGTTTGGGTCGTAGTGGTTGTCGGCGTGAGCCTTGTAGTTGCCCGTCATCCAAAAGGCCCATTTCATGGTGTGCATGGTCATCCTCCTCACATAAATGTCCTTCACGAAACCTCCTCTCCCTACGGCTGTCTTGATCCTAACTCCTGATTCTGTACCAATAGCCACGATGTCTTCTGCCCTAACGTCTTGGATCCCGCCGGACATCTCGCTTCCCAATGCAATGCCTGCACTGTAGGGGGAAATGCACGTGAGCCGTCGGATGATGAGCTGCTTTGTGGGCCATCCAAATGCTATGCCATACTCGTCCCAACCGCTCTTAATGGCCACGCAGTCGTCGCCAGAGACAATGTAACAATCTTCAATCCGGATGTTTGTGCAAGAATCTGCAATTAACAAAATATGCCTGTGTAATGAGTTTCATGCCTAATTACACATATTATAAGTCTATGTATGTATAATATTTACCTATTTCATGTGTGCTAGTATACTATGGATCAAATAAAATTAGGCAAGTGGGACAAGATTTTCATCCTTATTCTACAAACGGTAGTTAGGTTAAAAAGTTTACAAGGGACAAACCTGGGTTGATCCCATCTGTGTTTGGAGACGTTACTGGAGCAATGATGGTGATGCCTTGAACAAGAATATTACTGGACAAAATTCCACAAATTTTCAAATATAATCATGGCCAATAGATGTGCACTAAGTAGCTAACAAAATTTTGTAGAATCCATGATTATCTTGCACTAGAAATATTTGTGAAATCCTAAGTAATTAGTGTAAGATCACCTGCTATAAACTGGATGGACGTTCCAAGATGGGGAATTCAAGAGAGTCAGATTTGAAATCTGAATATTATCTGAGAACATGATCTCAATCAGGTATGGCCTGGTGTACTTGAGCTTGCCCTTATGGAATTGCTGCCACCAGAAAGAGCCCTGACCATCAATTGTGCCATTTTCCCCTGAAATTCAAAATGGGGTTTCATATTTTTTTTCATAGGTCAATCTAGCAGTTATTTCATGTAACAAATATTGTTTTAGGAAAAGTTAGGTAAGCCCTACTTAAGGTTTGATAAAAATACCCGTAACAATGACATCAGTGAGGTTTGTTCCGAATATGAGACTGGCAAACCTTCCGCCGGCAGCATCCCTTCCTCGGCCGTAGGACGGTAAAGGTTTGAGAGCGGGCCACTCATTTATGTCCTAAACCAAATTAATTAACAAAAACATTGTATTATTATTAACCAACATTATAGATGGTTGCACATAGCATAAGTGATAGGACTTTAGAGTTAGGCACAAGTTCTTGTTTGGATACATTTTTGGTGCCGTTTATGTTTATGTTTGTTTTTTCTTTTGTTTCTAGCTTCAAAGGATCTCGCCTAAAAGATTCTATGGCTGTCTCATTTCACCAATTTAAGGGCTTTTCCATTTCACAGTCAAAATGAGTGGTTTAATATGTATTTTTCAAATGACTATAATTGACTTCGTTACACCTAATTCCTTGACATTTTATTATGGTTAGTTAACTTACCAATCTAACGACTATCCGAGCATGTGTCTCTGATTTTTTTTTCCCTAAGTTAAATTGGTTTGTCAACCCATCTAGGCTATGTTTTGATAGCTTCTATTGTAGTATTTTATATTATATAAGGTATATTGTATTGTAATAATATAATACAATATTTCGTGTCATGACCTATTGTATATAAAGAGTCAAAATATAATTTAAAAAAATTGAAAGATCAAAATATAATTTTTTAAGGAATTGAGTATCAAAATGTAAATTTTTAATTTATAAGGTGAAAATATAATTTTTAAGGGGGTCAAAATATAATTTTTAAATTATGGGCTGAAAATTTCATTTTGTAAAAATTGAAGGAACAAAAAAAGTTTTCAAAAATCTAAATTTAGATTGTGACCCTCAATTTGCAGAATTGTAACAAAATGTTTCTTATGTAAATGAATTATATAATTTGTGACATTAATAAAAAAAATATTTCAAAGATAGAACTGTTTTTGATTTATTTTCTTTTGTTTCATTACCATGTTAGATTTTTTAACTAACTATTGCAGTTATCAACAATCATGACAGTGTATTCTATAATAACCCTTGTTACTAATAGTAATAACTACTTGCAGTAATTACTGACATAATAATTAATAAAAAATAATCAAAATAAAAATGATTTTTTTTTTTATAAGTGCTATAAAAAAGGAAACCCCCACTTCAAAATAAAAAATAAAATAAAATAAAATAAACCCTATGTAAATAGCTTTTCAATGAATTTTCACATTTGTTTTAAGGCGAAGCATTCCACAACTCTTAACAGAAATTTTTTTTTTTTAAAAAAGCGCACACACACACAAAACAGGTAAAAAAACAAAAGCATTGTACAATTAAAAAAAAAAATGAAAGAAAGCTGTAAGGAAAAACATACAAGGCAGTGACAAAACATAGGGTCCGTTTGGATAGCCCGTGTTTTTTACTTTCAAACAGTAGAGTAGAAGAAGATAAATATAAAATAGGGCTTTTAAATTAGCATTTAGATAATATATAAAAAAATATTTTTTAATTTAAGAAGAGTTTTTGAACTTGTGTAGTTACATAAGTCAAAACTCTTATTAGTATAAAAAATAATATAATTAAATGATATAAATAAAATTCTTAATTTATTATACTTAAATATAAAATAAAAATATAAATAAAATTTTTTTTCATAAACATCAAATAGTTAATTTTTTCTAAAAAAAACTTATAAAAGTTAAAAACACTTTTTTCAAAGTCCATTCAAACATTAAAAAAAGGCTTTTTAAAGTAAATAATAACCAAAAATAGTTTTTTTTAAGCCATTTCAAATGAACTCATGATACTACCACTTAAAAAAACATAATACCATTAAAAAAAACTTTTGTGTGTGTGTGTGTGTGTGTGAGAGAGAGAGAGAGAGAGAGAGAGAGAGACCTGAGAAGCAAGAAGAACAGCATCCTTGTGGAGATAAAGAGTGAAGTGGCTAATGAGGCTAAAGCTTCCAGTGAGCCATTTGCCTGCAGGGACAAAGAGCTGAGCTCCACCGTCCGATGCATACTGACTGAGATGATTGATTGCTTCCTGAAATGCCTTTGTGTTTGATGTCTTCCCATCTCCAACTCCTCCAAAATCTGTCACTGAAGCACTATGACCTCTACAGCTTATGGCATTGTACTCAAACGACTCCAAAATCCTTGCTTTTCTGCCCTCTGATCCTTTTATTATTAGACTCACAACAAAAACTCCTAAAACTAGATTAATCACCTGAAAAAATAAGAGTAACATAATTAATCTTCTAGTTAGTATAACTAAAGCACTATATATGTAAAAAATAAAAAAAATAAAAATGTGTTCATGATTGTGATTTTTGTTTGTTTGGGAGGAAAATAGAGGAAAAAGAAACTGAAACTGTTAGAGAGGAAAAAGAAAATGTTTGAGGAAAGATGAGAGAAGAAAGTTACTTGAGCTCTCACGGGTCTTCTCAATGATAACTCCATGGTGGGGGAAAAAGGCCACTTTGGAATTCGTTATGGTATGTTGTAGAGGAAAATGAGGCATATATATAGGACAAAAAGTGTTAATAATTAGCTTTGGAATATTTATTTCTTTTTATGCCCCGGAATTATAGCATTGTTTTTATTCTTAAATGTGTAGATGTACATGTGCCTGTATTAACAACTATTTTTAGCATGACAATAACAAAAGCTTAAGATTATAGGCCCTTGAAGTTCAATTATAATTCCTGCATTAAGAAGGAAACTATAAAGAAGCATTCTAACATATCATTTTTTGGGATATTTGACGTTCTCAATTTCAATAAAAACTTTTGATTACTACAGTATAAAACTCTCATATGTTGCAATAATTATACCAAAATTTGTTCAAGCAATCGGTTTGAATCAATGCTCCTGAACATTTCATCACATACTGCTTATGTTAAACAAGTACCTCTTTTAGGTTAAAAAAATTTGAAGATTTCTCCAACTACCGGGTTCAGATAGTTAGTACCTTAATTAAGTAGAGTTCAAAGGTGATCTATTCACCTAAGTCAACTTGTGTTTATCTCTTTCCTTTAAAAATAAATTTTTTTTAAAAAAAACCTTGTGTTTATGTCTGAAATTTTTTTAAAAAATCACATTATTATTACTCTAAAACAATAGGATCCTAAGCGAAGTTCAATCTAATTATGAATCAACAGTGGTCAAAAAACATGCTAATTGGGACCATGTGTTAGTTAAACCCACATTGATCTACCCTTCCTAAAAATTTGACATGCTTTCTTTGGCTATAGCGACTTTTGGACATGTGATAAGGGCACATATTTACTTACGTGGCATGCAATTTGAACTTGTTGAAATTAAATGGGAATTTTGTCCAGCCCTTATGAATTTCATGGCTGTCTTTTTTATAATTTATCTCAGTCATTAACTCAGCAATCGGCATCTCCGCGACCAACAACAACCACATAAATGTTTAGGTGATATCACCTTTCCACATTGTACTTATTAATACTCATTATTTTAAAATTTAAGTGAGATTATAGAAAATGGTAGCCACTAGTTGTGAGAAAACTCTGGTGGTACGCTTGCACACGCTAACTCAAGGTGGGCTTTATAGCGTGGAGTGTACAAAGAGGATTCATATTTTATTAATTGTCATAATTAGTACCGGTAACGTCTTTAAGTATTTTTTAAAAAACTCGACACAAAATCTGTTAAAGAAAAGGGTAAAAAGAAAAGAATTATATAGGTTTGAGAAGCCGGTTTGAACCAATAGTTTAAACCTATTATAGCAATTTAATTTTTATGCAAAAAAACATTGTAGTAATTGGTTCAAGCCAAATTTTTTTTATTTGAACCAAATTCATATCCTGTTTGAGGACAGAGGTTTAAACCTTTAAACTTAACATTAAAACAATTTAAACTTTGTGAAAATATGGCAAGATTAAGTCAAAGTTAAATATTTTGGTTCTAACTTTTATATTTCAGGCGGGCTCTTAATTAATAATATATTACCCATGAAGTTGTGACTAGGGAATCTTGGTTGAGTTGAGGGTGGTGTTATATTATTCTGTGGATTGTACTTTTGGAAAGTAAAAAGTGGGTACCTCTCACATTCTTGGACTTTGCATTGATCCTATCTCGTGATCACTCCCAACCTCCCAACATCTCTCTCTTTCTCTCACTTTCAACTCAACCTCATTGTTCTTAGCAGTATTGCCGACCCACTTCACGGGTGAGGAATTGGTGGAGCCCACCTTTCATGGTTCTATGTCTAGCCCTTGTAAAACACTCTTTTAAATGTATAACCCTGCTATTAATAAAACAATACGTGAAGAATTGACAGAGCCCACTTTTTATAGTTTCATTTCAAGCTTTTATAAAAAACTCTTTTAAAGTTATAATCTCATTATTAATAAAATAATATATTTTAATATAATATATAATATATTTTTTAGACAGAAGATTGCTCCTTTATATATTATATGTTGAAGGAGAAGGAAAAAAGAAAAAAGAAAAAGAAATGGATGTTTTTGACTATAGAGCTGCAATAACAATGGAAGATCCAAGCGTGAAAAGCACTCTTTGCACAATAAGACTCTACTCCGTCTCACGATGTATAGATGTGATACAGGCTTCGCCATAACCCTGCGAAGGGACGGAGCTACTTTAAGTTCGGAGGAGTGTAGCCGTGTTTGGTTCAAGGGGGTCCAATGAACTTTTAGCTAAAAAAAATTATTTATTACAAATTTCTTTTAATTTGGTTCCCATAAAATTTTTTAATTGCAGTTTTTGCATGGATTTTTCTAAAAAGTTTCTATTATCTTCTAAAAATAACTATTAATCATACTAATATTCCATACTTGATTAAACTTATGTACATACTTAAAATTTTTGGTGAATTAAACTTATTTACATACTTCATTCACTTGAAAGGAAGGAAAAAAAATGCAAATACATATAAAAAGAAAAAAGAGGAATAAAAATTTTAGCTTAATTTACACCAGTCTTTTTTTTTTTTTTGCTCCGCCACTAATCCTCTCTCAAGAATCTAACTACTACGACTCGGCAAGGGCAGACTTCCATAACGAGCTCAGATAAATAGCACTCACGATAGAATTTTCTCTCTCACATAGATAAATTAGGGTTTGAATTTTAAATTAGGAGTAGTTAAAAAACTAGTTTTTCAATTGTTTACTAATTTGCCTCTCTTGAAACTTTTTAATTGGAATATTTAAAAAAATATTTTTTTGAAATATTTTTATACTTCAAGTATATTTGTACGTATATTTCAAACTTACAATACTGAATAAATAAAAAATCAACTACACTAACGTATAAATTCATAATTTTTGAGACTCTTGACTCTAAAAAATTAATTACAAATACAAATCGATAAAAGAAAGTAAATGAAGATCAAACTGTCAAAAAAAAAAAAAGGTACACGGTAATTTTAGTTTAATAATTCATGTCTCCTGGCCCTGTCACTTATACAAAGCAAATAAGTGTAGAATCCATAGTATAATGCCCACCACTATCTAAAATGAGAATGAAGTTTTCAATTTAATTGGTTATGGATAATCAAAGTCTCCTTCTTTATTAATTCCACAGTCAATTTTCTTTAGGGTTAATGACCAATTCAAAAGTCTATCGATGCTAATCTATTTGCCTTAGATCAATTTAGTGCTAGAGTAGGAAATTAAAGTCGGAAAATAATGTGTTGAAAAATAAAAAAGATATAAGAATTCGTAGTGCTCACTTTTAACGTGAGAGATACGTCTATTATAGTGTTTGTGCTTTCACTACGTATGAAAAAAATAGTACAACCGAGCTCGATAACGTTTATAATTGAAGAAATAGTAGAATTGCGAGAACTAGGGTTGCTAAGACGTACATGAGACGCCTTAGATATGAAGAAAAACGTCCTTGTAGTTGATGATCCCTCTAATTCAAGGAAGAATTTGAAAAAAGGGCAAAAAAAATTTCTTAATTGAGGAAATGACCTTTTTTTTTAGTACAAAAAAACACGTTTTTTTAGGTAAGTAAACTGTCCCAGTTTTTTTTCAGAAAAAAGACGAAAATAATTGTAACGAGGAGAAGAACCTCAACAGAGTGAAAAGAAAAAAAAAACTGGAGCAGTTTTCATGCCCAAAAAGCATGTTTTTTTGCGTCAAAAAACTGCAAAAAAAAAAAAAATCATTTACCCAAAATGACTTTTGCTTAAAATCATTTTTCAAAATGCCCCCTCTATTCGACTTAAATTGACACGTGGACCATTGAATTTATATTCCCATATTAGGGCCTTTGATAGAAGGTTTTGAAAAAAAAAACTCCAACAAAAGGTTAATCTACGGGGAGCTTTTCACCTTATCCCTTGTCACAAGGGAATACAAGTCGTGTAAGACAAAACATCATCTGCTGCAGTTTCCATGAGCTTTTTCATACCCAACAATAGCTCATATAAACATTATTCACTCACGAGAGCATTCCTTAGCTATATAACGTCCAAACAACCTTTTTCCCTACCGCTCTTGGAGCTTTCTGGTGAAGATTTGTCTTTGGCTTTTTTTCTGTAAAAAAGTGCAGCTCACAAAGTCACATGAGCCGCACTTTGGATGCTGCATAATAATTATTATTATTTTTTTAACAAAAAAGACTTTTTTTTTTTTTTTATTTTGTTGTCAATCATAATATGTTATACTACTCTAAAACAATTATCATAATTTGGAAGAATATTAGTTTTCGTCATAATTAGTTTGTTCTAAAACAATTATTAAATATACTTTTATTCTAAAACAATTATCATTGTTTATTAGAATACTAAAAAACGATCAAATGAAATGTACAAGTATCTAATAAGTACAATTATTTAGTTTTTGCGCACATAAAGATATTAAATTTTGTCGGAAAAAAAATGAGTTTCTTTTTGAAGAATGGATTCCTTGTTATCTCCTACAAGGAACAAGTTGTTCAAGTTTATTTATGTTTCCTTGGGTTAGTTCTTTTTAATTTCAAAATTATAAGACAAATCTTAAAGTGGCCTCTCAATTTTAAACTACCCAAACGAGTCCATCTGATTGTTAAAATTTTAACAGGAAAAAATGCTTGAGAATACCATGTATGATTGGAGGTTAATTTTGTAATTTTACATGTTACGGTGGAATTATTAAAAAAGCCACATCTTTTTGTGGTGATATTTTAATAATTAGATAAAGAAAGAGACTAGTTTAAGACAACTTACATTGCATTTGATATATAGGTTTTGGCTATTTTGAACGTATGGCTTGGTTTGAACGGTCATTCATAGGCGCAATAAACAAATCATTCAGCACAATGAGGATCGTTTAAAATAAACTTTTAGTTTTGAAAACATAAGTCTCCCTTAAATTATAATCTTTTGAATGATTTTCTACTAAAAAAACCTTTTTTATTTTCTTTTATAAACCATAGTTTTTCAAACACCAATTTTCTGATGTAATGTTTTATTTTCACCCTAAACTTTTACATTTCAAATACCGATTCAAAACCACTGTTTAAATCATAAAGTTTCAAAACTATAAGTTCAAACCACAAAATTCAAAACCGTACCACTCTAATTTCGCATACCACTTTTTCATTTTCCTTTATAAACCATAGTCTTTCAAACACCAATTCTTTGATTTAATGCTTTATTCTCACCCTAAACTTTTACATTTCAAATATCTATTCAAAAATACTGTTGAAATCATAAAGTTTCAAAACTATAAGTTCAAACCACAAAATTCAAAACCGTACCACTCTAATTTTGCGTACCAAACAGATTGTTACTAGCTGCATGACTGAAAATGAGACGTTCTAAAAGTAAAAAATCAAAATAGAATTTGCCTATAAGTCGATGACTAAAAATGAAATTTAACTCCATTATCTTTCGGTTTCTTACGCTTTGTCGATTAATTATTAGGCAGTCGAGCACACTTCATGGTGGAAGCAAAATCATTCCCCAATGCATTAGCAAACTCACGCCTGAAGATTCTGATCAGCAGCTTCTGCAGTTTTTGTTGAAACTGCAATTCAATGCATATTCTATAGAGTTGTGATAGTGCAAAACCGGGACCACATTCTAGAACTTGTTTTTTGGAAGAAAAATGGTCGGTTTAGTTGGTTTGTCCTTTAGTTTTAGTTTTTCCATTTTAGTGTTTCTTTTTGAGAGTTATGCCTTTTTATCTTTGCTTTCTATGCGGTTTCAACTGCCAACTGAAGCATGCCTAGAGCCCTAGTGGCATTCTTTCTTTTTATCTCTTAGGTCACATTATAGCTTTAGACATCTTTTTGTTTTTGTTTTTGTTTTGTTTTGTTTTCTTATGTGTTTTTTTAAAAAAAAAAAAAAACATAAGTTTGGATATGCACACCCTATGGTTTGGTTACTATATTCCTTGCTACCATTTTTTCCGTCTTTTCATTTGGTTTGGTTTTAAGTAAGCTAATATAGGTTCTTCTATCATATAGGTTAGGCATTTAGGCAAACCACACTTTTTTTAGCGATACATGGGTTCTACTTGTTAAATTATATAAAGCAACTAGTGAAAAATGAAGGGATCAAAAAGAAATAAAAGAGAAATAAGACTCTTCCATGTTTAAGTCAGAACATAAAAAGCCAAAAATGAGAGTCTTAGGAATCATATCCAAGCCTTCAAATTTTTAGGGCACTGATATTTGAAGCGAAGATTCATCTCATTAACAGCCATCTTCTTGACAACATTAAAAACAAAAAACCAAATCAAGACGAGTTGTGACTCATATTTGTTACAAGCTTTTCTCTGTGTGGTCAACGTTCAATGTACCAAGTTCCTTGCAACAGATACAAGAAACAAAAGGGTTGTTTGGTATTGTTTTCAAAAGAGATGAAAATGTTTTTTTTTTTTTTTAAATGAGAATTTTTTAAAAATTGTGTTGAAAGTGTTTTTAAAATTTGTCTTAAAAAACGTACGAAAACATTTTTAAAAATTCTGAGAATGAAACCAAACGGGGCCAAAATGTTCCAACCTCATGTAAATCCTTCCACATTACTGCCTTGTTATATCTTAGAAGCTGCTGCCCAACGTAGCACCATGCTGCTTTATAATCTGGACCGACCGCAGAAGGATATCTTGTTCCGTGGAGTAATACTCTCCTTTTCTCTAAAAACAGGAAATGGAATGTCAAGCAGAAATTAAAACATAACACAAATATAACTACAAATAAGGATAAAACAATGTATCTCATCAAATCTTTGCTCATGTCATTACTTGCTATCCCTAACCATCTTTAATTGAATCTAATAAGTAAGCTAGAGATGCATTGTCCAAACATTGAAGAAATGAGGGGCCACCATATGTTTGAGGTTGCAACCAAGAGTCAATTCTGCGAACGAACTTTCAATTCGGGACAAGAAGCTGTATGGCGCCTCCTTTCCCAAGAATACCTTGGAGCGTGATCGTGGCAGACTGTTTATATCATTTGCTATCTGCGGAACCTTGTCCAAATCATTGATCTGCAGGGGAATTTTTGTGACAATGGCACGCCACTCAGCACGTGACTTGTTCACAATTACCTAAAAGTTTTGCACAAGGGAAAAGCTTAGCGATGGTCTTCTCACAGCAATCAATTAATGATCAGTCAAATGAAATTATTTTTCATATTACATAATCAAGAATAGTTACGTCGAGTGATCTCATTATTGGATTTCATTACCCTTCAATCCTTGTAAAAGTTAATAACTTACAAGTACAAGAGATGAATAAAGTCTTTCAGGCTTGTACTAGATCAAAAAAAAAAAAAAAAATAAAAAGTTGCAATTTAAATACAAAAATGTTACGAATCAGAGGGCAAATGCAGAGATATGAAAGCAAATTAAATAGATAAGAACAAAAGAAAGCAATGTGGAGAGCGAGTTTTCTTTCACTAATTTTGGCTCTTTCTTACTTATCTTTCTTTTTCTTTCTATTGTACACTCTCCCTCTCTACTCATTCCTCCCTCCTGCTTCTCTCCACGCTCTTCTTTCTTGTTGTGTGTTTGTTGACATCAAACGACCTTCAACAAAAGATTACCTGTACCCAAAACCGACATAAGCAGGTAGGTAAAGAATACCTAGAGGCGCAAGACAACTCTCTCTAAGGAACTAAGAAAAATAACCCCATTACTTCAGGCGACTGTGACGGCTTTATCTGTAGATGACAGATTGAGATTTATTCCAACTCTTGCAAGGTAATTGAGTTGAGAGCTTCTTTGTCATTCTCTAGCACAACACTAGCTTTATTCCTTTACTTATTCTCTCACGATTGGATGGGAGCGTTTATTTGCAAATGGTTTCAATTGGGATTCTTTGAAGGATTTGTAATCATTCACCCAATATCTCACTTTATCTTTCATTTTCTCTCTCTGTATCTTACATCTCTCTCTCCATTCATTCTCCCTCTTACCTCTCTCCACCCTCTTCTTTCTTCTTGTGTTTTTGTTGAAGCAGATGGCCTTATTTATAGATGGCAGATTGAGACTTGCTCCGAATCTTGCTAAGCAACTAAGTTGAAAGCTTCTTTGCCATTCTCTTGCACCACAGTAGGCCTTTACTTATTCTCTTACCTGATTAGATTGGAGCTCTCATTTGCAAATGTTTAAAGCATTTAAGCCTTAAAAGAAGTGGAATCACATCCACTACTATCAAAACAAAATAGTAATTTTTTTTTTAAGGCAACAAAACTGTACATTTAACTATCCAAAAAAGAAACTAAAATCTTAAGTTACAATTTACAGATGTCAGGGGATGGAAGATAAAGAATCCTGATAAAGATCCTCCTGATTTTTAAATAGATGCAGCTAGGTTCACTTTCTGTAAGGAACCAAAAAGGACTAGAGTAATACAGAAGTGGTCTTTTTTTCCGCCAAAAAAGGTGTCAATCTTTTAATCTCTAGTCACCACAAGTACAACATTTTTATTTAGGTCCATCATGCACACGCATAAAAGGGCTTTTAAAGGATATTGCAAACTGCCATCGTATGGAATATGGACAAGAGATATTTGTGATTTGGACGACTTTAACTTATTAAACTTGGGTCGAAGTGAGGGAAGTGCTAATGCTTTAAGCATCAAAATTTAACGATCGAAGAAAAGCAAAGAAGACATGTGGTGATAAATAAAATTGAACAACTTTCATTCGTTATGCAATATAATTGAGTTTAAGTTAATGCAGGCCAAGTGTGAGGATTTTCTTTCTATAAAATGACAAGTTGCAGAAACCGTGAAAGAAATGACCAAAAAGAAAAATAGTACCCACCTGACTAGAAAACAGTGAACTCGGGACTAAGACAGGAAATTTCTCAGCATTCAGAAATGAAGTGGTTGTAAGTCCCATTTCCACCACCTGACCTTCTATAGACCCGGCCTGTAACGGTAATTCTATAAAAATCAGCAAGAGAATAAGCATCAAAAGAATAAATATTATTCCTGGATATCAGGTACATTAGTAATTCTCGGTACAATTGAGTCACAAAGGTGGATTTAAAGTATAAAGTTTATTTCAATGAATCATAAACATTTTTTTTATTACTATTATGGATCTACTAACAGAAATTCAGTGCATAATCTTGGCGCCCAATGTGTATTCCCCAACGTACTCATTTCTCAAATTATTCAGCCATTTCATTACCAAGTTCAATGATAGCCCGATTAGTCAACATTTATGTGTTTTGATGCCTAATTACATTGATAAATATTCTAAATAACATGAAATCGTGCCTAATTACATAGATAACTTGAAATTGGGAGATTGCCAAAATGAATCAGATTTCATGGGTAGCTAAAATATTTACCTATCCCGGCACTGGGAATAAAAGGTGAACCTTCAAATATTTGGGGCTTATTCAGTTACTAGAATCTTTAGCAAATGTAATAGGAATAAAAGAGTATGACATACTTCTATTGTATTTCCTAATGAGAAGGACTTTGAAAACTGCATACTCAAACCGCTCAGCACATTTCCAAGGATGTCTCTGGCAGCAAAAGCAGTAGCAACTCCTGCATTAAAGTCCAAGCAGAAAAGATCAGACTTTTAACAAATTGGGGCTGCTGAGCACACCACAGAACAATCAAGCAAGGACCACGCCCTCCACAGATGATGTGTAAGAAATTTCTACGTGGATGACAATTGAACCATGGAACCAGTAAAATTAAAATCACGAGGTTAAACATCAGGTGCTTAAATAATGTGAAATTGAGCTAATTTAAGGTACGTAATTCAAATTAAAATGCTATGCTTATTAGCAGACATTATAAAGAACCAAGTTTTTAAACAAACATAGGATGGTGTTATAGAAATGGTGAAAAATATTTTCAGTCAACTTCTATCATGTTTCGGTTATGTGAAATTTAAGAAAATATTTTATTGTGGCCCTGTCCATAAGTCAATCTGTAACCCAGGAAAAATATACACTTAAAACACAACAGAAGCTGACAAAGTTTTGATAAGCAAAAATTTCATTGTTGGAAGGTTCCTCAGATGTAAAGAGCATAAGAGATGAAAGATCATAAACAACTGGCAGCTGATACCGACCTCCTATGCCACCAACTGTGAGAATAGAATGAACAGCCACTCTACATGCTTCCGCTAAAGCCATTATCACAACTACGAATAGGCCCACTGATGAAATTTTATCAAGAGTTAGCAACTTCTCACGATCAAGACCTGCCACACTTAGACCAGCCAATAAACGAGCAAACACGTTTGTTTTCCAGTGATGCAGAAACCAAACAAGTGAAAGGATGACAGCACCCCTCCATGCCTGTGAAAGGTACTGCGATAAAATAGTGGTTGGTGCTACCATCGTGCAACTGTAAATCAAAGTCATCTTTACCAAGTCATGCAATTAATAGCGAATGTACCAAAAATCAAAATAAAGACGATGGAGTGGCAAAATCGAGCATGAGACCAAACCACTAACATTTGTGTAAATGCCATGAAGGTAACTAGATATCTCAATGGATCCTCCAAAGCACCCCAAAAGCTTTTCTCATATGGCACTTCTCCAGATAGTAAAGCACCTTCACCTTGAGATGCATACTTGCGAAATCTCCTCAACAGCCTAGGCATCACAGACCAAGCCAATATGGTACCAGTAAACATAAGACTACTGGAACGACCAATCTTTTTAAATACGGTATGTATTTAAAATCTGTTCCAACATGAGGAGACAGTTCAGCGGAAGCTTCCTTAGCTTTTGTCCGGCATGAGCTGCCGCATCTACTGCACTTTGCCAAAGATCCTTTATCTTTTCAGGCCAATCATTTCCACCACCACTATCAGAAACATTTAATTCACTTCCACCAGATGAGGCTGCCACTCCTTGGTCCACACTTTTACCGCCATTGCCACCCGAAGATGATGAATATGAACAATAGTTCGATAGCGGGTTTACAGATACAAGAGGAATAGCTCTCCTAAAGATAGAGTTTGACGGCGGGGAAAAAACATAATTGGGTCTGGTTGTGTAACATCTGACGTCAATAAGAGTCTTTAAACCCAATACTTTTGCACCAATATTTCCTACATTGTCAAAGGGTTTTGTTTCTTTTACTTGGGAATTGCGATTTGCGAATGCATATGATTGCCTTAGATGTACTCCATCAGTGCAGTGTAAAGATTTCATATAGCAGTTAAATGATTGAAACAATTGCTTTTTCGGAGAGAGATTGATACAATTACCAAGTGATTTCAACATGGAGAACCTTAATCCAGCCATTAGAGCAGCATAGCATTTGAACAGAGTCTACAAAGATGCCCTGAAAAATAAAATTACAAATCAAGGCCATTTACCTCTATATCCCATTAAAAATTGATGATAAAAACACAAACGCAATAAGCATAAACCATAAACCCTTGTTTGGATGCTGAGAAAGCGAGGGGGAAAACCCGAGAAAACAAACACTGAAATTTAACTTCTCTTGCAATTTAACCTCACAAAGATCATCTAGCGCAATTCAAGTATGCGAAATGCTAACTCTTGTTTGAAAGGAACAAAAACACACCCTCCACTAAGGGAATCAGTTCCAAAGTTTATACGTCAATTTCTCTCTGTTTTATTTTTTTCCCCTTAATTTTACTGTATTTTCTCGGCGACCAAACACAAAAGGCTATGGCAAGAATACCTGTTAAGGTCGACATTGGGGGTTTACGTGAGCTTCCGTTCTCCATAGCAGTTTCTAGATTCTTTGCTCGATTTGGGAAAGAAAATGAAGGCGCCATAAAATACACATTTCATTGGATGATTTTGACGAAAGGGCAAAAAAAAAAAAAACTTAATTATTGAAGAAATGCCCCTTTTTTTTTTTGTAGGAAAAAAATATGTTTTTTTAAGCAGTTAGACTGTCCCAGTTTTTTTTTAAAAAAAAGACAAATAACTGTAACGAGAAGAGGAATCTCAACAGAATGAAAAGAAAAAAAACTAGAACTGTTTTCATGCCCAAAAAGCATATTTTCTTGCGTCAAAAAACTGGCAAAAAAAAGAGTCATTTTGCTAAAATCAAATTTTCTTAACTCCATTTCTCCAAATGCCTCCATTTCATTTGAGGGATCAGCAAATTCCCTGTGTCAGTGTCCAAACACTTTATTTATTTTTTTCTTATAAAAAACTTTATTTATTTATTAAAAGATAAATTACCCCGACACCTTGTAGTTTATTGAAATTATAAAGACACCCTTTGGACTAACTAAATACACTAATACCCTTGATTTTTCAAAAAATAACACAAACCCTCTGTTGGGGGTGTGCTCGGCGTCGTCCCCTAAGGAAAAGATCCCAGTGGCTCGGCAAATATGCTCCATAGACAATCCGAGAAGCGTGATGTCAACCCCAAGAGCTCAGCCTACACGTCTGAGGTGCTTTATAGGGCCCCTGCTAGCCGTGGTGCGAGTTTCCACCTCCTCGAATGGACACGTGCTCGGGTCGGGTTATCAAAGCCTGCAAACAGGCAGCCACTCGCCATGAGAAGCCAACAGATGGCCACATTCTTGTCGTCAGAGGCTAATCCGCCGGCGGGGATCATGACACATGTCACATACCTTCTGATAAACCTTGATATGATACGAGAGTCGTGGGTAAAACCCACCTAACAATCGGTTCAAGCGACAGGCTATAAATAGAGCACATTTATTGTAGCTCGAGGCGAACGTTGTAACGCCCCTATATGGGGGTTAACAGTTTTTAATGAGATAAAATAAAAATAAATAATAAAAGTAAAACCTTAAAAATTAAAATTTGCCCGGGACTTAAATGAAAACTCTCAACTCAAAAATAAAAATATAAACGATAAATAAACCACAGTTTTAATGTAGCACCTTAAATTTAATAATATAAACTGTTGTCATCATCATTTTAACCCTCAACACATTGTAATACAGTCACAGAAAGTAACAATTGATGCTTACATTATCATGAAGAACATTCTCAACGATTGAAGCAGTCCCAATGTAATATAGTTACATCACTTCCTCAACTATATTTCTCGTAGCCACCTCACACTTAGTGAGTCCTGAAAAGATATAAACATAAGGGAATGAGCAACACTATGCTCAGTAGAGAAAGCCATTACTCACCTTTAGGTTTTTATCATTACCACATTAAAATCTGCATGGTTAGTAAGTCACATCATATTCCAGATTATGAGGTTTATTATGATCACATCTTATGGATACCGTAGTTAATCATTACCAAGTGTCATAATTACACATTTATACAAATATTACCAATCATCATTGTTCCTAGGTATCCATGTTAAATTGAGTATCACTCAACTCATCGAAACCCAAATGGGCGCACTTGATCACCCTATAAACATTCCAAGGGTGTTCCGGTGAGGGGACATCAAGCCCCGAGTCCTCACCAAATCGATTCCTGTACAGTGTGTTCTGGGACTTTTAACCCAAGGAAGCGTCATCGCCTTCCCCCTACTTTACCTTTTAGGGTATTCATGCCCAAGGACGTAACCGTCGCCCTTTTCATGTCTCACAATTTCTCTATATTAAATCATTATTAATAGAGTTAATTTTCCTAACCATGCTTCTCAATTTATAACATGTGTCAATTCATTATGTTCCTCGCCGTACAATACAAGACGAGTCCATGTCATAGTTTCATATGTGATACACATATAATATCAGTTCAACATAGATATATATATATTGCGGCAAAATAATCAATTTTAATTCTATAAAAACCTCACAAAAGATGAGTAATAGAATCCCTACCTTTTAAGCTTATCAACAGTCTCTTAATCCTGGAATCAATTAACGTTAGCTCCATACTCCCTTGATCCTAAGGCGTGCATAAGGACAATTAAAACTAAAGCACAACATACAACTACATTCATAAAATTTATTTTAATTTAATCTTAGAATTTCAAGAAATAACCACTGCCCATAGAGGTATTATAAAGTTTAACAATATAAATTTTCTGTCTAGGGCATATACACTTAGACTTCATACATATGCTCCAAAATAGCAACAAACATATACTTAGGTTTAAGAACGTAAATTTGAATAATCCTTTAGTATAAAAGAAAATTTATAAATGAAAGACTAAATTTGTTCATAAGATTCTAACCTCGGATTATGGTTAGTTGGAAGCTTGAAATGGCTTCAAACAGGTTCCTTTACTTCGGTATGACTGAAATTCTTACTCAAATGGAGGTGATGGTGGCTGATTTTTATGGCTGCCTTGAAGAAGTTCTCTAAGTATTTTGCTTCAGCAAAGAAATGAGAAGAAGAGTGTGGGAACCGTGGAAGAGAAAGGAAGAAAAGATGAAGTCTTTGAAGAGAAGTGATAGAAACAATTATAGAGGAGACATGTTGAAGCATGTCACGGAGGAAATAAAGAAAATGAGGGTCAAGAGTAGTTGGAAAAGATATCCTTATGTCTCATCTAAAGACTTTAACACACATAATGCCAATATGACATTTTTGAGATTTATTAGAAGTTCTAAGGCTTTTTAGTAATCATACTAAATAAATATAGGAGAATTTTAGAAAACTTAAAAATAGATAAAAATAAATATTATAAAATAAATTTAAATGAAGCAATTTTTTTTATACATTAAAAATTAATTTAATTACCTCAATACCCGTTAGGAGAATAACGGGTGTCACAGCTCTACCCCCCTTAAAGAAATTTCGTCCTCGAAATTCCAATTCTAGTAATACTAGTAAAAATTATGATTCCACTATGATTCCAATTCTGAGTCTAAACTGTTAATGTTCTTTGTCCTCCAAATTTAAGTTATCGTAACTCCACTTATTTACTTGCATAATAAATCTTACTCCTAAATCCCTCAAGAGAGTATTTCTGACAAGTTTCAACTTATAACACCGTATAATAGTCTAAGAATCTGATCAGGCATACATATTGACCATATCATGATTCCAGTCCTTCATTGTCCATGGACTGTGATTTACAATCACATTTAAGGAGATTGCTAGAGAAATTTTATATACTTCATCTTTAGCTTCCTTTTCCTTTTTGAGTAAGGAAAAGTCAAATATATTTGATTTCATACCTCAACTAATAAACTAAAACATAATCATAAAACATATATCACAAACACTTTTATTCAAAACCATACATTAAACTTATTCATAGAGATATTAAACGGAATCTCTGGTTGCAAACATACCCGACATATTTTTCATTAAACAGCTATCCTCATGACACAAACATTCAATCCAAATAATATACTCATATTTCATATGGAATATCCCCATAACTGACTCTGGTACTTCCACATAATATTAACAGAATATTACACATTACAAACATAATACGGATACGTTTCGAGAGTACAATGCACTCCGTATACCAGCTATCCATATCATGCATGCTTATAGAATACAAAAACATCGATAAACAAAAGATCGGACCTTAAGAAGGATGCGTTTCGAGAGCATCAAGTACTCCGTATCCAGCCATCCCGGCATTAGGCTCAATGAATCTAAAAGATTTAACAACGACGTACCACAAGAAACACAGAATACAAGGCAAACAGTTATTCGTAACACACGAAATACGGACACACATGCCTACATGCCAAAGATAAAACAAAAAGATTACAGATGGAGATTCAAATCAATTGGCCGCTCCCGGCTTTCCCTTTCCCATTCAAGCTTGGATGTTGCAGTGTCGGATTCTGGATGTATGATTTGCATTTTATCTATCAATTCCTCAGCTGTTGAAGCAGTGACAAAGATTTGTCTCTCCGATTCTGTAGTGATGTTTTCTTCCACAGCGTAATCTAGAAATTTCAAAAGACCGTCATAAAAACCCTTTACGTTCAGCAGTCCCAAAGGTTTGGAATAAAAGCCCAACAATTGCCCACAAGCAACTATAAATATTTCCTCAAGAGTACCTAGACTACCAGGTAATGCTATAAAAGCATCAGAATTATAGATTATGTCTTTAAAATTTTTAGGGATACTCCTGACTCCTTCTCCCTTACCTATGGCTTCCTTACAAAGGTTTCCTTCAACTGGAATATGAGGCCAAATTCTTACATCAGTAGCGTCGCTAGACCTAGCTGCTAGTGCCATATTTACCATCATTTTTATACTACCACCCCCATAGATTATGTTAATCTTCTTGCGTGCTAGGACTTGCCCTAAGTGATTTGCAGCTTCTAAATAAGCTTTATCTTTTCCAAGGCTGGAACCACAAAAGACACAGACATTCTTTATTTTCTTCGTGGACTGGGAGGTAGACATATTTGGTTTATAGAAGTGGTTGCTTAATGTCTGCTCCACTTAGACTTCGGGTTCTACATGAGATTTTAAAGATGAGAAATATACAAAAAGGGCTAAAGAGATAGACGAGTAGGTAATGAAAAGGTAATCCAAAGATTTAAACAAAATCTTGTGCGGATAAGAAAGTAAGATAAGGTGATTGATAGTTTACAGAAAATCTGATTCACTTTTTGAAAAAGATTAGACTCTAATTGTATAACTTTTGACAATTGAGAACAATTCGACAAAAGACCCTCATGACACAACTGTAGACTTTTTGACAAATATACACCAAGTCTAGAAATTTAATATAAACGACAAATACTGTAGAACTTTTGAAATTTGAGACACAAATCTTGAAATATCTGGATAAGCTTTTCAAAATTCAAACATATTACTGTACCGTATGTAACGTGTCTGATAAGATAATATATTTTATTTTATATATATTTAAGAAAATCATAAATTAAATAAGATATTAACATTTACTGTATCAATCTAATAATCACAATTATTTCAAACACAAAAGCAAGTATTCTGAGTAAAAGCAAAACACAAACTGTTGAACATCAGCTAAAACTGCTTCAAATAAGTAAAGACTAAATAACCTTTATAGAGCGATGACTTATTCCCCATCCAGTTTTCTTATGGCTTGGCAAACAGGATCTAGAAATACCATATTCCTGAGACGTTGTCTTTCTGTATAAAATTTAGGCCAGAGTTTAAAAATAGCTCCTTGAACATATCCACTAGGGTGACCATGGAGAGGAGGATGGATGCTATCCAAGTTCTCCTTTGAAAGTCCATCCCTACAAAACCTTATTTTATCCTCTCTATTCGTAGACATATAACCAGGTGAAGTACATTTACCGTTACAATTTTGTCTTCCACATTTGTTACAAGTGACCACGATGGCACGAGCTCTTCTTTTCATTGCACTACGACTGGTACCTGTTCCTGGTAAACCGACATCTTGACTAAAGTCACTCGGACGGATTTTCCCCTCTATTAACATTCTCACATCACAAGGGATACCAAAACGCATAAGAATCCACAACCGAGTAATTCTAGCCTTGTATTTCTTTCTGAGAATCTTTTGGGAGAGTGATGGGAAATACTTTCTCAGGTGTTGGTACTTTGGGTCCATGATGAGATGAAAGAAGAGTAAATAGAAAGGAAAAATTAAGATAGTAAATTGCAGAATCCTAGAATTCCTTCTTCTTTTTAGAGGAAAAGAAGAATTTTTAATGAAAAAGAAGAGGATTTGCGATTTAAAGAGAAAATAACAAATTAAGAGAGAAAAAGTGAACTCGGAGAAATAAGCTCCTATGCACAGTAAACGTATATGTAAACAATGATTAAACCACTGTATATGACACGTATAGAAACCACGTGGGAGAGACAGTGTGAATCAAACTGATTTAGGATTTGAACTAGGCCCAAATGTTCTAAGTTGAAAATGGTCAGGTTGTTTCGGGCCTTAACACATTTGGAACGAGTTAAATAACAAACATAAAATTGAAAACCAATTTGTATAAATCTTAAACCCAATTCAAAGTCCACTATAGATAAAGTTAACTATAAACAACAAATCTAATTTAACGACAACAAGGATCTTCCTGAATGATATTTAAAATCATTTCATAACAACATAATCCTCCAGCAACTCAAATAATTTTGTTTTAATCAAAACTTTATTGAACAATACATACACCCATATGTTATTCATAATACTTAACATCTATCAATGGATTCATCATCATTGCTACCAAGGGTTTAGAATGCGACTAACCTTGAAATCAATACGATTTACGTCTTCCAACATAGACCATATCAATGAACAAAGACACTAGATGTTACTACTTAAGAACATCTACAATCCCCACAATTCTACTCATACAATATATAATTTCCTCATATAACAAAACCTTAGGTAACCAAAAGATTCACTGATACACTTAAATACAATGTACGTAACAAAATATTCCAATTTTGAGATTCATGCATTCTAGACTTTACACAGTCTCAACAGACCAAAAGTCTAACATTTATCTCTCTCATGATTCAATACCATGATTCCCAACTTATATCATATTCCTCAAATATATAGAACTTTTAAGAAAAGACATTGACACTTATGTGCTCCATCGAATCCACACATAATCATTACTTAGGTTTGAATCAATTACGAAAAATTTGGCATATCTATGTCAAACTTTAAAATCAATAAATCAAGCCTTATATTTCTCATTGTTTTTCACGAGACAAAAGGCTTTTAAATCCTCTTATCTATACGAATTTCTCATCGTTTATACGAATTAGATATGCTTATAGATCCAAATATTATACGAATCTCTCATAAGCAATCTACTTATAAACTCATTCCATATAATTATCATTCCCTCATAACTATTAATACTTTCCTTCTATATAATTATTGTACTCATATAACTATTGATATTTTCATTCTATGGCCTTTCCATGTTACATCCTTCTAGACTGTATAAATCAATGTGAAGGTTCATTTTGATGATGACAATGAAAATTCAGCTTCAAAACCATCTCAAAAATATATATATATTTTTTTTAAAGTGGTGCTACACTCCCTAGGTTAACCGAACCTAGGCTCTGATACCAAAAATTCTGTAACGCCCCTATATGGGGGTTAACAGTTTTTAATGAGATAAAATAAAAATAAATAATAAAAGTAAAACCTTAAAAATTAAAATTTGCCCGGGACTTAAATGAAAACTCTCAACTCAAAAATAAAAATATAAACGATAAATAAACCACAGTTTTAATGTAGCACCTTAAATTTAATAATATAAACTGTTGTCATCATCATTTTAACCCTCAACACATTGTAATACAGTCACAGAAAGTAACAATTGATGCTTACATTATCATGAAGAACATTCTCAACGATTGAAGCAGTCCCAATGTAATATAGTTACATCACTTCCTCAACTATATTTCTCGTAGCCACCTCACACTTAGTGAGTCCTGAAAAGATATAAACATAAGGGAATGAGCAACACTATGCTCAGTAGAGAAAGCCATTACTCACCTTTAGGTTTTTATCATTACCACATTAAAATCTGCATGGTTAGTAAGTCACATCATATTCCAGATTATGAGGTTTATTATGATCACATCTTATGGATACCGTAGTTAATCATTACCAAGTGTCATAATTACACATTTATACAAATATTACCAATCATCATTGTTCCTAGGTATCCATGTTAAATTGAGTATCACTCAACTCATCGAAACCCAAATGGGCGCACTTGATCACCCTATAAACATTCCAAGGGTGTTCCGGTGAGGGGACATCAAGCCCCGAGTCCTCACCAAATCGATTCCTGTACAGTGTGTTCTGGGACTTTCAACCCAAGGAAGCGTCATCGCCTTCCCCCTACTTTACCTTTTAGGGTATTCATGCCCAAGGACGTAACCGTCGCCCTTTTCATGTCTCACAATTTCTCTATATTAAATCATTATTAATAGAGTTAATTTTCCTAACCATGCTTCTCAATTTATAACATGTGTCAATTCATTATGTTCCTCGCCGTACAATACAAGACGAGTCCATGTCATAGTTTCATATGTGATACACATATAATATCAGTTCAACATAGATATATATATATTGCGGCAAAATAATCAATTTTAATTCTATAAAAACCTCACAAAAGATGAGTAATAGAATCCCTACCTTTTAAGCTTATCAACAGTCTCTTAATCCTGGAATCAATTAACGTTAGCTCCATACTCCCTTGATCCTAAGGCGTGCATAAGGACAATTAAAACTAAAGCACAACATACAACTACATTCATAAAATTTATTTTAATTTAATCTTAGAATTTCAAGAAATAACCACTGCCCATAGAGGTATTATAAAGTTTAACAATATAAATTTTCTGTCTAGGGCATATACACTTAGACTTCATACATATGCTCCAAAATAGCAACAAACATATACTTAGGTTTAAGAACGTAAATTTGAATAATCCTTTAGTATAAAAGAAAATTTATAAATGAAAGACTAAATTTGTTCATAAGATTCTAACCTCGGATTATGGTTAGTTGGAAGCTTGAAATGGCTTCAAACAGGTTCCTTTACTTCGGTATGACTGAAATTCTTACTCAAATGGAGGTGATGGTGGCTGATTTTTATGGCTGCCTTGAAGAAGTTCTCTAAGTATTTTGCTTCAGCAAAGAAATGAGAAGAAGAGTGTGGGAACCGTGGAAGAGAAAGGAAGAAAAGATGAAGTCTTTGAAGAGAAGTGATAGAAACAATTATAGAGGAGACATGTTGAAGCATGTCACGGAGGAAATAAAGAAAATGAGGGTCAAGAGTAGTTGGAAAAGATATCCTTATGTCTCATCTAAAGACTTTAACACACATAATGCCAATATGACATTTTTGAGATTTATTAGAAGTTCTAAGGCTTTTTAGTAATCATACTAAATAAATATAGGAGAATTTTAGAAAACTTAAAAATAGATAAAAATAAATATTATAAAATAAATTTAAATGAAGCAATTTTTTTTATACATTAAAAATTAATTTAATTACCTCAATACCCGTTAGGAGAATAACGGGTGTCACAAACGTGCTCTTTTCCAACTAACTAACTCTCGTTCTCTGCCGAGTAGCACCTACCTTGAGCGTCAGAGAACCCTTGTCCGATACCTCACCGGTGTCCCCCATTTACCTCCAAAACATCCCTCTTGTTGCAAGTATGTCCAAGCAAGCCAAGACGCGCAAGAAAGAGCCGTCCGAATACCGTGTACAGCCGCACGTGGTGCTGAATTGTCGCCATTTATTGTTAAGTATCAACACCCTCTCTATTAGTTATTGTTATAGTTGACTCTATTTTGACTGTTAGTTCTACTTAAAATACCCAAAATGTCATTGGATCTTGCCCAAAACATTTTTTAATTAATTATGGTCTTGGAAATGACCTTTTTGTCCTTACTTAATATAAAAAAAATGAATTTGATTAGATTTTACACACTTGTGATAATAAATTTCACTCAAATTATAGATAAAAATGTTTTTTCTTTTATCTTGTTCTTCGAAAAATCTCCTTTTGATTGTATACATTGTAATTGTGAAAATGTTATAAATATTTTTCATCCACCAAAATATCATAAAATATAAAATCATTTCTAATACAAACTAGCATTGTATCATTTAACTAAATTTTATTAAATTAGTTATTATCATCTAAATCTTTATTTTTTCATAAAAATTAAAAAATTTAAAAAGATACTTTAAAAAAATAAAAACATTCAGATATAGAATTTTAAAATGTTTAAGATTATAAAAAACAACAAACCCTTTTAGAAAAGATAAAGACAACAAACTAAAAAAAACTGCCTCTTAGTCTCTCCCTCTCTATCTAAAGTATTGGTTTAAACTATTAGTATGAATCAACTTTAATTTAAACCACTATAACATATAAGAGTTTTATACTATAACAACTAACAGTTTTGGTCGAAATTGATAATACCTAATCCCTTGAACTTTTAATATGTTTGACCATATGAGTTGCAAAAAAGTTGGATCTTGAATTTGTTTAAGAATAAACAATAAATATTTTTATCTAAAAGGTATACAATATGATAAATGCTCCCTTAAAAAAAACTTGATAAATACTTCTTTCCATCAAATTAATATCTTGTTCGCAACCAGGGTAGGAATGCTGATGACAAAGGCTGCCATTGCTAGTTGGTGATGTGGGCGATGGAGGTCGAGGCATGATTTGGTCGTGGTCGATAGGTAGGTAAGGTGGGAGGAGGGCCGGCTGGGCTGGGGCCTGGGCCGGAGCACGATTAGGCTGGGTTGGGGCTGGGGGTGTGTGACGTCATTGGAGAGGGTAGGCGACGGGATGGCCAGTTGGGACCTGGGGGTGAGCGACGGTGTCGGAGAGATGGGAGGAGCGGTTGGGCAATAGGGTGGATTGTTGGGGCCTAAAGGGGTGGGCAACAACATGGGAAAGGTGGGAGCGGCAATGGGCATGATTGGGGGTGGCCGGCTAGGATGGGATGGGTGGTCGGCGGGCTTATGGTGGGGGGGAAGGGTGGGTAGGTTAACATGGTTTGAATTTTGGGATGGGTATTTTTGTTTTGATTTAGTTTTGGACTGAGAATTTTTGCAAAAAGGGGGCCTAAGTAGATAAACCATTTTATCACCATCAAGTAGCAAAAAAATTGCCACATCTTCCCGAATGAAGGCTAGATTTATTGAGTGGAGGAAAGAGAATTCTTGTTTGCAAAATGGTTCCTAAAATGAGCCTTTTATTTTTCAAGAGCTTCAGTGATAAAGATAAGACTTTGTCTCCATCATTTGGTGCATGAACCATGAAAACTCCCCCTTTTCTCTAGGAAAAAGCCAGGAGCCCTTCCCCATCAATTTCTCAAATGTTTTTTTTAAGAATTCAACCTATAATTAATCTTTAAATCAAGAATCAAGTGTTCTAGTGCAAGACTTGCCACCTTTTAGGGTAAAAATTCAAGCTTTTTCTTAAGGATGTTAGTGTTTTCTTTGAACTTTTTGATGGGGATTTTTGTCATGGTTTTGTTGGGAAGGAAAAGCAAGGTTTTGAGCTTTTTTTAAGGAGGTGCAAGAGCATGAAAAATCTTTGGTAAAATTCTAAATATTATCCTTGGTTTAATTATACTTATTAAGTGTTTAATATGAAATTTATGATATATATGAGCCATGGCATGTATAAGAAACTTTATGTTATGATTTATTTATAGGTTATGATGATGATGATGATGATGATGATGTTGGAGAAATATGAACTAGGGATTATGCTCAAAATGATAAAGTATGACAAACTTTGTCAAAAAACAAGGTTTAAGCATTTTAAGCACTTAAAGAGCTTGATAAAATGATTTTAACCATGGCATGAAAAGAAAATGTTATAGCATGTCTTGTTTATGTAACAAGTGCTTGATTAAATGTTTGAAAAGGTTTAAATGAGATTAAACCTTAGGAAATCAAGCTAAGATAAGATAAGATGAAAAAGGGTGTTTAAGGGCATTTTTGAGAGAATTTTATGTTTGAAACCCTTAGAGGCCAAATTGTTTTCTGAGTTCAACATGTGATTTATTGAAAACGTCAAGCCGGATAACTTTTGTGAAGAAATCTCACTCAAATTCTGATCGAAGCAAACCAAAAAATGATGATTTCAGTTCTGCCTTCTCAAAAACATTATGAAGATGAATGAATTTGAGGAAAATTAAAACATGAAATTGGAGATCTTATTGAAATGATTAGAAATTGTAGACGGTTTATGAAAATTCTTTACTAATTTTCAGTTATAAATTTTACGAGATTTTAAGTACAAAATTTTGTGAAATGAAAACATGATGAAATACTTTGAATTCAATCAAGGAGTTTTTGTAAGTTTTAATCCTTTTGACAAACTGAATATTTTGGTATAAAGCAGTTGTTTCTGGTTCCAGGGGCAAAAATGTCAAGATTTTATGTCTTGGGTCAAAACAGTGAAACCGTGCGGAACTATATTTTCCACTGTGAAGTACTAGTTCTTTGCACTGCAATGGGCAGTGAGTAACCAAAAATGTTAAGCTTAAAAGAATTTGAAGCTTTTATCAAATAAAGAATAAGAAGTACCTTAATGGCAAAAACGTTGGGATTTTCGTATTACAATACAAAATCGTGAAATTTTGATAAAAAGATTTTTACGAAAAAGCCGATGTTTGCTACAAGTAATAAGAAAATGTAAGTTTTATTTTAACAACAGGTTCTGAAAGTTTTCTAAGACCCATCAAAGGCAAAATAGTCATTTTATAAAGTGGCCAAAATGGACATCTAAACGACCAAATTAGAAAAACGCCTTAAGTGGGAATTCTCCCATACCCCTTAGGTAATGGAATGGTAAAGTAAGAACAAGAAGTTAAAAAACATTACGAAGCTTACAAAAAACCTATTAAGGGTAAAATCATTTTTAAGAAAATGGCTAAAACGGAATCGAACACTCTGAATCAACAAAATATTCTTAGACGGAATATGTTCCATAATATGCAAAGTAACAAAACCGTTGAGTGAGACGGGAAATTTAACTAAGAGATGTCTAAAGGTAAACTAGTGGTTACAAACTTAAGAAAAGGAAACGTAAACTGATGGGTTACAAAGTAAAGTAAAGGAAAGGTAAACCGATAGGATACCAAGTTAGGTAAAAAGAAATGAAAGGTTAATGCTTAAGTTATGTTATCAATCGAATAGATTGATAATAAAGAAAGTTAGTTAATAATTTGGTGTCCTTTGAACAAGACACAAAGCCGACTAATAGAAGGAAAAGGATAAAGTAGGCAAGCTAGAGCTAAGTCCAAGTAAGTTCCAAACCTCACCTATGGCATGAAGAATATGGTTTTCAAATGCTTTATAAATGTTTGAAATGTATTACACACATTATGCAGAATGTTTTAATGTATAAATTGTGATTTGCAATGTTATGTAATTGTTATATGTTATAGATGTTAAGATGTGTTATGCATAATGTTTCATTAAGATGACAAGATCGGTAATCTAAACCCATATGTTAAAGATAAATAAATGTCGTACTAGCCTCCTTAATGTGAGATACAAAAGTTATGTTAAATTACGACCTCGTTGTTGGATGGTCTTAAGTTTTCCATAAGTGAAGCATCGTGTTTATCATCTCATGATTGATGATGTTGGTACTATTACTTAAGCTTACAAGATAAAGAAAGATAAAAATGATGATATAAAGTTCAAGAAAGTTAAGAATGATGTTATGATGTTCATAAAAGAGCATAAATGGAATCATGCATGATGTCATTGCTTGCATTCCTTTCTAGAAATATTTTTCTACTAGTAATGTTTATGTGAAGCATGTTATAAAAAATGTCTTAAAATGAAAAATGTTATGTGAAAACGTTTTACGAGAAAGGTTTTATGAAAAAAGTTTTATGAAAGATGTTTTTATGTTTTTGAGATTGGTTTGGACTTACTGGCTGTAAGCTCATTATAAATTTCTTTATGCTGTAGGTAGTCTTATAGAAGACCAGTAAGACTAGTTGACGAGTTCGATGTTGTGGTGACAGATGCAATGATTGGGTATAGATACCATTATAAAAGTTATCTATTGTGTTGAGAAAAGTTTTCACTGTTTAAAAATTTATTTTAAAAAAGTTATTAAAAATAAATGTTTTTACGAGTAATGTGTTATGAAAATGTTCTAAAAGATTTATTTTACGAAATGATTTGAATAATTATAATGCTAAGTTTTTAGGCTGTGTTTTTAAGTTTACATTGCAATGGGCGTTGCAAAAATTTTAAAGTATGTTGAAGAAAAAAACTTACTAGTATTTTTCTTATTAGTAAGTAAGAATCAAGGGTAAGAAATCATGTTTAAGCTAGTTAAATGACACCCCGAAAAGGTAGGGCATTCCATCCTTAGTCCAACCAAGACTCTTAATTGTGTGTAAAATAAATAGAGAATTTATAGAGAATAAACGACTCAACTAATTTTAGAAACTTCACCTGTTAATTGTAAATATCAAATATTTAATTTAAATAAAAAACACAAGTTTTTCTTTTCTTATACTGCATTTGGCGCCATGCATAGAGAGATTTTTTGTGCATGTGATGCCTATCATCAAATAACGTAGGAAGAAATAGTGCTTGTTACCCAATCTTGTTTGTTTCTGAATTTATGTTTCCATATTTGAATTAAAATACATTTATTCAAAAGATAACAATTCTAAATATAGAAAATAGGTGTACTAGCTTTGGACTGCATAAGGAACTTTTCCCTCTAGCAGCCTGCACCTACCACAGTGGGACCCATCCACTATGTGTCTTCCAAAACTAATTATTTATTATTAAATAATTATTATTTAATAATTATAAACTAATTCATAATTAATTTATTTTGAGTGATATTTAATTTAGAATTTCATAATTATAAATTAATTAAATCAATAATTTCACTTGTCCAAACAATGTTTACAAGCACGACAGAGGGACTAATGGACTTGTAATTTCAAGCTCCAATGAAACCAATATATTAATTAGCTCTAATAAAACTAATATATTAATTAAACTTTTTAATTAATATATTACTTTTTTATTAATTCTAATATTACTCGACTAAACACTTGGAATTGTACTCTCGAAATTATAGATATGACTACTCATTTCTTAGAATCGTGTATTTGATATAGTCGTTACATATAAATTGATCCCCTATACATAATTTACAATTAGAGCAAGGCAAAATCTACTAACCTTTCTAACTACTGCTTTATCCTTGAATGCTATTGATTCTCTAATGAATAATAAATTTATGAACTTAATCACAATTTAACACTCATATTATTCAAGACTCGAATTAATACTCAAGAGAACTATTTATTTGCTTCTAGTTAGAGAAGGAATAAATTGCATCTTGTAATATTAAAATTCCCAACACCTTACTTTATTATACCTTCAAAATATAAGGGATAGGATTAGATTCTCAAATCTGCACTATATAAATCAAAAGACATAAACCCATAAATAGGAATATGTTAATACCATTGGTCATTGTGATTAGAACTTATTGTATTTAACAGAAATCATTACCTGCTTATATCACATCGTCCCAGTTCTATATAATCTCATTATGTAGGGAGCATTTATTTAATGACTCACTACACTAATAGTTTGGATAAGACCGTTCCACAATTCATAACCTTCTAGATGCTTCTCAAAGACTTTGATCAGCAAGTTCTTCTTGAAGGCATCTGTGAGATTGTCTTCTAATGCGATCTTCATCATGGTCACATTGCCTCTCAGCTGTCTCCCTGACCAGATGATACCTTCTCTTTATATTTTATGTGCTCTTATGATTTCTAGGTTTCTTGGTATTAGCAATTACACCACTATCGTTGCAGTGCGGTTTAATAGGCTTATCCAATCTAGAACAACTTTTAGATAGGTTAAGAACTTGCGAAGCCAGATAGCTTCCATGGATGCATCAGAAGTAACCACATATTCAGCCTCCATGGTCAAGGCAGAAACACACTCTTATCTCACACTTCTCCAAATAATGACTCCACCAATGAGAGTAAACATCGAACCTAAGATTGACTTTCGATCATCCTGATCCGAATGGAAATTGGAATCTGTGAATTCGTTGAGAGGCAGATCTCCACTGAAATAAACATGCATATAGTTTCTCATTCTCCTAAGATTCTTAAGAATGCACTTTATAGCCGTTCAATAATCAAATCCTAGATTTGATTAAAACTTACTGACTATCCCTACTGTATAGCATATGTTAGGCCTAGTACACTCCATAGCATATATCAAGCTTTTGATTACTAATGCGTAAGGGAAATAGCTCATGTCCTCTTCTCCCTAAGGAGTCTTTGAACATTCCTCTCCCACATCTTTGGCTAACCTCCATCGTTGTTTGAATGGTCATTAGCCAAATTCCTCTCTCTAAATGTGGTGTAGAAATTTGCTTGCAATTGTAGTCCAATGAGAGCACCAGAATGATGACTTCACTTCATTGCTAAGCTCCATCATCACAACTCGATGTGAGAGACTCACAATTTGTCAATTAGAGATCTTGTCACAGCTAGTTTTTCGGTGTTTTTGCTAGCTGTTGACAACATTCTAGAGGTGGCGAGCGAGAAAGAATAAAGAAAGAGAGAGGAGAGAAAAAGAGAGATGATGTAGAGAGAGGGGAAGAGAGAGACAAAAGTTGTTGTCGCTACCTCGAGCTCGATCGATGGCGTTCATGTGACTTCAAATCTCACCATAGCCGGGTTGGAGGAAATGGAGATTTACATATCATTTGACCGCTAGGTTTTAGTTTGGGATATTTTATATGTTTGGCATTCTTAATTTCAACCAAAGCTTTTGGTTGCTATAGTGTAAAGCTCTTACATGCTACAGTGTCAAAAAAAATATAGCTACAATGTAAAGTTTCACATGGTACAGTTGTTTTAACCAAAATTAGTTCAAACTAATGGTTTGAGCCAATGCTCCCAAACACTCTATTAGTCATTAAAGTACTTAGTAAATGATGATTTGTATTTAAATGCCCTATTTATCAACCTTTTCAAAAATTTTGCCTATTAATTTTTGGGTCAACTTGAGAAATACCACTTCTGTAGTATTGCTTTTCAATTTCAACACATCTATAAGTAAATTTAAAACATATTATTTCAAATGAAAATATAGATACTACTATTCTAAAATATTTTCGGTTAGGATTATGTAAATATTATGTATTATCTAAAGGTATTTTAGTCTTTTTAGCTAGGAGAAATAACAAGGATCAAAGGAAAGAGAAAAAAAAAAAAGTAGAACATAATAGTGATAGTAAGAAAATAATATACCATCTAATTTACTCATTAATTTTTATTCATCTAATAGTTTAGTCTATTTTTGCTCATTGCCTCTTTAAAATATGATAGATTTATCTGCTCTCAAACTTGTCACATGTAATCTTCGGTTTAGTTTTTTGTTGAAAGCTCTTTAATTTTATTTACAACTTTTATTTTATATTATAGGATAATAAAACTTTTAAAAGTCAAAGTACATATTCTTAAAAAAAGTTAAAATACATGTTTAAAAAGTCTAAAAGATCAACCATATCAATATTTTAGAGATATTAGTTATGAGTGAGTATATGTGATATCAAGTTTAATGAAATTTTATAAATAATTTAATTTTTGTTGTGAGAGTTTGAGACTTAGTTGTGAAAATCTCCAAAATTAGGACTCAAGTGTTAAGAAATAAGAGTTTGAGAATTTAATATTTCAAAATTTCAAAATGGGACCAACTACTAAGACAATGGGAATTTAGTGTTCTATTTTAAATGAGAAACTAAGTGCCAAAGATTAAAAAGTTTGAACTCTCCAAATAAAAAAAATCATTTGAAATTATAATGTATCTTTTTAACATTTTTCAGGCAATAATGTAAGAAAATGTTATTACCTTAAAACATTGGGCAGGGAACGTGTAATAAACATTTTTTTTTGGAAAGGGTTAATAAGCATTGTTTTTAGTAAAGGGTAAACATTTTTTGTGTTTTATCTAATTACACTGACACCCGTCATCTTAACTTTGTTAATTTCTATATAAAATGACAAAATATCCTTTTAATGTCACTTATTAAAACCAGCCACCAATAGGGAGATGTGGTACATTCTTACATCTCATTCGATGCAAAAGATGACAACACTTGGTCATCTTTGTCACTTAGGTCCATTTTTGCAAGACTGCATAATTTGGAGTAAAATTAAAATTTTTTAAAAAACTTGGCTACAACACTTATCACAACCAGCCTTCATAGGGAAAAAAAAAAAGGGAAGAATTTCTACCTTAGGGGTGTCATCAAATGAACCCCATAAAAACTTTTATATCAAACATGCCCTTAGGTACTAAGGACTAAAATGCAAAGAAACTTGGTTTTCCCATCCATTTGCCACAAACGGTTTTAGAAGGGAAAGTGTGAACAAATTTCCACCTTCCAAAGTGTTACTTGGTGGGTTCCACATCTATTTGCTACACAATCTAAACTTACTATGACAGTATTTTTCCTATAATGTCAGTGCACTTACCATACTACTAGTATACTTTCTACACTATTATAAGCTTACATAACATTCCTTACTTATTTATATCCTATACACAATGTAATTTTCACACTGTTTAACTTTATTAGTATAATTCTTATACTGTATTATTCTAATTTTGTATAATTTTTCATATTTTTATAGTATAGTTTCCTTAATAACATTTCCATTTTAAAATCTGTTGTAATATATTTTGTAACAATTAAGCTTTTTAGCTTATTTTCATATCATTCCTTCATTTTTTAGGACCATGGCATGATTTTTGAATCTTAAAAATCTTATTTTTACTTTTATAGAATTTATCATAAAAACCAGATTAAAACAATAATCATTGTGACACGTATTTTACTTAACATAATCTTTTAATTATTGCATTTCAATGCACTAAAAATGCTCGGAGGCATGTAGAGAGAGAAAGAGTGAAAAGAAAAGTTCTTTATTTTTCAGTCTTGCTTTGCTCATGCGTTTAGATTAGTAGGAGACAAAAGAGTAATCTTTTAGAAACTTTTAATTCCACCTACATCCACTCGTTTGTCCATTCAGTATCGAAAATTAGGCGAGAAAGATGATGGTTTCACATTGAAAACCGTCCCTTCCTGTTAAAAGAATTATGTCTCTTCTCTTCATCTAAATAAGCAAAGGATTATGTTAAATTAATGTAATATATAACATGTTTCACAAAAGTTTTGAAAATATTTTTTTATTATATATGCTGCATGCCGTAATCATGTTTTTGCTATTTTTGTGAAAATCATTTCTAAAAATCAATATATGTTTTTGCTATTTTTGTCAAAATCGTTTTCGAAAACCAACATATGTTACAATCTCTGTTACATAATCTGCTGGGAAACCTGTAAAAGAGAGAAGCCTGGACAGACTTTATCCATCAATGCTGGCTCAAGAGTAGTTAATGCTAAAAGAGATTTACAGTATTTTAAATAACAAATCTAAGCTACAGCTGCCACTTCAAGCATTGACCAATGACATAATGCCATTAGCACACAATACTCTTAACAATAACAACAGAATTAAACTAAACCAATATATTATATATATTAGAATGACTTAAGGGGTGTTTGGAAGGTGGTGGGAACCACTTTTACTATAGCATATGAAAGCTTTATACTGTAGCAATTTTTTAAATTGTTACTGTAGCATGTGAGAGCTTTACACTGTTTATAACTGAGTTTGTGGTGGGAACCGTGGTTCCCACCACAATGCCAAACAGGAGGTTAATCAATACTAGTCGCTAAACTAACTTACACAAGTTTCTAAACTAATTTTGTACACTCACAAACTAATCACTATCTTTAAAGCACAAACAAACTACTTGCTTATACCAGTCCTCTTTTTGTAATCTGCAATGGGTTAGGTTCACTAAAAATATTATTTATGGGAAAAATTTAAAACAAAAAAAGAAAGTTTTACAGCTATCGTAAGAATAATACAAACTCAATAATGTTATTAATTGTAGTCACTTGTCCTGAGCAAAAATAAATTAGAAAAACAGAGCTACTAGTATTAAACAACTTCATAACAGTCTACCCATTTTATTTGTTTTGTTTCGATCGTTGGCTTGGCTTTGCTTGTTTGGGAAAGGAGAGAGTGTCATTGTATTAGAAGTGTTAAGCTTCAAAAATTCAAAAAAGTACCTTAGGTCCATTTTGCATTCTTTTTCTTGTATATATATATATTTTGTTTTAAAACATTGTTTTGTAAAAACTGTTTTTATTGCTTTCAGAAAACAAATGTCTTTGGCATTGTTTTTAAGAAGAAGTTTTCAAAGAACAAAAGAAATATATATTTATATTTGGATAGAAAATAAAAACGTTCTTCTTAGAAACTTTTTTTTTTCTCATATTAAAAAAAGCTTAATTAAACCATACCTAGTATAAAACTTGTCATTCTTAGTTGATGAGTAAGAACGAGGATATTATTATTTTGTGAAATCTGCTTATTTATTTGAGGATGTTTCGAGATATGTTTAATCTCAAAAACTTTCATGAATGTTAAATCATGTATGTAGATATTGCTTGCAAAATTTTGTTTCTATGCTAACGTTAAAATGTAAGATAAAAATCATGGAAAGTAAATTGCTCGGTTTCTCTTAAGTGTTTTCTAGCAACATTTTACGATTTGTAAATTATAGTAAAAATACTTCTAGTAATCTAAATGTTATGAAATTAAATTTGGTTACCTTGATGGATGTCCCGTATGTTGTCTTGAAAGTTTAGAGCTATTAGAATTTTGTGTGATTTTATACAGTATACTTATTTAAAGATTCACTACATTAACAATCCAGATAAGACCGTTTCATTTTTAATGAAAATGACATGCACTAGTAATGCTTAAATAAAGATTTCTTCCTATAATTGAATAATTAATAATTAATTATATGTTATTGACCATCTATCATTCTCTTGTATATAATACTTATATACAATATTTATGATCACATGGATAATTATAGTAATTTAATGATATTCATAAAATATTCAAAATACATATATATATATATATAATAAATAAATTCACTTTATTTATTTATGAATATGTCTTTTTACAAAATATCATATACTTTAAGATTATCTCCCCTAACAGCTTTTAATGAAATAGTACCAAAGTTACTAATCACATAAAAAACTAATCTGGGATTAATTTATTTGTTGTTATTGTACTTGAAATATAGATATCTCTTCGGTCCTTGTGCTTGCTCAAAAATTTCCAATGAGAAAAGCGAGATGATTCATATATAATTGATAGGGTGTTTGGGAACATTGATTAGAAACAATTAGTTACAAATATTGTAGCATGTGAGAGCTTTATACTGTATCAATTTTTTGCTATTCACTGTAACTACTGAGAGCTTTACACTATTTGTTAGTTAAAACCAATTGATTATAACTGAGAACCAAACAGATTATATGTAATATACAATGTGATTTCTATTACCTAGCAAGACTATATATGCATCCACAAACTTGGGGAGGAATTCAACATCGACCAATCCTATTGGCCCCCCACAAACTTTCTAAAAATTAAATTTTGAGCTCTAAAAAATCTCTGACTTATTCTTTTCACTCCATTGTAATTTAATATTTTTATATATGCCTCCATCGACTCTTACCTTTTTTAATTTTGTTTTACTCTTATATTTCTTTTATAAACAACTTCACTTGTATTACTCATAAACTATTATGATATGTTTTATAATACTCAATTCTTTTTTAATTTATTAAGGACACTTAAATCTTTTTTTTGTTAAATCGACTGTTAACTAACGAAAAGTAAAGATGGAGCATAATTTAAAATTTAAAAGTATAAATGTGATACAATCTAAACTATGAGTATGATTCGTTAAAATCCTCAAAACGCAAAGTTAAAAAAGAAAAAAAAAATTGTAGGATGGTATCTTATTGGTATTGTATAGTTTTGAATGTTACACCTTATCAAAATCATATCAAAATATATATATGTATATACGCACACATATACAATTAATATAAAAATCTAACATTTTGAGACAATGCTCTACGATAAGGTATGTTTCATTGTGTAAAATTCTCGATATAGATTTAATCTAGTACCACTTAGTATAATTTTTAAAGTTTTGTAGTAAAATTTTTTCAAACATATTTTTATATTATTTATTTTCAAACAAAAAAGTAAGTAAACAATTGTCTGATGTTAGTATAATGTTACATAAGAGACGCTGTGATACTCACTCTTTAAATAACGGAAAAATAGAAGATTTTGATGAATGACTTTTTGGAAAAAAAAATTTTGATGAATGGTCTGTACATAGTGGTGTTTATTTTCCTTAACTATAATATGTAAAAGTGTGCAAAACTCTTGCATTGTTTAGATTTTGGTTGTTCAAAATGACTCATTTTGTTTTGTTTTTTTTCTTCTTTTACCTTTGTTTTTTTTTTTCATTTTACTTTTTTCATCTTTTTTTGCCTTTCTTTTCTCTGTTTATTTTTTTGCCCTCCATCCGTTTCATTTACATCTTTGATATTTTTCTTAGCATTTAGTACTTTACATTTTCTTCTATGCTTTTTCCTTTCTTTCTTTTTAATAATCTTTTTCTACTTTTTTGGAGGTTCCATTTGTCTACCGTTGTCTTATATTTTTCTGAAAAGACCACAGTCTTATATTTGAATCTTTTTTTTCTTTTTTTTCTTTTTAACTCTATCTTTTTGGTGCTATACTTTTTTTTTTCTTTTTTATAGCTTTTAGTTGTCTAAATAATATTTTATTTTTTCTTCTTTTTTTTAGTGTTTTACCATAATCTTCATTGACCTTTTTTTCTTTAAAATCTATTTGTCATTTTTGATGTTTTATATTTTTTTTTTCTTTCCTTTTGGCTCTTACCGTTGTATTCTACACCAAATATTCTCGGAACTTTTCCTTTTTTTGCTTCTCTTTTATTTTTTCTCTATTTTAATTTTATTGATCTCTTAAATAGATTTCTTAAACCTCCAATATCAACTTTCTCTCAGAAATAAAATTGTTTGTAATTAGTTCTAACTTATATTGCAATTAATTTTCTATTCCTCTCATAGTCAATTTTTTTTTGTGTGCGTTAATATTCTTGAATTATCATATTTGAAGAACTAAATCAATATCCTATTTTTGAGACAAAATCTAACACGATAATGACACGTGAGGGTTTTCAAAAAGATAAAGTAATAAAAAAATAGTGTGAAAAAATCTCTAAAAAATACATATTTGAAATAAAAAAATTGTGTCAAAATTATATCTTTTTTCCTTCTTTTTTTAAAAACAATATTTTTTAGTCTATTTGTTTCTCTTTTTTTTTAGTGCTTTACTATAATCTTCATTAAACTTTTTTTTCTTTAAACTCTATTTATCATTTTGTCTAATATTGTCTCTTATATTCAATGTTTTACTTTTTTCTTCTTCTTTTTCTTTTTTTTTTATGTTTTATATTTTTTTCTTTCTTTTTGGCTCCCATCGTAATATCTTTGCCCCAAATGTTCTCCAAACTTTTCCTTTTTTTGCTCATCTTTTATTTTCTTTCTATTTTTATTTTATTGATCTCTGTAATAGATTTCTTAAACCTCCAATATGAACTTTCTCTTAGAAATAATCAAATTGTTTGTGATCAATTCTGACTTATATTGTAGTTAATTTTTTATTCCTCTCATGGTCATTTTTTTTGTGTGTATGTGTCTTTGATATTCTTGAATGATTTGATTTGAAGAACTAAATTAATATTATGTTTTTGAGATAAAATCTAACACCATAATGACACATGAGGGTTTTTAAAAAGATAAAGTAATAAAAAATCAGTTTTGAAAAAAAATATTTAAAAAATGCATATTTGAAATAAAAAAATTAGTTGTGTCAAAATTTTAAGTCTTTTTTTCTTCTTTTTTAAAAATAATATTTTTAGGTCTATTAGTTTCTTTTACCACTTTACTCATTGTAAAACCCTACTCCTTATACCTCATGCCATATTTTGCCTAAAACTAATTAATTTATTAAGCATGGGATTCAAACTATATATTCATAGACTTTAAGCTAGTTAGACCTAAAAGTAAATGTATCAAATGCACAACTTGAAAGGTTGTTTGTGCAATTTTTCGTCTTAAATCATAATAAAAATTTTCTTTTATCAATCTACGTTATAAAATCTTCAATTAAAACTTAATACAGGCATCACATGTACTTAGAACTAATGATCCCTATACAAGGAGATCAAGAAGTGCATGACGGGAAGAAGCTTTGGTGAGAAAAAAAAATGCTTTGAAATCAGGATTTACATGTGCAAGACAACTCAATGCGAGACCTATCTTTTTCTAAAAGAAAAGATTATTATCATTTTAGAACTTTGTATTTTAGAGAAACATCTCATTAGTATCTTATTGTTTGTAAAATATCAAACGATACCTTGTAGTTTTCAAAAATATAATTTTGATACCCTGAGTTGGTATTTTTAACGCGAAATTTCATTTTTTCTTTTTTTTAATGAACCCAAAATTAATTTCGTAAAAATATAATAAAAAATCAAAGCAAAAGACTAAACAAAACTCATAAATAAGCATACATGTGAATTTATTCGTTTTTTGGTATTGTTTATATTCTTTTTCTTTTGTTGCTTTGACAAAATAATTTGAGGTTTATATATTGAAGAGTAAGCTGAAAATTTCATGTCACAAAATATAAACTCAAGATAACAAAATTATGTTTTTAAAAATTACAAGATAGTATTTTGATATTTTGTAAACAATAAAAATACTAATTTGATGTTTTTTTAATAGAAGGTATCAAAAATAAAAACCCAAGCACGAGACCCATCATAGAATTCAGGTTAAGCTACTTCCTTTTATGCTCCTAGTCCTACCGTTTTACCGATTTATTGTCCCTGCCCGTGCAACGGCTGAAAACGACATCCTAAGCATTGTCGTATGTAGTGGATCAAGGACTACTACCACGTCTACGCACGTAGAACGCATTTAACGCGTATCGGTGGAACTTCGCCGTCATTCGTCCAGATTGCTGACCTTCACATCCCAGCCTGTAAATGTGCGCGTGGGCCCCACCCCAAACGGAACTTGCCGAGTCTTCTTTCTTGAGTTGACTCGTCCTTCCTTTTTCCCCCTTTCTACTTCCACAATCCCGTAAAACCCGTTCTTCAATCTCCCATTTCTTCGCTAGGAGAATCTCACAACTTTCACACTCTCTAATGGAGTTTCGCTTCAGAAACCTCCTACTCTCTCTCCTCCTCCTCTCTCTCCCCGTTGTACCTTCTCTCTCCTACACCGCCTTCTCTCCCGCCGACAACCACCTCGTCAACTGCGGCTCCGACAAGCACGCCACCGTCGACAACCGCCTCTTCGTCGCCGACGCCTCCTCCCGGAGGAAGTCTCCGTTCTGCCACTCGGACTCCTCCGTGTCCCTCAGAAACGACAACGCCTTGTCGGATTCGCCTCCTCAGCTCTACGACTCCGCTAGGGTTTTCAGGAGGCCGTCGAAGTACGAGTTCGAGATCAAAGAGAAAGGAACTCACATGGTACGCTTTCATTTCCGAAACCTTAATTCCTCGCGATTCGACTCCATTAACGCTCAATTTTACGTATTGATCGACGGATTCGTAGCTCTAAGCAACTTTAGTTCTGGAAAAAGTTTGAACCCCGTGATCAAGGAGTACCTGATCTCGGTCAACTCCGATAGGCTCGTGATTAGGTTAATACCTTCTGGAACTTCAAAATTCGCGTTCGTCAACGCGATCGAAGTCATTTCGGCCCCAAAAGACCTCGTCCCGGAGACTGCTCAGTTTGTGAATTCCGAGAAAGTCGAGAATGTTTATGGATTGAAGAATCAAGCACTTGAAGTCGTCTACAGAGTCAACGTTGGAGGTCCTAAAGTGACGCCATTCAACGACACTCTCTGGAGAACATGGCTTCCTGACGACGAGCATCTCGAATCGAGTTTCGGATCTGAAAGAGTGTATTTCGGCAGCCGGATTATGTACCAGACTGGAGGCGCAAGCCGGGAAATCGGCCCCGATAACGTGTATAAAACCGCGAGATTGATTCGCAGTCGCAATTCTTCAATCCCCAATGTCAACATCACATGGGGATTTCCTGTTACTAAAGGATACAAGTACCTCGTGAGGATGCATTTCTGTGATATTGCTAGTATTTCTCTTGAATTGTTGTTCTTCAATGTTTATGTCAACGGGAATTTGGCGTACAAAGACTTGGATCTCTCTGAGGTCACAGGTTGGATGCTGGCTTCTCCTTTTTATGCAGATTATGTGGTTGATCAAATTGAGTCTGATGTTCTGAGTGTAAGCGTTGGACCTTCCAACGAGAGCTTGGCTTATGCCGTAGATGGTATTCTCAATGGGGTTGAGATCATGAAGTTGAATAACTCGATGGGCAGTCTGGACGGCTCTGATAGCGCAGGCCTTGTTTTGGGGAGTCACTGGCCGCAGCGGGGCAGCGGTCTTTTGATCCCTTTGATTGCTGCTGCGCTCTTGGTGTTGAGCCTGTCTATTGTTCTGCGCAGGAAGTTTACATTTGGGGGTCAGGAGCCCCTGGCATGGTCGAAATTGCCGGTAGATGTTTTGGAAGTTAATGCCAAACACGGCGGTTAAAGCCGCAAGTAAAATTTCCTCATGTCCTGCAAAATAATATGATAGGCATGCCTGAGAACAAAAGAGCTTTGGATCAGGAAACGCAAGAAGAGGAGATTTGTATTCTAGTGTGGTAGTTTTGTGCAACTGAATATAATTATATGTTCTGATGGTTTTAAGTATCTAAAGAAAAAAGGGTTTTGCGTAATTGGTAATTTGGTATGTTTTTTTGGTTGTTTCTTATGTTATATTAGAAGCATAAACGTTCTTGTAAAAATTGCGTGCAAATTTCAGAAGTTCTATTGTATACTTTCGTCTGTGTACTCTCCGTGTACATGTAATCTGATACTTAACAAAGGATTTGGGTAGCTTGCTGTATCAACTTTTTGGTGCCTCTGTATGAACATATATGTTTTTGCAACCATTTAATCCAGTCTTTCATGTTCAAAGTGTTGCTTATTCCTATTGTGTTACATATCCTTAAAAAGCTTCAGGTGCATCGATTCTCTGGTTTGCTTGGGTTGCAACTTACAAGGGAGACAAATGAATGCTGTATCAATGGCCTATGAGATATGACTTTGCTTCTTCATCACATTAGTTTGTTGTTCCCCAAAAATTTGCCTATACACTCAACAATCAGATTCCTTTGTTTTTGTTTGTTTGCTGTCTTCTTCGGTGGTATCTTTAAATCATGAGAAATGCTCCCCCAGTGAAGTGCATAAATGAATTCCTTTTTCAAAATTTTAGATTAACGTCCCTTCTTTTTCCCTTCACAAACCAGATTGAAAAAAGACATTATTGGAAGAGAGATTATAAAACTTTAGATTAGATAATCAACATGATTTATTTCTTAAATTTCTCTATCTTTAATTAAAAAGAGCTCAGGAAAAAAAAATTGTAAAAGGCATGGCGTAGCTTGCCCGTTACATTAGGCTCGTTTGGTAGTATTTTTATTTTGGTTTTTGTTTTTAGAAAAATTTGAAAATAAAAATATTTTGAGAATATACTAGAATTGTTTTTAAAATTGTGTTTGGTTGTATATGATAGTATGGTTTTAAAATGAAACAATTTTTAATAAAATTTATTAATGCAAAACAAAACCTGATTTGATATTAAAAACAGTTATTATTAGTATAATAATAGTTAATAATATTAATTGGAATTAAGGGTATGTTTGGTTTAAGCATTCTTTGAACTTAATAGACTCAAAATTTGAGTATAAAGAATCTTTCAGATATATATTTATTTTTCTCAAAATCTGAATCATTTGAGTATCAATAATCTAAGTTTTATCCTTAACTATTTAAACTTTTAATGCTCGGATATCTTTGTTACAGTAAAAACTAAAATTCTTTCTCCTATATTTAAAGAAAAAAATCATAACTTTTTTGTTTGATATCCAATTGAGATGATTTTTTTTTTCACTGCATTCTTAATAAAGAAAGGAATAAATCAAGATTCATATTACATATTTTTTAAGATCATTAACATTAAGATTTTATTATATTTATTAATAAATCAAAAAATATCTTCACTATTTCTCAAAACATAAATTTCAATTTTATTTCATACTCAAATTAAAACTTACACGTCCAAACATCAATTCAAATAACAATTTATATTACTAACTCAAATCTTAATTCAAATCATACTAACACAAATTAAATCACTGAATTAAATTCTTTAACCAAACGGACCTAAACATCGGACGAACTTTTTACTTAAAAAAAAGACATTCAAGAGGAAAGTCTGACGTCCGAGGCTGCGACGCCGGCGGCCTCTTGGGACGATGACGGAGAGAGGTGCACGAAGAAGATTGAGGCTGGGCTTGAGGGTTTCACGCGATGGAGATCGGGGCTGGGCGTGGGGGATCGAGCGACGACAGATTCATGGTAGGATGGCAATCCGCGCGAGTTCAGTGACGACATGATTTGGACGAGCTCCTTCGACGAAAACAGAGCTATGGACCCAAACAGGAGGTGTGAGGAGAATGGGTCATGGGTCATGGTTCCTTGGGATTGGTCGACAATGTGCGGGTCGGGGGTCTTTGAACATTGTTTTTTTTTTTTGGTTGTTTTGTGGGGGGGGGGGGGGGAGGGAGGGAAGGGGAGAGGGGGGAGTTTAATCAAACAAGTTTTTGTTTTCATTTTTGGTTTTTCTATTTTTAAAAATGACAAAAAACTTCTCAAAATCAAAAACAAATTGCCCCATTGTTTCATGTTTGTTGTTTGTTTCCTTGCTGAATTTATTTATCTTTTTGTGGGTTTTTTTACATTAAGACCTCAAGTGTTTTGTATAAATTAGTGGCACATTCGTAACTGGATCATTCTATGTTAACGCTCTAAGTTTTCAACAAAATTACAAAAACAACCCTTTTTAATCAAACTTAATGGAAGTGTACTTTGACTTATTTATGATTTTTTTCCTACATTAAAAATGATATAAGCTACGTTCATGAAGAAAAATGATGTTTTTACCCTTTTACCTCTAATGTTGAAATATGCTCTACTAAACTTATTTCTAACTAAACTAAACTATTAGGAGGGTATATTATTTCAAAGGGAAAAAGTTTATAGTATAAAAATTAGATAGTAAATTGTTTAAACAGTATATATAAAAAAGTATTTAAGAGGATTTTTTTTGGGCAAATTTGGGAGGGTTTTATGACAAAATTGTGCAGAAGGGAATACATGTGAGAAAAATTGTAACTACAAAAAATTTTGATAATCCTACATTTGAGAAAAATTATTTTAATAAAAGTAAATTAGGGGAAAAAAAGTGGCTTAAATTAAAAATGAAAAGAACGAAATTTTAAGGTCATACTTGATTAAATAACATTTTAGAAGATATGAATAGAATTTGCAATAAGAGTTAAAAAAATTATTTTGATAATACACATTAAGAAAAATAAGTTAATCCTTAGAAAAAAAGTTAATGGATTGAATATGAAATATATAAGATATTAGGAAGAAAAAAAAAGATATAAAGGAACAAAAATGAAACAATGAAAATATTTATACCATCTTTAAAAGTGTGAATTTGTTTTTACACATGAGGTTGACACATGGCATGAGGTTTCTTTTCTTTTCTTTTCTTTTTCTTTTTCTTTGGCCTTGTGCTTATTTATTTATTTACAATTTACTTTAATATTATCATTATTTTTTGTCTTCTTTTTTCCTATTTGTATATTTAGTCCTTCATTTTTCTCATTTTATTTTTTTTGGCTTTTCTCCTAAATAAGATTAACAACTTTTTTACTTTCAAATATTTTATGTTTAAACTTTTCTTTTTACTAAACGAAACGATCAAGAGAATAATGAAATGAAATTAAATAAAATTTATAAGATATATATTTTTTTATCTTTGTATTAAAAAATATGAAGAATGCATGTGTAAGGCACGTGCTTCTCACTAGTAAATAAAAAAGGAGAAAGAATGGAAACAAAAAAAAAAAGAAAGGAAGAAAAGCAAATAAGATATTAAAGATGAAAAAAGAGGTCGAGTGAAGAAAAAAATGGGAGGAAAAAAGAAAAAAAAATAAGAGAAAAAAACCCAAAAAAAAAAGGAGAATGCCCAAAACCAAAAGTAAGGAAAAACAAAACTTAGCCCTAGTGTCATCTAAAGCGGAAAAACATATTTTCTCTTTTATATAAAGTATAGATTTAAATATAGATCTTAGATACCAGCACTTGGTTGTTGCAGTTTGTAAGATACTGTTTCGTTTAAAGAATCGACTCCAGTTTGAGATCATCACTACTAAAAAAAATATAAATTTTAGATTTTTATATCAAATAAATACAAAAAAATACACACAGCGGACACGTGCTTATTATTAATATATATATATATATGTGTGTGTATATAATTTTGATACAAAGCCGCCTGTGGTTTTCTTTCGCCCTTACGTGGCATACAATTAGGGGCATAAGTGCCCTTATTTAAACTTGTTTGGGGCCCACGTTGACATGCTTTTTATATATAATTGAGATTAAGATGATTACTTAACCGGTTATTGGCAGTAAGGTCTTGCATTTACCTGGTAAAGTTGTAATTTTATGGTTAAAATGTGGGCATTCTCAGTTGAAATAATGTACGGCTTTGATCATAATCCGATTTTGGTTTGGACGTAACTTTCATTTCTTTGCATTATTTCTTGAAAGACAAAGTTATGAATTAAAATTCCATTGATAATTTCACCTCATTGCGTCCTTTTAATTAGTTAATCCACTAACATTTCCGTAGACAATGGTTGGATGCACCATGTATTTGGTCAAGGTGGTTTACACCACTAATTTAATTATGAACTTTCACATGTCACAGTAAAATGAAAAAAGTTGTCACAGTAAAGCTCTCGTATGTTACAATAAAAAACAATTCTAAATAATAGTTCTTATCACCATATCAAACACCCCTGTAATCTGTATTACTCATAATGCATTGAAAATTCATGGGTCTTTTTTTGTTCTAGAAAGGAGATTACACTTGGTTTTTTTTTTTTTTTGCTTTTTTTTTTCATTTTTTGTGTTGATAGGTATGAAACATCTAATTTTGTACTCACATAGCGAAGTTAGTGTAGTGCTTTCTTATTAAGGTCAACAAATTGGAGTCCGAATTACAGATTACTCATAAAACATTTAAAATTCATGTTTTTTTTTTTTGGTTTTGGAGGGAAGATTACACTTTTTTTTCTTTTTTTTGGGGTACTCATAGAAATAAAACACCTAACTTATTGTACTCATGGAGCAAGTTACTTTCTTCATAAGGTCAACAAACTGGAGTCCAAAATGCAATTTTTGAAAAAGAAAATGCAATTGTTGTAGGAGTGTCATATGCAAGTAGTGCAACGTATGAAAGAACGAGAAGTTCACAGCAGATTTGGTCCAGCCAAAACGGGCGACAATAGAATTTCTTGCAAAATATGGAACTGTTATTGCATTGTTGGAGTAGCTTTATTTGCAAAGGTTTTTTTTTTTTTTTTTTTTTTTTTTTTTTTTTAACTCTTAAGTAAGAAAATCGGTATGTTTATTTCAATTTCTTGGAGAATGCTAACATATTTATTTTTAATTTTATGATGCAAACTTATTAATGTTTTGTTCAATTAAATAGTCCATATTTATTTCATTAACGTGAATTTCCCAGATTTAATAATGCTTTTTCATGTTCACGCTAAACAAGACAAAATTTAAATTGATTCCTGCAAGGAGCAAAACTCACTTATGAGGATTTCCAGTCAAAAAGGAAAAAAAATTGCATCACATATGACAGTAGATTACTGCGTTATTATGAACATCCTAATTTTGTGACCGATTTCATTATTGAAAGCACATACTTAATACAATAATTCCAATTTGCTACAATTTGGGTGCGTTTGTTTCGTGGTTCGAATCATTTTGCTACAATATTTTCTCTCATAAAAATTTAAATCTTCATTCAAATACTCTATCCAAATACTCGAACCAAACGGGCTCTTTGTGTTTTTCCTCCCGTAATGAGAAAATCTAAAAAATACCCCTAACGTTGATGACAAATCCAAAACTTGCCCATGGATTTGATGACAATTGAAAATTATCCAAAAATTACCAAATTGTGTGGTGTAAAGAAGAAAAAAAAAAACCCTTGAAGTTGCCGAAGTTTTTCAAATACAAAGACAACCTCCATAATAATTAGTTAATTTTTATTTCTCCTCAATTATTTTAAATTTTTTATAATTAACAAGATTTAAGAGTAATAAAACACCCTAAAAAAGAGTAAAAAAAAGGGGGTAATTGTTGGGTTGTAATTTTGGGCCCAGTCTGGTAATAAATCAGATCCAAAATCCACGGGATGGCCTGATATAGCATGGAGATACAACGAGGATGAAATGCGTGGTTGGTTTTCGTGTCCAATGTGAGTATTAACCGCTTAAGGGCAAAAGCAAATAACAACTTATTCCTTCTACCTTTCAACTAATGCTGACCGTGGAAGCTAAAGTCGATGGCTAAAAAAGGGGGGGACCATTCCCCAGGCGGGATGGGTGACAAGTTAGGGGGAGTCTATGATGCGGACCCTCTAAAAGTTTAGATTGTCCGAACATAAAACGCAAGCCGTTGATTGAAGAATCGAGGGTTAGGATTTTTTGAGGACATTGAAGGATGCTCCAATCGGCATTTTAGAGTCCGTTAGATAAATAAATTCAAATTAGTGATTTGATTTAAGTTGTGTGATTTAAATTAGCGACTTTAATTGTTATCTGAATTGACATTTAGATCTGCATTTAAGTAGGGAATAAAATTAAAATTTATGTTTGAAGAGATAGTGAAAATAGTTTTTGATTTATTAACGAATCTAATAAAATTTTAATGTTAATGATCCTAAAAAATATACAACATGAATCCTAATTTATTAGGGTGGAGAGACTTACAACTAACTAAACTGTCCTCGCTTGTCTATCTTCTTTTAACTCTTCTATTTGTAAAATATTGGGTGACTTTAAATGTATTTGTTAAAGTGACAGAGCAATAAAATGAGTGTTTTTGGGATTAATGATTTTGAAGGGATAGTATCTAAGAATATATGATGAGAAATTGTAATGGGTTTAAATGAGTGAGGGTAGCTTAGTTGGTTATAAGTCTACCCACTCCAACCATAAATTAAGGGTTTGAGTAATGTTAAACCTCACTTGAAAGTGGTGATATTCCCCCTCCTCTTGTATTTAAAAAAAAAAAAAAAAAAAAAAAGAAGCAATGGGTTTAAGGGCATTTGACGTTCTTGATGCATTAAATTTGTTTAAATGTATGTTTTGTATCTTTTGCTCTGGGTTGATTGAAATAAAAATCTCGTGGGCTGTATCATTCATATTGGACATTTTGACCCGCATGTGGATAATAACGATTTCAAGTATTGGATATCAATTCGTATTATATCTGTTTTGATGCTTTTGTTCATAGTGGATTATTTGCATATGTTCTTGATGTTTGGTAGTGACAGGCAATGAAGAAGACCAGGAAGCGAGGCATTGGAGACGGCGGCGCTGAACAGAGACGGTGGCAGCATTCGAAATGGTTGTGGTTCCAATTCCGGGGATGTAGTCGCTGAGGGAAATGTCTAGGCACTGTCCAAAGGCATCAGTTGTCGTTGTTCACCATCTACATTTTATATACATAGAACATAACAATTTTAAGTTATATTTTGTTAAATCCAGTTGCATTTTTGGGTGTAGAAGAAATTCAGCATAGCTGATTTTGGTACCTTCACCGTTACGCTGTCATATATAAAATGTGAAATGTTATGCTCCTTGTGTCCGTGTTTTACTTGCTAGATTTACATGATCTTAACATTAAATAAACATGATTAATATAAATGTAACTTAGACATAATCCGAAAATATCACAATTTTGATGGAGTTTAAAGCATATGTAAAAGTCGTGGTTTTAGAATTATCTCCACCACTTAGCAATGGATATGTTTCGCCCACGCTTGCCGGAAAACGGGAAACGACAACCGGAGTATAGTCTAAAAGCTGAAATCACAAGACAGAAAAACTTGAGGGTGGTTTTGAGTCCTCCTCCTCCTTCCCTCTTCCAAACTATGTATTACCCCCTTTCACCCCACACACATCTCACAAATATTTGATGTGCCATATATAGAGAGTGGGCCTTGATGGGCTTTTTTCCAATAACAATGGTAGAGAGTATTTGGTGCAATGGGCAGGCCCAATATTACGAGAGGAAACCATGTGTCTCAAGCTGGTCAATAAAACGAGTGTTCATCCTATTATGACTTGATATTTAATGTACATGCATTAACAAATTAGCATTAACAAAGTTGTCCATAACATGCTTTGGTTCATATTTGAGTGAATTATAATGATTATAGAAGTCCACACAAAAATATTCTAACAATCTCTCACGTGGATGACATAATCATACAACATTCACTCTATCGTAGAACATCTACCGACAAGAAACTCGTACAATAAACATATAGCTAAACTAATTATGCATAACATTGTATTGATAGGATACAAGTATTATACATAATTGGCGCTAGAGATTCATGGAAGCATGGCAACAACTTTAGGCAAATAACTAAATATATGGATCTAACAACAATGTATACATTGAGACTAATAACTAAATGTCTCTTTTGCAAACTTATCACTTTACTAACCCAAACATATGTGTCAATACAACATTGTACATAAAGTGACAAAGATCCTCAAACATTCATGTATTGTACAAAACATAAGCAATCTTTATTAATAACAGCATGTCACACATAATAGACTGTAAACTCTCACTAACTATTAAACCGTAATCTAACCCATACATATCGGATTAAGAAAATCTCAATCCAAAACCAGCACGTGAACACCTCCAATCCAACCCAATCCAATCCAAAAACTAGGGATTTTGCGGATTGGATTTGATAAATTCATAAATTGAACCTTAAAATTTATTGAAAAACTATAAATTAAGATTAACATAATATAACATAACATAATGCAAAAAAAATCCAATATATTACAACCTAATTAATGTCATAAGTAAATAAATTTTGTAGCATTACAAAACATTACAATTCCTAGTCTTAAATAAACTTTAGACATAAGTAAATGCCATAAGCAAATAATGTTAGTTTTCGTAATTGGGTTAAATTTCTTCTTCTTCTTCTTCTTCTTCTTTTAAGCATATAAACTTTAGACATAATACCATGTATAGTTTTAAGTATTTATTAAAATTTTGCATTTGCATATGTGTGTGTTTATTATATATAATTTATAAATATATATAGTTTGAATTTATAGATTATACGGATTGAGAGATACTCAATCTGTAACTAATCCATACATATCAAATAAAGATTTTTCCAATCTAAAATCAATACGTATTTTTTATAATCTAATTCAATCAAGCGAATTGGATTGGATTGAATTAATTAGATTGTCGGGTTTTGTAAACACCCCTGCTTAAAGTCACATCTTCAAGGGTACATGAGCACACCATTTATGCCACGTTGAAATTTAACAAATTGAAACATTCAAGACACAAATGCAAAAGACAATGGATATTAGGAGTTATGACGTTATATTAGGGACCATTTAAGGGTTTTTTTTTTTTTTTTCTTGAGGCTTGTTCAGTAAATACCTACACACTATAAATACTTGTTAGTTGAAATTTATTCATCAATTTAGTTTAAGTAATTTTTTGTGTTTTTGTTAAGTAGCCTTAATTCTATTTGTTAGGGGTTCGCTTTAAAATTTTGTTAAGTCTTTAATTGCCAGTTTGAGGTTCAAAACGGTTTAAGTGAGTTAAAATCATAGAGGCAATTCAAACTGGCGTTTGGTGAAATAATAACTGAAGCCAAGTCAAACTATAGAGACGGTTTTAATCTAGTCAAGACACCCAGAATTTAAACTTTGCCCCTTTCAAATTCATAACGTTGGAACCATTTTTTACAGTAACCATTCCAATTCATGTAATCCTTTCATAAATTATTGTTTTCCAAACATTATTTCTCATTTTAAGGGCATTTGGTTATGTTCTCAGAATTTTTTGAAATGTTTTCGCATGTTTTTTGGGGCAAAAATATTAAAAACACTCTCAACACAATTTTAAAAAAAAATTTATTTTTCAAAATAAAAACATTTTCACCTGTTTTGAAAACATTACCAAACAGCCCCATAATATTTTATTTTCATTTTAAACCTTTACATTTTAAATGTTAGTCTAAAATCATTGTTTAAACCATATAGTTTAAAGTCCACGGTTCAATAAATTTTAAACTATACCATTTTAAACCTACACATCAAACAAACCCTTTAAGACATGTTAATAATTTTTAGTTAAGTAAACTACATGAGGCCCTAATCAATTCTCTATTAACTTTTCAAATACTAATAACTTAGCTAGTTTATTTTTCTAATTTCTTTGAATAATGGAATCAATTACCCATTGGCTTACTTGACCTCTAACTCTTAAGTATGAATTTAGACAAATACAATGTTATTTTCTACATTTTCGTTTCATGATCAGTGCTGTGCGGTTCATGCCTATTCATTATTATCAGCGCCCACTACAGAGTGATAACAGTTCTATATAAAAGAAACATTGTGCTCTTTTTTCTCTTTTTCTTTCTTCTTTTTCTTCTTTTTTTTTTTTTTGCCTTTTTCCTCTTCTTTTTCTTTTCTTTTCTTTTCCTTTTTTTCCCCCCTTTGTTTTCCTTTGTCCTTCTTCATTTTTCATTTGCTTTTTTAGTATTTCGTTTTTGTTTCTTCTTACCTTTGTGAGTTTGTTTTTTCCCCCTACTGTCTTATAACTAGTCTCCTTAAAATCAAGAAAGAATAAAAAAAGAGAGAGAAAAAAAAAACAATTCACAAAACTTGAGAAATATCGTCAACTTGTCACGATAAGCAAAGAATGACACCCCCTCCCCCCCGATTGGCTTGGTGAAAGGACAATCATGTTTTTACTGTAATAATTATTTATCAATTCATCAAGCCAAGTCCTTTTCCAATTACTCAAAAAAAAAAAAAATCATCAAGCTGAGCCAACATTTTTATACTTCCAAGCTATACTTCAATACAACACACATTAACTTGTAGATTGTGTATGTTTCATAGCGCTATTTTTCTAGTCTATTTTTTCAGAACGTTTGATCTTGTGAAAGTTTGTATAAAAAGAAAAACTTTTTTTTCCCGACTAGGGTGGGGCCCGAGTTATAATATTTTTAACAATTAATAAAAATATTAAAATAAAGTTATAATATTTTTATTAAAATTCTACTTCAAGTTTTAAAATCTATTTTGGAAGCTGTTTTCGAGAGTCAAAACATTTCAAAAAATGACTTTTGGACTCAAGAAACGGCTTTTGGACTCAAGAAGTCAAAAGCAAAAGCAACTTCTAATATGTCCTTCTAAACAAGCCTTGAGATGGGTTACATTTATGTAGATGCATGTGGCCATTGTGGATTAACGTACATTTAATTTGGGAGTGCGTGTGTCTGATGTGTGCTTTGCTTGTTTGATGGCTGATGTGTGAGGCCTATGTGGCAACACTATAGGTTGTAATGCAACAAATGGGAAGAAGAGCAAAGTTTGCGAGTTTAGCTACAGTGGGGTATTGTCATTGCTTCATGACTCTGTGTCTCCACAATTATAGTTAATGATTTCTGGATGGGCACTTCTATATGTCTCGATCGGGCTATAGCTCGGTCCTCTCACAATAGTACTCATGAAGGAAATAAGAACCTCTTAAGGGAGGTTTAAGGTTCGAACCATAAGGGACACGAAAGAAAAACCTGAGGGACCAATGGTACTCATGAAGGAAATAAGAACCTCTTAAAGGAGGTTTAAGGTTCGAACCATGAGGGACGCGAAAGAAAAACCCTGAGGGACCAGTGGGCCCCAGAGGGGACAGTACGGATGAGTGGGCCCGGTTACGCAGCAATAAGAGCCAATTATGCCGGGGGTTTCCTACCAAAGAAGGATCCTCTATATTTGGACACTTGCCAACTTCTGGAAAAAAAGACAAAAATGTTAGAGAGCCCTAATCATTCTTAATCATATATGTAGTTAGAATAATATGAGAGTGACAAAGGGATTTAATTATGAGACGATTGAGACATGAACCATGCTCCATTAATTCCATGACGCATTAAGAAAATGATATCCAAATTCCTTCCCATAAATACACCAATATTCACTCGCATTCTCCATATAAAAGAAAAGAAAATTTTTTTCTTCTTCTTAGAGAGAGGGAGAGAGAGAGAGAGAGAGAGAGAGAGAGATGGATGCAAAGGTAGTGAAGAAAGAATCATCTTCCCATGAAGATATCCGTATGATAAGAGAAGCCATGAGGGTGATTTTTATCATACTCTTCATGGGATTCCTTTTCATTTGGATCATCATGCCCACCAACACCTATAAGCAGAAATGGCAGCCTCGTATCAAAGCCAAAGTTAGTACTTCACCGTACTTCGGATCACAAGGTTCGAACTTATAATTGTACTCGTAATATTATTAATATCTATTTTAATTCTGAATTATTTAATTTACGTATAATTATCTAATATCATGACTTGTTTAAATACACAGGTTTGACACTTCTGCTCTACACATTTCCTATGCTGCTCTTTGCGGTTTTGGGATGCTTCTACATCCATTTGGGAAAAAAATTGGACGGTCATGATCATAACATTCAAAGGTTAATCTCACATATACATAATTACCTTGATTTATGAAATTCTTTTTCATAATATTAAACAAATGACAAACTCACACACTTTTTTTTTAGTTGGGTTTTGATCAACGGCAGCGGCGAAAAACAGCGATTCGCGTTCTGGAGACGGCCTATACTTGTTAAAGGCCCTCTTGGAATTGTCTCTAGCATAGAGCTAGCCTTCTTTGTCATGTTCATTGCGCTCCTCGTTTGGTCTTTCTCAACTTACTTGCACAACAGCTTTGCCAAGATCACCCCAAAGTCACATGTATGAAAATGATACGTGTATGTTAATGTGTTTGACAGGTGGGAATCCAAGCTGGATAGTGCAGCACTGAGATTAGGGCTAGTCGGGAACATCTGCCTGGCTTTCCTCTTCTTCCCGGTGGCGCGGTGCTCGTCGGTGTTGCCGTTATTCGGCTTGACGTCTGAGGCAAGCATCAAGTATCACATATGGCTAGGGCACCTTGTCATGACACTCTTCACAGCTCACGGCCTTTGTTACATTATCTTTTGGGGCGTTACACATGATATTTCTCAGGTAGTTTAAAAATTTCTTCGATCACTTATACTCAAATAAAATCTTTTTTTTTTTCCAAAAGGGGAAGAAAACATATACGATCTAAATTAATTAAAACTAATTTACAATATAACTTTCTCAAAAAAAAAAAAAACAATATAACTGTCTTAGTCATGAAGGGTTAAAATCCCTTAAACTTTTTCCTTAATACAAGGGTGTGTGTATATATAGTAGGTTAATTAAATTGCACTTATCTATTCATGATTGGTAGCTTACTATAATATATGCTATTAATTGCACAAAAATGTAATATAAATATACCAAATAAAACTTTTTATGCCTTCTTTAAGAAATAATATTTTTTTTTCCCAAGCAATTAAAGAAGACATGCTTTTCTTCATTCTTATTATCTCTGCAGACACCCACGAAAGTGTCTTATCTTGAAAAACTGTTACTTTTTTTTTTTTTTCTAGTGCTTGCCTATTATTTGCTTCTCATAAAAATTGAAAATAAAATGTAAACTGCATAAAATGCTACAATTATAAACGTGTAAGTTGAGGAAACGATATGCGTGTGGGTTAATTTCTTTGTCCTCATCCTTTTCCAAAACCTTTTTTTAACATGGGTTAGAGGATTTAAATTTCATAAATTTTAAGGTAGAGTCGCGTGTAGATTTACTATTGAGCGAAGTCTATAAAATAGCAACAAAACCTATTTTCTTTTTAACAATTTTATAATGAAAACAAAATGGATTATTATAGCTAGAAGAAATTTAAATATCTCAACTTGTTAGTTCTTTTTAAAAACAATTTATTAATTCTTCTTACGAGTACGAAGTTATCATTGGGAAAGAACATTATTTTCTTAAAAAGGGGGTTATCAAGCAAAATGCATACATAGGTATAAGTTTTTTTAGGGACATGCATAGTAAATTAGACAATCACACAAACGCTAATATTGAATGTTAAACGAAGATGGGGAACTCGCTAAGTAACATCGTTGTTACATTGCAACGTGATTGACCGATGATTTTAACATAAATATATATATATATATATATATATATATATATATATATTATTCGCATATATACGCATTGGTGGGGTCCCTTGGGTTGACTTTAGGGAGAAGAATCTAATTGGTGGGGTCCCTTTGTCTCAGTGGGGCGCACGTGTACGACGGAGGCATGAGTGGAGGAGTTGACTTGTAGTTTACCCAGTGTCTTTGGAAGTGGATTGAACCTTAAAACATTCTAGGCCCACTTGATTGCCCTTTTCATCGGCCCATGTGAGAGTTCTTTTTCTTGGCCCATAATGAGCAGCTCAATTGGATACACCCACTGTTCCACACTATGGAGCTAGTCATTGGCTGAGGAATTGCAGTTGGAAGCTGTGAAAGTCAATAATTGGTTAAATTATTTGGTCTCATCTTGAAAATGAAATATAACACTTTGAATTAGAATTAATCATATGAAATAGGGAACTAATAAACATCTTTTAATTAATTAATCAACTAATTATTTGTTTAGGGAAAACTAATCAAGTGATTCTACTTTCATATGTTTTGAAAATTCCCTCTTCTACTAACTTGACTAATCCTCCATCATTATTTGAATAGAGATAGTTATATGTTTGGTGTGTAAATGGTTTTCCAATAAAAAAATGCTTCACAAACGAGCCATGTCATGTTGCAAATTCAAATGTATAAGGTTAAGTCAACCGTACTAGAAAATGCTTTATTTATTTATTTTAATCCACTTCTTGATGAAATTTACATCATTTTATCTTCATATCCCAATTTACAAAGTGAAGTTAAAAAAAAAAAAAACAAACAAAATATATGTTCTTCCATTGTTGCAGATGATTAAGTGGGACAAAATTGGGATATCAAATGTAGCAGGAGAAGTGGCTTTGCTCGCAGGACTGGCCATGTGGGCAACAACTATTCCTCGCATAAGGCGAAATTTTTTTGAGCTTTTCTTCTACACTCATTACCTTTACATCATCTTTGTCATATTCTTTGTCCTCCATGTTGGCATCTCCTACTCTTGCATGATGCTCCCTGGTTTTTACCTCTTCTTAGTCGACCGTTATTTGAGATTCTTACAATCCCGCAAAAGTGTCCGTTTAATTTCTAGTCGCGTTTTAAACTGTGAATCCGTGGAACTCAATTTCTCCAAAAATCCAGGTAAGATATTTTATCAACTAAAATACTATTCTTTTTTCAAAAGTCCCAATTATAATAAATTGTTTTGTTATTGTTTTTTCTAGGCTTGACATACAATCCAACGAGCACTATTTTCATAAATGTGCCAAGTATCTCCAAGCTTCAATGGCATCCTTTTACCATTACTTCTAGCAGCAATTTGGAACCGGAGAGGCTCAGTGTTGTCATTAAGGGAGAAGGAAGTTGGTCTAAGAAGCTTTACCAAATGCTTTCATCGCCGGCTTTTACTTTCGATAGGCTTGAAGTCGCTGTTGAGGGACCTTATGGACCTGTTTCAACTAATTTTCTAAGGTATCCAAACTCTAATGTCACATGTATAATATGTTAATTAATGGTTTGATCTCAACTCATGCTACTTCCATTTTTTTGTAACGTCACTTTCAGTCAAAGTCAGCCTTTTGTCACTAGAATGAACTACCAGAGTTATGCTAAGAGCTACAAGCCTCTAATTCTTTAATAGTGAGAGCAAAAAAATCACATAAGAAAAAACAAGTAAAGAAGAACAGACTACAATGCTTCGAGAGTTACGTTTTTTTTCAGTTGCTGTGATAATTTACTTTCATGTTATATTTTTTTTTGTTTTTTAACCTCTTTTTAAATGAAAAAAAAAAACACTGCCTCTTTGAATCAAGGCAACAATTAGACTTCGCAGCTTAATTAACTAGTAGATAACAATTAATAAGCTAAATACCGGCAGTGACATTTAAGACTTTCTATCAAGACTAAGGACCTTGTAAACTTTTGGCAGGCACGACAAGCTTGTCATGGTGAGTGGAGGAAGTGGCATAACACCTTTCATCTCTATAATCCGAGAGCTCATCTTCACCACCACAACCCTCAAATGCAATACGCCGCGAGTGCTTCTGATCTCCGCCTTCAAGAACTCCGCAGAACTCTCAATGCTAGGCCTTATTCTTCCACTTACAGGAACCCCAACTGACCTTACCAACCTTGACCTACAAATTGAGGCTTACATAACAAGAGAGAAACAACCCAAGCCAGAAAACTCCAAGCCTCTAATTCTCACCAAATGGTTCAAACCCCACGTAACCGATTCGCCTATTTCGGCCACGTTGGGTCCAAATAGTTGGCTTTGGCTTGGAGGCATAATAGCATCATCATTTGTCATCTTTCTCATCTTAATTGCGGTCATCACTCGCTACTACATTTACCCAATTGACCACAATTCCAATGAAGTGTTCTCTTACTCTCTGAGGGGCGTGCTCAATATGTTGGCCATTTGCTTCTCCATAGTTGTGAGTGCTAGTTTGGCAGAGTTGTGGAATAAGAGACAGAATGCTATGGAGGCAAGGCAGATTCAGAACTTGGATGGATCGTCGCCGATCAGGTCACCGGAGTCGTTGTTTTGCAATGCCGAAAGAGAGTTGGAGAGCCTTCCTCAGCAGTCTCTTGGTCAAGCCACTAAGGTGCACTATGGTGAAAGACCTGATCTTAAGAGTAAGTAAACACTTGAACAAACAATAGTGCATTTTGAGGAACTTTTTCAGGACTACAGATTGTGAATATGGGCTTTTCGTTTTGATCTGTTTTGTTTTGGCAGAAATTTTGTTTGATTGCAAAGGAACGAGCATTGGAGTTCTTGCTTGTGGACCAAAGAAGCTGAGGCATGAAGTTGCCAACATTTGCTCGTCGGGATTGGCAGAAAATCTGCATTTCGAGTCTATTAGCTTTAGCTGGTGACTTGTGTGCTTGCTTGTATGAATCAATCAAGGGAAAAAAAAAAAAAAAAAGGCACACTTTAAGTTGCTAAAATGAAGCTTGTGGTTTTGATGCATATTTAATATTTCCTCTTTTTTTTTTCTTTTTTTTTTTTTTTTTTTTTTTTTACTTCAGCCTATTGTGTCCTCCTTTAACTACAAATGTAATCGGAATGGTCGAATAAGATATCATAAATTACTAGTTTGTGTGCAAAATGTTAATGTTTACAAGTAGCATATTTTTGCATGTGAGAGATTTACACTGTAACAGTTGAAACTAATAAGTTTTAACTTTATTTTTAAACAAAGACAAATGCTATTTACTACAGAAAACTGCTATGCAAAACTAATAAAAAGTGGTATATCATTTGATTGAATCATGACAGAACATTAGAGAAGAGAAAAAAAGAATAAAGAAAAAAAAAAGGAAAGGAGGGGGTTGGGGAACTCATGTGATAGGCCACTAACACTTTCTTTGATAGGAGGGATGAGAATTAGGAAGTATGGAAAGTTGAGTGTAGAAATGATGAAATTATAGTAATTTTTTATGTTGTTTGAAAGGATAAAGAGAGAGTTAAAAAGATAGATAATAGTTATTTATAAAATTATTATATAGTATATTTATATTTTTTGTTAATAATTTAGTTAGATGGTAAAGTAGTCTTTTCAAAACTTAATATGAAAAGATTATTTGCATTAGGGGTGCGCAAATAATCCAATCATCCAAAATAACCAGCAAATCCATCCAAAATAACTTGGACATCCAATTATTATTGGATTGGATTTAGATGGAATTTTCATACATCTAATTGTATTGTGTTAGACATTAAATTTAAATATTTAAATAGCATACTTTTAAAAATATTTAAGTACATAATATTTACAGAATCACGTTCTCTTTTACATTTAAATTTCTAATTTTACTCTCTTCTTTGTCTTCTTTTGCTTTTCATGTTTTTCGTTCTCTCTACTGCTTCGTGTTTTTCTCTACATCATTCTTTATGAAAATAAATTTATTTTTAATTGAAGTGGGCTATTTACTAAAAAAATATTATATTTTAATTTATTTTTTTTTCTTAATTAATGATGTCATAATTCCCTAGAGATTTAAGGAATTTTGATGAAAGGATGCTCAATCCAATCATCCAATCTAAATCCAATACAATGGATATAAGACTAGATTGGATTGGATAGTAGCAAAACATTGAATTAGATTGGATGGATTTCAGTGAAATTTTATTGGACCAAATTAGACAATATATAATATATATAAAAAAGCTGGTTTCGATCCAATGCCCATCCCTAGTTTGGATCCTTCTATTAATGGAAGGGTCTAATTTAATAGGCCAGAAAAAAGACCACATTACTCCAGCTCTTTTCTCTTTCTTCCTCTCCCTACAACCAAACAAATGTTTGACTTTTCCTTTCATCTCTCTTGCCCCACCCTTCTCCCTTTGTCCATCTCTCCCTCCCACTAAACATAGTGTGACTGCCACATTGTGATAATATATTCAGTGAAGATAAATAACTTATCCTAATACTAGTACTGGACAAATTGGTCTCTTTAAAAAGTGCTTTACCTAAAGTCGGTTATCAAATCTAAGTATTTAATATAGTTTTGACTATTAACGATGTAAACTATGACGGGAATTCTCCTTGGAGTGGAGCATGCATGCTCTAGCTACAATCTTATTTTCCACAATACTAGTACATATTACAACTCAAAATCATTAAAGCCTTAATCTTGATTCATTAATGCGAATCGGTTCACTTGTAGAAGCTTTCAGTGTGAGCATTGCCCACCCTTTTATCCTTCGATTTATGCAAGCTGCTGAAAGAAAATGGAGAATTTGTTGGTTATTCTCTCTATTGTTAGGATTGTTTTGATCCGTAATATCTTCAAGTTTTATAAATTGTCGTACTTTTCTTAATTTGATATGCTTCTCATATGATTAGTGACGTGATAATTTAGAATTGCATAACTCTTCTAGAGGTTTATATATATATATATATATATATATATGGACGAGTTTTCAATGGTTACGTCTCCACCAATGGTTACCAATCTTATTATTATAATAAGTGTATACCTCAAATATACTTGATGATGTTGTGTTTATATGATTTGCTATGGCAGGCCAAGCATTAACTGATTAACTTTAAGTATTAATTAAACAAAATTCTTTTTTTTCCTCTCAACTTTTAATAACTAATATAGGAATGTCAACTACATTACTAATAACACTAATCAAAATTTACGTAATCTTCATGGTATTTCTCTTAATTTCTCCACCTCTCTCCTATTCACATCTCAATAGTTTTTTTTAAGAGGACCTCAATAGTACTTACAATGATTCCCTTCAAAAGAAAAATAGTAACAATAATCCATTTCCATTATGTCACTGAAAAAGCAATATTGAGAAAACACAGTGCAAATTTAACTATCAGAAATTAATGACCTACTATAGGATTATGCACGTTTTAATAACTATAGAAATGTAGTTACTGGTAGCATGAAAAGCTAATGAGGTTGCAAACTCCCTTTGCTGGTAGCATAAAAAGTTTTGACATGTTTCAAAAAGAGAAAATTTTTTGTTAATTTTATTGATCCTTTGCTTCATATTCATCTTTTTTGGAGGTGTTTTTAGTGATTTCAGAATTTGTTTGCATAAAAATAAAGTTACAATTGTTCTTAGGATTATTGAACTATAAGGCAAATATTGTAATTGCCATGTTCTCTACGATTTAATTAGGTTCATATGATAGTACTAGAGACGGTTTTTTTTTTTTTTTTTTTGTCTCTAAAAAGGTTTTAGGGACAAAATTTTGATTTTAGAACAAATTTTTTTGACCCTAATTGTTCTTTTTTTTTTTTTGTAGTGATTGATACAAAACAAATATTTTTTTTCCCAAGTTATTATCCATTCATTTATTTTGTTTAAGAGTATAAGAGCAAGTACATTTATATAACCATTTGTTTCCCTTATTCTTTGTCTTCTACCAAATATATTGAAAGAAAAACTATTTCAGCTACCTCTTTTCTATCTCTCTCACTATAATAATAAAAATGCTTGGACACAAATAAAAAAAAAAGAATAAAAAAACTTCACTTAAACCAGTATTAAATTTCTTCAATTTATTTACAATTGCATAGAATTTTAATAAGATTTTCTTTCTTCCCTTTAAAACCCAAAGAATAAAAGTGTCAGAACAACTATCTATATTGAGGGGGAAAAAACAAAGAGAACTGAAAAAAACAATGTAGAATATATAAATAATGAAAGGGTTTTGGTTTTAAATGAATAGACAGAAATTGAAGGGAGAAAAAAACATTTGTAGAAGTTGATATGGCAAATATATTGGAATATTAGATCAAGAACTAAAGTAGGTGCAGTGGGACCCACCGGGTGGGGCCTACCCCACTCAGAGGGCCGGGCCATAGCCCGGTGAGAAAAAAAAAAAGTTTTTCTAAAAATAATAGTTGAAATTTAAAAATGTCTTCTCAGCAATAAACGACTTTTATGATCTATGCTTTAGCAGCTAACTGCTGGGATTAGCCCACCGGTTGGGGGGGAAGGTCTATGTGTTAGGTCATTGGTTCAATCTTGGAAAAAAATGTTTAAAAAAAAAATAAAAAAATAAAAAAAAAACAAAACACTAATATGAATCCAGGAAGTATTGTCGTCTTTGAATATGTAATATGAATTATTGTTTATTTATTTGTAGTTTCCCTTCTATCACTCCTTTAAATTCGTTTTAAAAAAAATTACCTTTGCTACATATGAAAGGGAAATTCTATTTGCACCCCTCTAAAGATACTCCAAAATAACAAATATTAAGTTTAAAATTAAAATTATGTATTTTTAATATTAAAATTTATTATATTCCTCAAATACTCCTCACAATACATCCTAATAAACAATTACTATTAAACAGCCAAATCCCAAAATCCTTAACAATATCCACATTTTTTATATAACTCAGTTTTTCCCCCTTAAACGGTACATTATGTTAGTTTATAATTTGCAGGCTTGTAACTTTCCCTTTTTTTTGTTCTTTTGTTTTGTTTTTTTTTTTTTTTCCTTTTTTGCTACGATACTTGGGGTTCAATATCAAAGCAAAAACTAAAAGAACAAAACAAAAAGACATGGTTAATCGGTAACATCGGCAAAGTAAAAACAAAAAGAACAAAAAAACACCGTAAATACAAAAAAGGACAAAATTGAACCTTTGGTATCTTAGCCGACGGAAAAATTTTTAAAAAAAAAAAAGAAAAAAAGCCAAAATAGAAAGAACCAAAAAAAAAAGAAGAGAAAGTTACATACAAACCTAAAAAAAATAGCAATCTCTACAGTAAAAAAAAAAAGAAGAGGAAAAAAATTGAGTTAAAATATGGAGATTGTTTGCATTGGCTTTTTAAAACTAAAATGTTCGTTGGGGTATACCATGAGGGGGTGTTTGAGGAATATAATATATTCTGATATTAAAAGCACGTAATTTCAAATTTTAAACTAAATATTTGTTATTTTGAGGCTTTTTAAGAAAATATAATAGAATTTGTTTGCGGGAAACGAGTCTGCGAAAAGAAACAAAATGTGGGCCCCACGTATATTTCACATCCCGGCCCAGCCCGGGTCAGGATGTTTAGAATACTCTTTCCCAACCAGGTTACAATCAATTGATGGGAAATTGTGGGAAATGAAACAAAAGGTTTAAGCTAGGTTGTGCCTAAATTATAAGACGCAAAAACAGTAACATATCAAATTGAAAACTCATAATCTGCACAACAAACTTGTACATGTAGCCTCCTCCCTATCTCCCCCTCTCTCCGAAAAAAAAAAAAAGAAAAATTATACAGAACATGGATAGAAAAATAAAATAAGGGGAGTAGAATAAAACTGAGAGCCAATGTATGCATTGGACTGAAAAAAAAAAAAAAAAAAAGGTTTCCTAACTTGTATATCCACATAATCCATGTAACTCCAAAGGAGATGAGTAATTCAATTACTTCTATAGAAAGATGTACGTGAAACAGTAATTTAACCTCGTTGATGACTGCTTTATCTATACTTTGTTGCTTGTTCATCTGCCTTATTTGATTGCCATTTGTTACTCTGAGAAAAGTGGTCTCAATAACAAATCGCGCTTGACATGAATTGGTTTTGTTTGTTAGGCACGGCCCAGAATTGCAAATCCAAACGTACCCCCTTCCTTACTCCTCTTCCAAGCTCACAAAAGATGAAACTTTCCCTTCCAAGTCTTTGAGCAGATCGTGATACTCGACAAACGCTGCATGGGACTGAAAAAGCACAGATTATTACACAACGTTAGCCGATGGCTACAGTCGTCGTTGTTATCCTTGGAAAACGCGTTTAAGAAACTGAACCTGAAGGGTGATGCTATATGCCTTCCATAACCGCATATCGTGCCGGAAAAGATCTAATAGGACCTGTAAAATTTTTCAGAAGTTATAGAATGACATAAATGGGCAAAAGCATGGCCATAACAGAGAATATATATATATTCTCAGGTTCTATTCTGCAGAAAATTTCCTCAGCATGGAATGAAGATCAGCGTACCTCGGATCGTCTTAAAAGAGTGGCAAGGACGACAATCCACTCTTTGAACTTGACAGAGCACATATGTGCCGAAAGGAATTCGGCATCCAATCAACTCTGCAGTGTTCCCATTTGCAGCTGGAAATATAAAAGAGCATGTTTAGAGAGTGAAAGACGTTGAAAGCTTCGGCTAATAAATAAAGAAGGAACATTCTACGGCTCTGGCTTCTTCCTAAGCATGACATGATGTATTAGTCATCACAAAATTCGAGATGTGATCAAGTCATATCTTAAAAAATAATAATAATATCTCTCCGTTGTAACTGGAAACTGATTCTTGTTGGTAATTCCGTTAGTAAGTGAATGAAGATTTATAGCTACTTCATCATAGACCATAAGATAAACCATATATAAAAGTAAAAATAAATAAATATTCCCCCCGAATTTCAAGCCTTGTAACAATGTGCTCTTCTCCCCTGACCTCTAGAAAAGTAATCAAAATTCCCCGTTTACTTTGGGCCAGAGGAAAGGTTGCTAACCGCTTAATTGTCGCAATGTAGCATGTACAAAATATAAAGCATTTTAAAATAGAGGATTTTCAGATAAAGGGGATGCCTTTTGCCCAATTAATTCAAGCCCAGAAGCGAAATTCTCCAACCGAGCAGAACCATATCTCTCCCGTTGAAGATATTCCTGAAATAAATTGTAAATAACTCAAAAATCGTTTGGCCATAAAGCATATTTCTAAATAAAAAATGAAAGCTATTCTTACCACTAAATCAAACTGAGTGCCCTTCACAAAAGCTACAAGCTTTGAAAGTTCTTTTCCTGACATCAAATAGCTAGCATGGTTTTCTAAGATGTTCTTAACAGAAGCAACATGACCACTCTGTTCCTTGAATGAGGTGCTGTGCAGAAGAAAAAATAATATATTCCTGATTAGTACTTATTCATTAACAAAACTTCAGAATCCAAGACACAGAACATTTCATGGAAATGTATATCAACCTTTTATCTAAAGACTGCTTCCCGTAACTGGAAGGGAAAAGGAAATAACCCAAGAATCTTGGAGATAGTCTGTCCGATTCAGTTGATGCTGGTTCCAACTCCCTTCCTGATCTCAGCAAGAACCTCACCTAAGAGCCCAAAGAAAGAAACTATTACTTCCTGTTGGATTATCCTTTCAACTAAAAGTAACACATATTAACAGATAAAAGAAGTACCAGTTCTCCTGCAAGCTCATATAAAGATTCATCAAGGGTTGCCTGCATGATTTTGTGACAATCCTCAGAGACATTATTTAACAGATCAAAGATAGAAAAAGCAAATGACTTTCCCCCCATATGGGGCCTACTAGAATATATGTACCTGTAATAAGCGTAAAGCACAGTACTGGCTCACTGCAGGACCTTCAAGTTTAGCAATCACCTACACGTTGAACATAAAATAAATCCCTTTTCATTCGGAAATTTGCAATCCAAAAAATTTCTTTTTTTTTTCAAATTATGCTTTTCAAAACAGTGCAATATGAATTCGCCATCCGTACTCTGGCTGGTCAACATAAATTGACTCTGTCCTAAAAATTTACTTCTAAAGGGAAAAAAAAAAAGGAAAAAAAAAGAGAGAGAAAATCTTGTGCGGAAGTTACATCCAAACTGCCTATCCCATGCGAGCAAATATATCAAGAATGTAGTGATAAAACCAATTAAATAGAATTAGCTGTCTTTCCTAGTTGGTATGCTATGGAAATATTAGGAAGACATTAATAAATAAAATCTATTTTCTGACAACAACCCGAAAATGTCAAGGAAAACATAGAAATTCTTACGAGTATGTAGCAAGCTCCGGTGCGATACCATCTTCGTTGGAAACATTCCTCGAATAACCTGAAATGTCAAAGTAAATAAATCAAAAGCTTTCCTATTAAGAAAATGACAGCAATAAAGATTGAAGCAAAGTTTACAGCATGTTTGGAGCATATTATGCACTCGGTTCTAAGATATTAATCAATCAACTGAAGAATCAAATCCTCAAATCAATTTCTAAAAAACTAATCCTAAAATTTGTATGAGCAGCATGAAAACACAGGTCAACTGAACTACTGTAGTTTGTCGATTCTTTTCCTCTTTCGCTTCTAGAACATGCACGTCAAACAATCTCCATATCTGTTTTTATGAACAGAATGTAAGCAAGGAACATGATGGATCTAACTGCACGCAATGCCCATTTTTTGTTTTTTGAAGTATGCAATTCATGACTTGATCCTTCTTGTCGTATAATTATATTTTATGCATAAATGGTTTCATTTCTTGTAAAGAAAAAATTATGTACATATAATGGCAGGCATCCTGAGAACAATTTCCCATCAGGGTGCCAAACTCATCCATTTGGATGACACTTATTTTTCATTTTGATTATAGCATTTTTGCACAAGTTCTCAAGATATATTTCTAGCACTCTATGAATAAGAAGAAAATCCTTAAAATCCCCAGCATAAAGTTCATAACAGCCAAGCAAGATACTCTGTTGATCGTCCAGCAGCCGAGAACAAATCTGCCCAGTGTCTGCCGTCAGTTTTTCTGGCAACACTCACAACCACATCAAGATACTCCGGAAAATTTCTGATCAATTCGCATGTCTTCCCTAGAAGAGAATAAGTCTTCGATTTAGGAACAGATATCTGATTCTTGTTAACACTTTGCCTGCAAATAAATTATGCACGAGCTTTACAAGTCAAACATCATGTAGATAATCATGAGGATGGTACATAAATCAACAGAGAACACATCGAAAACATGAACATTAATGGCAGAAGAAGCAAAAGCATAGGAAAAGAGCAGACACAGAAATGCTGCACACAATATTAAGAACACACACACAAATGCATATACGTAATATTCAATAACTTTCTCTTTGTTCAGAGCAAAGAAAAAAAAAAGTAAAACTTTTTTGATTGCTAAATGGTTGGTGGACTGGAGGAAGGTACATCCAGGATCCCGTTCACAAAAATACCTAGTGAAATGGGGTACATATGGCTCTCATTCTAATAATTTGCCAATATAGTTGGTTAATTAGAGAAAGATTTAGCGTTAATCTCACATTAAAGATCGGGTCTTTGGGTTTAAACAAAACTTCATTCACTAAGAAAAAAAGTGAACTTGGGTAGCCAAGTACAAAAAAGTAACACGTAATTTGCTGTTCAACAAAGCTACTGTAGATATTTGTCCCCCGTAATTTGAAAAATGTTCAAAGACCCGACTCTGAATGAGGTACTTTTACTTCTTGTGTTCAGACGTACCTGGATATTTCTGCATCAAACACCGCAAAGAGAAGCCACTCCAAACAATGAGAAAAATGAGGCTTCTCTGCTGATAATTGAGCCAACCTCAAAGCCTCTTCCCTTTTGTCCCTCTATCATTCAAGGAAAAAAGACAAACAAAAAAAATAAAATAAAATAAGAGTCAGTCAAGTAGAATATCTCCAACCAAGAACATGTCAGCAACATCTATTGGCAAGCTGCAAGCAAAAACCACCAGTGTAACCATGTTTTATTACGAGTCAGCAATTCACGGATATATTAAAAGAAACACACGATCAGTGCACTGAGCTTTTTAAGGAAATTATGTTCTATGATTGAAAGGAGAATTATCCTATGGAAAATTTTGACCAGAGGCAGTTTATATAGACCTTCCCAGCAACCTCATTGCACCTGTGTTTGAACAATATTTTAAAACAATGAGATAGAAACCAAGGTCTCAAGCTCACCGACTGGCCAACATCTGGTTCATGACCTTAAAAGACTAACCAAATAACGGGTCTTCAGTTTCATGTCAAAGAGAGAATAATACCTGAAGAAGGTGCCTTAAAAGGCAATGCAATATGGTTTGAGCTTGAGGAGTTGGCTCAAAACGTTTGAACCATTTTTTACAGTAACCATTCCAATTCATGTAATCCTTTTATAAATTATAGTTTTCTAAACATTATTTCTCATTTTAAGGGCATTTGGTTATGTTCTTAGAATTTTTAGAAATGTTTTCGCATGTTTTTTGAGGTAAAAATCTTAAAAACACTCTCATTATAATTTTTGAAAAATATTATTTTTCAAAATAAAAATATTTTCATCTGTTTTGAAAACATAACTAAACGGCCCCATAATGTTTTATTTTCATTTTAAACCTTTATATTTTAAATGTTAGTCTAAAACTATTATTTAAACCACACAGTTTAAAGCCCCCGGTTCAATAAATTTTAAACTATACCATTTTAAACCCACACATCAAACAAACCCTTTAAGACGTGTTAATAATTTTTAGTTAAGTAAACTACATAATGCCCTAATCAATTCTCTATTCTGTTTTCAAATACTAATAACTTAGCTAGTTTATTTTTCTAATTCCTTTGAATAATGGAATCAATTACCCATTGGCTTACTCGACCTCTAACTCTAAGTATGAATTTAGACAAAATACAAAGTTATTTTCAACATTTTCGTTTCATGATCAGTATTATGCGGTTCATGCCTATTCATTATTGTCAGCGCCCACTACAGAGCGATAACAGTTCTATATAAAAGAAACATTGTGCTCTTTTTTCTTTTTTTCTTTCTTCTTTTTCTTCTTTTTTTTTTTTTTGTCTTTTTCCACTTCTTTTTCTTTTCTTTTCTTTTCTTTTTTTTTCCCCTTTTTCTCCCCTTTGTTTTCCTTTGTCCTTCTTCATTTTTCATTTGCTTTTTCAGTATATCGTTTTTTTTTCTTCTTACCTTCGTGAGTTTGTTTTTTCCCCCACTCTTTTATAACTAGTCTCCTTAAAATCAAGAAAGAATAAAAAAAGAGAGAAAAAAAAAACAATTTACAAAACTTGAGAAATATCATCAACTTGTCATTATAAGCAAAGAATGACACCCCTCTCCCTCGCCGTTTCGCTTGGTGAAAGGACAACCATGTTTTTACGGTAATAATTATTTATCAATTCATCAAGCTAAGTCCTTTTCCAAATACTCAAAAAAAAAAAAAAATCATCAAGCTGAGCCAACATTTTTATACTTCTAAGTTGTACTTCAATACAACACACATTAACTTGTAGATTGTGTATGTTTCATAGCGCTATTTTTCTAGTCTATTTTTTCAGAACGTTTGATCTTGTGAAAGTTTGTCTAGAAAGAAAAACTTTTTTTCCCCGACCAGGGTGGGGCCCACTATTGTGAGAGGACCGAGCTGTAGCTCGATGGAGACGTATAGAAGTGCCCATCCAGAAATCATTAACTATAATTGTGGAGACACAGAGTCATGAGCCAATGACAATATCCCACTGTAGCTAAACTCGCAAACTTTGCTCTTCTACCCATTTGTTGCATTACAACCTATAGTGTTGCCACATAAGCCTCACACATCAGCCATCAAACAAGCAAAACACACATCAAACACATGCATGCCCAAATTAAATGTACAATAGTCCACAATGGCCACATGCATCTACATAAACGTAACCCATCTCAAGGCTTGTTTGGAAGGACATATTAGAAGCTGCTTTTGCTTTTGACTTCTTGAGTCCAAAAGTCATTTTTTGAAATGTTTTGACTCTCGAAAAGAGCTTCCAAAATAGATTTTAAAACTTGAAGTAGAATTTTAATAAAAATATTATAACTTCATTTTAATATTTTTATTAATTGTTAAAAAGTTTTAGGATCATTTCGACTGAATTATACTCTTTAGAATGGTAGTTTCGAACGTTTATGGAAGGACCACTACTTTTGCTTTTTTGGTTCAACTAATTTAAAGTTAATCATAATCATAATCATAATGATTTGTATTGGGTTTTGTCATTTCATATACCTTTTTTATTTTTATAAGATTTTGACAAGATCTAGCATTAAAACATGCACTATATATATGCTCAGTAACGATTTCCTACCAAAGAAAGCTTCCAGAGTTAATGGTCCTATTTTTAGGGTCGACAACACCTAATAGCAACCAAGGTGTAGGATCCTCTAAATTTGGACACTTGCCAATTTCTGGAAAAAAAGACAAAAATATTAGAGAGCCCTAATCATCCTTAATCATATATGTAGTTAGAATAATATGAGAGTGACAAAAGGATTTAATTATGAGACGATTATTTGATAGCAATTTGGAACATTACTTGGATCATCAAAAGTTGCATGACCCTTGCAAGTGTGCTAGTTGACTTGTGGATTATAATCAGATTCATAATTCCCCCATTTGCGCAAAGTGCCACGTAATCTTGTGCAGAAAAGAATCTGGTCCTTACGATGGTCTAGCGTGAGACAGGAACCATGCCTCGTTAATTCCATGACGCATCAAGAAAATGATATCCAAATTCCTTCCCATAAATACACCAATATTCACTCGCGTTCTCCACATAAAAGAAAAGAAAATTTTTTTCTTCTTCTTAGAGAGAGAGAGAGAGAGAGAGATGGATGCAAAGGTAGTGAAGAAAGAATCATCTTCCCATGAAGATATCCGTATGATAAGAGAAGCCATGAGGGTGATTTTTATCATACTCTTCATGGGATTCCTTTTCATTTGGATCATCATGCCCACCAACACCTATAGGCAGAAATGGCAGCCTCGTATCAAAGCCGAAGTTAGTACTTCAACGTACTTCGGATCACAAGGTTCGTACTTATAATTGTACTACTCGTGATATTATTAATATCTATTTTAATTCTGAATTATTTAATTTACGTATAATTATATAATATCATGACTTGTTTAAATACACAGGTTTGACTCTTCTGCTCTACACATTTCCTGTGCTGCTCTTTGCGGTTTTGGGATGCTTCTACATCCATTTGGGAAAAAAATTGGATGGTCATGATCATAACATTCAAAGGTTAATCTCACATATACATAATTACCTTGATTTATGAAATTCTTTTTCATAATATTAAACAAATGACAAACTCACACACTTTTTTTTTTGGTTGGGTTTTGATCAACGGCAGCGGCGAAAAACAGCGATTCGCGTTGTGGAGACGGCCTATTCTTGTTAAAGGCCCTCTTGGAATTGTCTCTAGCATAGAGCTAGCCTTCTTTGTCATGTTCATTGCGCTCCTCGTTTGGTCTTTCTCAACTTACTTGCACAACAGCTTTGCCAAGATCACCCCAAAATCGGCAGCGAAGGATGGAGAGAAAGTGTAGGAAAAATGAATTTTCGACAAACAAGATATGTAAAAAAAGGAAGCAATATTAAGTAACATCATTAATTTAATTAAATTTTAACAAATTATAAAAAATTCACATGTTAAATCTGAAACAATACCAAATTTCCTTATAAATACTATTTTCATCAAATAAGCAAAAAAGTCACATGTATGAAAATGATACGTCTATGTTAATGTGTTTGACAGGTGGGAATCCAAGCTGGATAGTGCAGCACTGAGATTAGGGCTAGTCGGGAACATCTGCCTGGCGTTCCTCTTCTTCCCGGTGGCGCGGTGCTCGTCGGTGTTGCCGCTATTCGGCTTGACGTCTGAGGCGAGCATCAAGTATCACATATGGCTAGGGCATCTTGTCATGATACTCTTCACAGCTCACGGTCTTTGTTACATCATCTTTTGGGGCGTTACACATGATATCTCTCAGGTAGTTTAAAAGTTTTTTGGTCGCTTATACTCAGATAAAATCTTTTTTTTTTTTCCAAAAGGGAAAGAAAACATATACATTCAAAATTAATTAAAACTAATTTACAATATAACTTCCTCAAAAAAAAATATATATAACTGTCTTACTCATGAAGGGTTAAAATCCCTTAAACTTTTTCCTTAATACAAGGTTGTGTGTGTGTATATATAGTAGGTTAATTAAATTGCACTTATCTATTCATTGATTGGTATCCTACTAAAATATACGCTATTAATTGCACAAACAATGTAATATAAATATACGAAATAAAACTTTTTATGCCTTCTTTAAAATATACGAAATATATGCTATTAATTGCACAAAAAATGTAATTTAAAAGTTTCTTTGGTCGGTAATACTCACATAAAATCTTTTTTTTTTCCAAAAGGGAAAGAAAACATATACGAAATATATGCTATTAATTGCACAAAAAATGTAATTTAAAAGTTTCTTTGGTCGGTAATACTCACATAAAATCTTTTTTTTTTCCAAAAGGGAAAGAAAACATATACATTCAAAATTAATTAAAACTAATTTACAATATAACTTCCTCAAAAAATATATATATAACTGTCTTACTCATGAAGGGTTAAAATCCCTTAAACTTTTTCCTTAATACAAGGTTGTGTGTGTGTATATATAGTAGGATCATTAAATTGCACTTATCTATTCATTGATTGGTATCTTACTCAAATATACGCTATTAATTGCACAAAAAATGTTATATAAAGATATGAAATAAAACTTTTTATGCCTTCTTTAAAATATACGAAATATATGCTATTAATTGCACAAAAAATGTAATTTAAAAGTTTCTTCGGTCGTTTATACTCAGATAAAATCTTTTTTTTTTCCAAAAGGGAAAGAAAACATATACAATCAAAATTAATTAAAACTAATTTACAATATAACTTCCTCAAAAAAAAAAAAATAACTGTCTTACTCATGAAGGGTTAAAATCCCTTAAACTTTTTCCTTAATACAAGGTTGTGTGTATGTATATATAGTAGGTTAATTAAATTGCACTTATCTATTCATTGATTGGTATCTTACTAAAATATATGCTATTAATTGCACAAAAAATGTAATATAAATATACGAAATAAAACTTTTTATGCCTTCTTTAAGAAAGAATATTCTTTTCCCTAGCAATTAAAGAACACATGCTTTTCTTCATTCTTATTATCTCTGCAGACACCCACGAAGGTGTCTTATCTTGAAAAACTGTTACTTTTTTTTTTTTTTTTTCCTAGTGCTTGCCTATTATTTGCTTCTCACAAAAATTGATAATAAAATGTAAACTGCATGAAATGCTACAATTATAAACGTGTAAGTTGAGAAAACGATATGCGTGTGGGTTAATTTCTTTGTCCTCATCCTTTTCCAAAACCTTTTTTTAACATGGGTTAGAGGATTTAAATTTCATATATTTTAAGGTAGAGTCGAGTATAGATTTACTGTTGAACGAAGTCTATAAAAAAACAACAAAACCTATTTTCTTTTTAACAATTTTATAATGAAAACAAAACTTATTATTTTAGCTAGAAGAAATTTAAATATCTCAACTTGTTAGTTCTTTTTTAAAAAAATTATTAGTTCTTCTTACGAGTACCTAAGTTATCATTGGGAAAGAACATTATTTTCTTAAAAAAAGAGTTTTCAAGCAAAATGCATAAATAGGTATAAGTTTTTTTAGGGACATGTATAGTAAATTAGACAATCACACAAACGCTAATATTGAATGTTAAACGAAGATGGGGAACTCGTTAAGTAACATCGTTATTACATTGCAACATGATTGACCGATGATTTTAACATATATATATATATATATATATATATATATATATATATTATTCGCATATATACGCTCACTAGAAACTTGCAACTTTCTGGTTAATATCCAATGTCTAATTCTTGTCGTAATAGTGGTGGTCCTTAATAAAAGTGAGGGTAGGACCCACAAATCAAATTCTTCGGTTGTCCTTTTGGGATTGAGAACCAGGAGTTGTAGTTTAAAACGCTTTTTTCATCACGGCTTTGACTTGGACGGCAAAATCATTAGATGGTCTGTAGAACCACGTCAACAACTTGGACGATCAGGATCATCCCATGGGTTGACTTTAGGGAGAAGAATCTCATTGGTGGGTTCCCTTTGTCTCAGTGGGGCGCACGTGTACGACGGAGGCCATGAGTGGAGGAGTTGACTCGTAGTTTACCCAGTGTCCTTGGAAGTGGACTGAACCTTAAAAATTCTAGGCCCACTTGATTGCCCTTTTAATCGGCCCATGTGAGAGTTCTCTTTCTTGGCCCATAATTAGCAGCGCAAGTGGAAATACCCACTGTTCCACACTATGGAGCCTAGGGGTGCAAAAAACCACCCCGCAACCGCCCGAAAAAAAGGACTCTGCGGGTTCAACCCGTCCATTGACGGGTTCAACCCGCCCCCTATATATGTTGGCGGGTGGGTACAGTTTTAAATTTTAAGGGTTGAACCCACCCGTCTAATTCTTAAAAAAAAAAAAAAATCTTAATCTAAACCTCCCTTACTCTTCACTCTTTAAAAAAAAAAAAACACTTGACTTTGTTTATCATTTCATCTGTAGTATCCTATTATTTTCGAACCCAATGAACAGGTTTTATGGAAGAACAAGAATTCTTGACTTTGTTCATCACTTCATCTGTAGTTGATGTTTCTTGCTGCAATGAATTATTATGTTCCTTAATTTGTTGTGAATATGGTCATTGTCTTTAGGTGTCAAACTTCGTTGTTGTTGAGAATGCTTCATACATTATCATCTTATATTTTCTACAAATTTTCTTCACTTTTTTTTAATAAAAAAGAGCTCAAAAAATTATATTGTACATTAGTGTAGACCCAACCCGGCCCACCCGACCGTCCCCAAACCGAAACTGCCCTTCATTCCATGGGCGGTTTATGGGTTGTTTAATCGTCAACCCGTCATTTAAAAAAACCGACCCGTTCTCGCCCAAAAACCGTTAAACCGTCCGTTGTTTACTCCTAATGGAGCTAGTCTTTGGCTGAGGAATTGCAGTTGGAAGCTGTGAAAGTCAATAATTGGTTAAATTACTTGGTCTCATCTTGTCAATGAAATATAAAACTTTGAATTGGAATAAACCGTATGAAATAGGGAACTAATAAACATCCTTTAATTAATTAATCAACTACTTATCTGTTTAGGGAAAACTAATCAACTTATTCTACTTTCATATGTTTGAAAATTCCCTCTTCTACTAACTTGACTAATCCTCCATCATTATTTGAATAGAGATAGTTATATGTTTGGTGTGTAAATGGTTTTCCAATAAAAAAAGGCTTCACAAACGAGCCATGTCATGTTGCAAATTCAAATGTATAAGGTTAAGTCAACCGTACTAGAAAATGCTTTATTTATTTATTTTAATCCACTTCTTGATGAAATTTACATCATTTTATCTTCATATCCCAATTTACAAAGTGAAGTTAAAAAAAAAAAAAACCAAATATATGTTCTTCCATTGTTGCAGATGATTAAGTGGGACAAAGTTGGGATATCAAATGTAGCAGGAGAAGTGGCTTTGCTCGCAGGACTGGCCATGTGGGCAACAACCATTCCTCGCATAAGGCGAAATTTTTTTGAGCTTTTCTTCTACACGCATTACCTTTACATCATCTTTGTCATATTCTTTGTCCTCCATGTTGGCATCTCCTACTCTTGCATCATGCTCCCTGGTTTTTACCTCTTCTTAGTAGACCGTTATTTGAGATTCTTACAATCCCGCAATAGTGTCCGTTTAATTTCTAGTCGCGTTTTAAACTGTGAATCCGTGGAACTCAATTTCTTCAAAAATCCAGGTAAGATATTTTATCAACTAAAATACTATTCTTTTTTCAAAAGTCCCAATTATAATAAATTGTTTTGTCATTGTTTTTTCTAGGCTTGACATACAATCCAACGAGCACTATTTTCATAAATGTGCCAAGTATCTCCAAGCTTCAATGGCATCCTTTTACCATTACTTCTAGCAGCAATTTGGAACCAGAGAAGCTCAGTGTTGTCATTAAGGGAGAAGGAAGTTGGTCTAAGAAGCTTTACCAAATGCTTTCATCGCCGGCTTTTACTTTCGATCGGCTTGAAGTCGCTGTTGAAGGACCTTATGGACCTGTTTCAACTAATTTTCTAAGGTATCCAAACTCTACTGTCACATGTATAATATGTTAATTAATGGTTTGATCTCAACTCATGCTACTTCCATTTTTTTGTAACGTCACTTTCAGTCAAAGTCAGCATTTTGTCACTAGAATGAACTACCAGAATTATGCTAAGAGCTACAAGCCTCTAATTCTCTAATTCTTTAACAGTGAGAGCAAAAAAATCACATACGAAAAAACAAGTAAAGAAGAACATACTATAATGCTTCGAGAGTTACGTTTACTTTCAGTTGCTGTGATAATTTACTTTCATTTTTTATTTTTATTTTTAACCTCTTTTTAAATGAAAAAAAAAAAACCCTGCCTCTTTGAATCAAGGCAACAATTAGACTTCACAGCTTAATTAACTAGTAGATAACAATTAATAAGCTAAATACCGGCAGTGACATTTAAGTCGACTAAGGACCCTGTAAACTTTTGGCAGGCACGACAAGCTTGTGATGGTGAGTGGAGGAAGTGGCATAACACCTTTCATCTCCATAATCCGAGAGCTCATCTTCACCACCACAACCCTCAAATGCAAAACCCCGCGAGTGCTTCTGATCTCCGCCTTCAAGAACTCCGCAGACACCTCAATGCTAGGCCTTATTCTTCCACTTACAGGAACCCCAACTGACCTTACCAACCTTGACCTACAAATTGAGGCTTACATAACAAGAGAGAAACAACCCAAGCCAGAAAACTTCAAGCCCCTAATTCTCACCAAATGGTTCAAACCCCACGTAACCGATTTGCCTATATGGGCCACGTTGGGTCCAAATAGTTGGCTTTGGCTTGGAGGCATAATAGCATCATCATTTGTCATCTTTCTAATCTTAATTGCGGTCATCACTCGCTACTACATTTACCCAATTGACCACAATTCCAATGAAGTTTTCTCTTACTCTTTGAGGGCCGTGCTCAATATGTTGGCCATTTGCTTCTCCATAGTTGTGAGTGCTAGTTTGGCAGTGTTGTGGAATAAGAGACAGAATGCTATGGAGGCAAGGCAGATTCAGAACTTGGATAAATCGTCGCCGATCAGGTCACCAGAGTCGTTGTTTTACAGTGCCGAAAGAGAGTTGGAGAGCCTTCCTCAGCAGTCTCTTGGTCAAGCCACTAAGGTGCACTATGGTGAAAGACCTGATCTTAAGAGTAAGTAAACACTTGAACAAACAATAGTGCATTTTGAGGAACTTTTTCAGGACTATAGATTGTGAATATCGGCTTTTCGTTTTGATCTGTTTTGTTTTGGCAGAAATTTTGTTTGATTGCAGAGGAACGAGCATTGGAGTTCTTGCTTGTGGACCAAAGAAGCTGAGGCATGAAGTTGCCAATATTTGCTCGTCGGGATTGGCAGAAAATCTGCATTTCGAGTCTATTAGCTTTAGCTGGTGACTTGTGTGCTTACTATAAAATGAAGCTTGTGGTTTTGATGCATATTTAATATTTCCTGTTTTTTTTTTTTTTTTTTTACTTCAGCCTATTGTGTCCTCCTTTAACTACAAATGTAATCGGAATGGTCGAATAAGATATCATAAATTACTAGTTTGTGTGCAAAATGTTAATGTTTACATGTAGCATATTTTTGCACGGGTGAAATTTACACTATAACACTTGAAACTAAGAAGTTTCAACTTTATTTTTAAACAAAGCCAAACGCTATTTACTACAGAAAACTGCTATGCAAAACTAATAAAAAGTGGTATATCATTTGATTGAATCATGACAGAACATTAGAGAAGAGAAAAAAAGAATAAGGAAAGGAGGGGGTGGGGAACTCATGTGATAGACCACTAACACTTTCTTTGATAGGAGGGATGAGAATTAGGAAGTATGGAGAGTTGAGAGTAGAAATGATGAAATTGTAGTAATTTTTTATGTTGTTTGAAAGGATAAAGAGAGAGTTAAAAAGATAGATAATAGTTATTTATAAAATTATTATATAGTATATCTATATTTTTTGTTAATAATTTATTTAGATGGTAAAGTAGTTTTTCAAAACTTAATATGAAAAGATTATTTGCATTAGGCGTGCGCAAATAATCCAATCATCCAAAATAACCAGCTAATCCATCCAAAATAATTTGGACATCCAATTATTATTGGATTGGATTTAGATGAAATTTTCATACATCTAATTGTATTGTATTATATATTAAATTTAAATCTTTAAATAACATACTTTTAAAAATATTTAAGTACATAATATTTACAGAATCACGTTCTCTTTTCACATTTAAATTTATAATTTTACCCTCTTCTTTGTCTTCTTTTGCTTTTCATGTTTTTTGTTCTCTCTACTTCGTGTTTTTCTCTACATCATTCTTTATGAAAATAAATTTATTTTTAATTGAAGTGGGCTATTTACTAAAAAAAATATTATATTTTAATTTATTTATTTTTATTCTTAATTAATGTTGTCATAATTCCCTAGAGATTTAAGGAATTTTGATGAAAGGATGCTCAATCCAATCATCCAATCTAAATCCAATACAATGGATATAAGACTAGATTGGATTGGATAGTAGCAAAACATTGAATTAAATTGGATGGATTTCAGTGAAATTTTATTGGACTGAATTAGATAATATATAATATAAAAAAAAAAGCTGGTTTCGATCCAATGCTCATCCCTAGTTTGAATCATTCTATTAATGGAAGGGTCTAATTTAGTCAGCCAGAAAAAAGACCACATTACTCCAGCTCTTTTCTCTTTCCTCCTTTCCCTACAACCAAACAAATGTTTGACCTTTCCTTTCATCTCTCGTGCTCCACCCTTCTCCCTTTGTCCATCTTTCCCTCCTACTAAACATAGTGTAACTGCCACATTGTGATAATATATTCAGTGAAGATAAGTAACTTATCCTAATACTGGTACTGGACAAATTGGTCTCTTTAAAAAGTGCTTTACCTAAAGTCGGTTATCAAATCTAAGTATTTAATATAGTTTTGACTATTAACGATGTAAACCATGACGGGAATTCTCCTTGGAGTGGAGCATGCATGCTCTAGCTACAATCTTATTTTCCACAATACTAGTACATATTACAATTCAAAATCATTAAAGCCTTAATCTTGATTCATTAATGCGAATCGGTTCACTTGTAGAAGCTTTCAGTGTGAGCATTGCCCACCCTTTTTTCCTTCGATTTATGCAAGCTGCTGAAAGAAAATGGAGAATTTGTTGGTTATCCTCTCTATTGTTAGGATTGTTTTGATCCGTAATATCTTCAAGTTTTATAAATTGTCATACTTTTCTTAACTTAATATGCTTCTCATATGATTAGTAATTTGATGATTCAGAATTGCATAACTCTTCTAGAGGTTTTTCTTCTTTTTTTTTTCTTATATATATATATGGACGAGTTTTCAATGATTACGTCTCCACCAATGGTTACCAATCTTATTATTATAATAAGTGTAGACCTCAAATATACTTGATAATGTTGTGTTTATATGATTTGCTATAGCAGGCCAAGCATTAATTGATTAACTTTAAGTATTAATTAAACAAAATTCTTTTTTTTTTCCTCTCAACTTTTAATAACTAATATAGGAATGTCAACTACATTACTAATAACACTAATCAAAATTTACGTAATCTTCAAGGTATTTCTCTTAATTTCTCCACCTCTCTCCTATTCACATCTCAATAGTTTTTCTTTAGAGGACCTCAATAGTACTTACAATGATTCCCTTCAAAAGAAAAATAGTAACAATAATCCATTTCTTTTATGTCACTGAAAAAGCAATATTGAGAAAACACAGTGCAAATTTAACTACCAGAAATTAATGACCTACTATAGGATTATGCACGTTTTAATAACTATAGAAATGTAGTTACTGGTAGCATGAAAAGCTAATGAGGTTGCCCTTTGCTGGTAGCATAAAATTTTTTGACATGTTTCAAAGAGAGAAAACTGTTTGTTAATTATATTGATCCTTTGCTTCATATTCATCTTTTTTGGAGGTGTTTTTAGTGATTTCAGAAGTCGATGAATTTGAAGCAAATATTGAAAGGGAAATAAAGTTTAAAATAGGAAGGAAATTGTTTGTTAATTATCTTTATTTTCATAAAAATAAAGTTACAATTGTTCTTAGGATTATTGGGCAAACATTGGAGGGATTTTTAAAAATGGCCATGGGGGAAATTTTTTTTTGATAAATGGTCCTTTTTTTTTTGGACAGTTTTTGACACAAAAAAAAAGGCTTTTTAGATATCAAAACGGTTTCAGTTTTTTTTTTCATCTTGTTGAGGTTCCTTATCTTGCTACAATCATTTTCCTTATTTTTTTGAAAAAAACTAGGACAGTTTACCTGCATAAAAAAGCGTGTTTTTTGGTTCCAAAAAAAAAAGGCCATTTACCCAATTAGAAATTTTTTTTTGCCCTTTCGTCAAAATCTTCCCAAATAAATTATTGTAATTGCCAAATTTTGATTTTAGAGACAAAATTTTTTGACCCTAATTGTCTTTTTTTTTTTTTTGTAGTGATTGATATAAAACAAATATTTTTTTCCTAAGTTATTATCCATTCATTTATTTTGTTTAAGAGTATAAAAGCAAGTACATTTATATAACCATTTGTTTCCCTTATTCTTTGTCTTACACCAAATATTATGAAAGAAAAACTATTTCAGCCACCTCTTTTCTATCTCTCTCACTAAAGATAATAAAAATGCTTGGACACAAATTAAAAAAAAAAAAGAATAAAAAAAACTTCACTTAAACCAATATTAAATTTCTTCAATTTATTTACAACTGCATATAATTTTAATAAGATTTTCTTTCTTCTCTTTAAAACCCAAAGAATAAAAGTGTCAGAACAACTATCTATATTGAGGGGGAAAAAACAAAGAGAACTGAAAAAAAAATGTAGAATATATAAATAATGAAAGGGTTTTGGTTTTAAATGAATAGACAGAAATTGAAGGGAGGAAAAAACATTTGTAGAAGTTGATATGGCAAATATATTGGAATATTAGATCAAAAACCAAAGTTGGTGCAGTGTAGAACAAAAAAACACAGTCCCAATGTTATTCACACACACTTAAACTTCTAGGGAAAAAAATTGAAGCTTAATTAAGAAAAAAAACCCAAAAAAAAAAAAAAGCAGACAAGCATCTGCGGTATGACCGATCATCCTCACTTTTATAGCGAGGGACAGATATACATGTATATATTTTTCCACATTTTTGGAACCCAAACTCATAAATGAATTTACTATGAGGAATCTAAAAGTTCCAATAATAGATCTTTCATTAAATCATCAAGAATAATGTAATAATAGGGTGTTTGGAAGGGTGGTGGGAACCAGTGGTGAGAACCACTTTTACTGTAGCATGTGAGAGTTTTATACTGTAGCACATTTTTTTATTGTTACTGTAGCATATGAGAGCTTTACACTGTTCATAACTAAGATTGTGGTGGGAACTGAGTAGTTCCCACCACTACCAAACACCCCCTAAATCTTTACTTTACATTTTGCTGTTTTCTTAAAAAATAATAAGTTATGCATTAGGTTGAAAACAAGTTGCCCACCTAAACTATATTTATAGAGATTTTGAAATTAAATGCTCATTAATTGTCATAATATTGTTTTTGGTTAACTATTTATTTCGTTACAACTGTCAGATTTATATCAAATGGCTAATAATAACAATACTCATTAGAAATATAATCACTAAAACGACACTAATATGTGTGTGTGTATATATAAACCTTTCCCATCAATCTAATAGGGTGTTTAGAACATCAGTTCTAACCAATTAATTACAATTGTAAACAGTGTAGCAAAAAGTTGCTACAGTATAAAACTCTCACATGCAACAGTTTTTAAATTTAAAATTACATTCCAATTGATTTTTGAAATAGAAGCTATTTGCACCCCCAGTATCTCTGAAAGTACCCAAAATAACAAATATTAAGTTTAAAATTAAAATTATGTATTTTTAATATTAAAATTTATTATATTCCTCAAATACCCCTCATAATACACCCCAATAAACAATTACTATTAAACACCCAAATCCCAAAATCCTTGACAATATCCACATTTATTTCGTTACAACCGTCAGATTTATATCAAATGGTTAATAATAACAATACTCATTAGAAATATAACCACTGAAACGACACTAATATGTGTGTGTGTATATATATAAACCTTTCCCATCATTCTAATAGGATGTTTAGAACATCAGTTTTAACTAATTAATTACAATTATAAACAGTGTAGCAAAAAGCTACTACAATATAAAACTCTTACATACAACAGTTTTTAAATTTAAAATTACATTCCAACTGATTTTTGAAATAGAAGCTATTTGCACCCCCAGTATCTCTGAAAGTACCCAAAATAACAAATATTAAGTTTAAAATTAAAATTATGTATTTTTAATATTAAAATTTATTATATTCCTCAAATACCCCTCATAATACACCCCAATAAACAATTACTATTAAACACCCAAATCCCCAAATGCTTGACAATATCCACATTCTTGGTAACTCAGTTTCCACCCTTTTTTATACAGAAAGTGAAGAAATGCTACCACTTTTAAGTGAAACTTAGTATAACTTAAACCTTCAACCTATGATTTAGGTGGAAGAACTTACAACCAACTAGACTGTCCTTAATCGTTAGTTTTTCACCCTTAAACAGTACAGATTATGTTATTTCATAATTTGCAGGTTTGTAACTTCCCCCTTTTTTTGGTTCTTTTGTCTTTTGTCTTTTTTTTTTTTTTTTGCTACAATACTTGAGGTTCAATATCACAGCAAAAACTAAAAGAACAATTTAAAATGCCGATGTAAAAATAAAAGGAACAAAAAAACAACGAAAAAACAAAAAGGACAAAAATGGACATGGTTAATCGGTAATATCAACTACGTACATGAATTGAAAGAACAAAGCAAAAATAGAAAGAAAAAAAAAATTTACACACAAACCCAAAAAAAATAGCAATCTCTACGGTTAAAAAAAAAGAAGAAAAAAATTGAGTTACAAAAAATATGGAGATTGTTTGCGTCAACTTTTTAAAACTAAAGGACCGTTTGGTATTGTTTTTAAAATAGGTAAAAATGTTTTTGTTTTGAAAAATAAGAATTTTTCAAGAATTATATTTAAAATGTTTTTAAAATTTTTTCTTTTAAAAACATGCGAAAATATTTTTAAAAATCTTAAAAACAAAAACAAACAAACCCTAAATGTTCATCCAGGTATACTATGAGGGGGTGTTTGAGGAATATAATATATTCTGATATTAAAAGTACGTAATTTTAAATTTTAAACTTAATATTTGTTATTTTGAGGTTCTTTAAGAAAATATCCAGGTGTAAATAGAATTTCTTTGTAGGAAATGAGTCCACAAAAAGAAACAAAATGTGGGCCCCACGCATATTTCACATCCCAGCCTGGCCCGGGTCAGGATGTTTAGCATGCTCCTTCCCAACCAGGTTACAACTTTCAAAACAACACAGAATCAATTCATGGGAAATTATGGGAGGTGAAGCAAAAGGTGTCAGCTAGGCTGTGCCTAAATTATTAGACACAAAAACAGTAACATATCAAATTGAAAACTCATAATCTGCACAACAAACTTGTACATGTAGCCTCCTCCCTATCTCCCCCTCTCTCCGAAAAAAAAAAAAAGAAAAATTATACAGAACATGGATAGAAAAATAAAATAAGGGGAAAAGAATAAAACTGAGAGCCAATGTATGCATTGGACTGGGAAAAAAAAGAAAAAAGGTTTCCTAACTTGTATATCCACATAATCCATGTAACTCCAAAGGAGATGAGTAATTCAATTACTTCTATAGAAAGATGTACGTGAAACAGTAATTTAACCTCGTTGATGACTGCTTTATCTATACTTTGTTGCTTGTTCATCTGCCTTATTTGATTGCCATTTGTTACTCTGAGAAAAGTGGTCTCAATAACAAATCGCGCTTGACATGAATTGGTTTTGTTTGTTAGGCACGGCCCAGAATTGCAAATCCAAACGTACCCCCTTCCTTACTCCTCTTCCAAGCTCACAAAAGATGAAAGTTTCCCTTCCAAGTCTTTGAGCAGATCGTGATACTCGACAAATGTTGTATGGGACTGAAAAAGAACAGATTATTACACAACGTTAGCCGATGGCTACAGTCGTTGTTATCCTTGGAAAACGCGTTTAAGAGACTGTACCTGAAGGGTGATGCTATATGCCTTCCATAACCGCATATCATGCCGGAAAAGATCTAATAGGACCTGTAAAATTTTTCAGAAGTTATAGAATGACATAAATGGGCAAAAGCATCGCCATAACGGAGTATATATATTCTCAGGTTCTATCCTGCAGAAAATTTCCTCAGCATGGTATGAAGATCAGCATACCTCGGATCGTCTTAAAAGAGTGGCAAGGACGACAATCCACTCTTTGAACTTGACGGAGCACATATGTGCCAAAAGGAATTCGGCATCCAATCGACTCTGCAGTGTTCCCATTTGCAGCTGGAAATATAAAAGAGCATGTTTAGAGAGTGAAAGACGTTGAAAGCTTCGGCTAATAAATAAAGAAGGAACATTCTAAGGCTCTGGCTTCTTCCTAAGCATGACATGATGTACGTATTAGTCATCACAAATTTCGAGATGTGATCAAGTCATATCTTAAAAAATAATAATAATAATATCTCTCCGTTGTAACTGGAAACTGATTCTTGTTGGTAATTCCGTTAGTAAGTGAAGGAAGATTTATAGCTACTTCATCATAGACCATAAGATGAACCATATATAAAAGTAAAAATAAACAAATATTCCCCCTGAATTTCAGGCCTTGTAACAACGTGCCCTTCTCCCCCGACCTTTAGACAAGTAATGAAAATTCCCCGTCTACTTTGGGCCAGAGGAAAGGTTGCTAACCGCTTAATTGTCGCAATGTAGCATATACAAAATATAAAGCATTTTAAAATAGAGGATTTTCAGATAAAGGGGATGCCTTTTGCCCAATTAATTCAAGCCCAGAAGCGAAATTCTCCAACCGAGCAGAACCATATCTCTCCCGTTGAAGATATTCCTGAAATAAATTGTAAATAACTCAAAAATCGTTTGGCCATAAAGCATATTTCTAAATAAAAAACGAAAGCTATTCTTACCACTAAATCAAACTGTGTGCCCTTCACAAAAGCTACAAGCTTTGAAAGTTCTTTTCCTGACATCAAATAGCTAGCATGGTTTTCTAAGATGTTCTTAACAGAAGCAACATGAGCACTCTGTTCCTTGAATGAGGTGCTGTGCCGAAGAAAAAATAATATATTCCTGATTAGTACATATTCATTAACAAAACTTCAGAATCCAAGAAACAGAACATTTCATGGAAATGTATATCAACCTTTTATCTAAAGACTGCTTCTGGTAACTGGAAGGGAAAAGGAAATAACCCAAGAATCTTGGAGATAGTCTGTCCGATTCAGTTGATGCTGGTTCCAACTCCCTTCCTGATCTCAGCAAGAACCTCACCTAAGAGCCCAAAGAAAGAAACTATTACTTCCTGTTGGATTATTCTTTCAACTAAAAGTAACACATATTAACAGATAAAAGAAGTACCAGTTCTCCCGCAAGTTCATATAAAGATTCATCAAGGGTTGCCTGCATGATTTTGTGACAATCCTCAGAGACATTATTTAACAGATCAAAGATAGAAAAAGCAAATGACTTTCCCCCCATATGGGGCCTACTAGAATATATGTACCTGTAATAAGCGTAAAGCACAGTACTGGCTCACTGCAGGACCTTCAAGTTTAGCAATCACCTACACGTTGAACATAAAATAAATCCGTTTCCAATTACAGATGTAAGTATGAATTTCATTCGGAAATTTGCAATCCAAAAAATCTTTTTTTTTTTTTTCAAATTATGCTTTTCAAAACAGTGCAATATGAATTCGCCATCCGTACTCTGGCTGGTCAACATAAATTGACTCTGTCCTAACAATTTACTTCTAAAGGGAAAAAAAAAAAAGAAAAAAAAAAAGAGAGAAAAACTTGTGCGGAAGTTACATCCAAACTGCCTTTCCCATGCGAGCAAATATATCAAGAATGTAGTGATAAAACCAATTAAACAGAATTAGCTGTCTTTCCTAGTTGGTATGCTATGGAAATATTAGGAAGACGTTAATAAATTAAATCTATTTTCTGACAACAACCCGAAAATGTCAAGGAAAATATAGAAATTCTCACAAGTATGTAGCAAGCTCCGGTGCGATACCATCTTCGTTGGAAACATTCCTCGAATAACCTGAAATGTCAAAGTAAATAAATCAAAAGCTTTCCTTTTAAGAAAAGGACAGCAATAAAGATTGAAGCAAAGTTTACAGCATGTTTGGAGCATATTATGCACTCAGTTCTAAGATATTAGTCAATCAACTGAAGAATCAAATCCTCAAAACAATTTCTAAAAAACCACTCCTAAATTTTGTATGAGCAGCATGAAAACACAGGTCAACTGAACTACTGTAGTTTGTCAATTCTTTTCCTCTTTCACTTTTAGAACATGCACGTCAAACAATCTCCATATCTGTTTTTATGAACAGAATGTAAGCAAGGAACACGATGGATCTAACTGCACGCAACGCCCTTTTTTTTTGTTTTTTGAAGTATGCAATTCATGACTTGATCCTTCTTGTCGTATAATTATATTTTATGCATAAATGGTTTCATTTCTTGTAAAGAAAAAATTATGTACATATAATGGCAGGCATCCTGAGAACAATTTCCCATCAGGATGCCAAACTCATCCTTTTGGATGACACTTATATTTCATTTTGATTATAGCATTTTTGCACAAGTTCTCAAGATATATTTCTAGCACTCTATGAATAAGAAGAAAATCCTTAAAATCACCAGCATAAAGTTCATAATAGCCAAGCAAGATACTCTGTTGATCGTCCAGCAGCCGAGAACAAATCTGCCCAGTGTCTGCCGTCAGTTTTTCTGGCAACACTCACAACCACATCAAGATACTCCAGAAAATTTCTGATCAATTCGCACGTCTTCTCTAGAAGAGAATAAGTCTTCGATTTAGGAACAGATATCTGATTTTTGTTAACACTTTGCCTGCAAATAAATTACGCACGAGCTTTACAAGCCAAACATCATATAGATAATCAAGAGGATGGTACATAAATCAACAGAGAACACATTGAAACATGAACATTAATGGCAGAAGAAGCAAAAGCATAGGAAAAGAGCAGACACAGAAATGCTGCACACAATATTAAGAACACGCAGATAAATGCATATACGCAATATTAAATAAATTTCTCTTTTTTTAGAGCAAAAAAAAAAAAAAAACTTTTTTGATTGCTAAATGGTTGGTGGACTGGAGGAAGGTACATCCAGGATCCCGTTCACAAAAATACCTAGTTAAATGGGGTACATATGGCTCTCATTCTAATAATTTGCCAATATAGTAGTTAATTAGAGAAAGATTTAGCATTAATCTCACATTAAAGATCGGGTCTTTGGATTTAAAAAAAACTTCATTCACTAAGAAAAAAAGTGAACTTGGGTAGCCAAGTATAAAAAAGTAACACGTAATTTTCTGTTCAACAAAGCTACTGTAGATATTTGTCCCCCATAATTTGACAAATTTTCAAAGACCCGACTCTGAATGAGGTACTTTTACTTCTTGTGTTCAGACGTACCTGGATATTTCTGCATCAAACACCGTAAAGAGAAGCCACTCCAAACAATGAGAAAAATGAGGCTTCTCTGCTGATAATTGAGCCAACCTCAAAGCCTCTTCCCTTTTGTCCCTCTATCGTTCAAGGAAAAAAGACAAACAAAAAAATAAAATAAAATAAGAGTCAGTCAAGTAGAATATCTCCAACCAAGAACATGTCAGCAACATCCATTGGCAAGCTGCAAGCAAAAACCACCAGTGTAACCAGGTTTTATTACGAGTCAGCAATTCAAGGATATATTAAAAGAAACACACGATCAGTGCACTGAGCTTTTTAAGGAAATTATGTTCTATGATTGAAAGGAGAATTATCTTATGGAAAATTTTGACCAGAGGCAGTTTATATAGACCTTCCCAGCAACCTCATTACGCATGTGTTTGAACAATATCTTAAAACAATGAGATAGAAACCAAGGTCTCAAGCTCACCGACTGGCCAACATCTGGTTCATGATCTTAAAAGACTAACCAAATAACGGGTCTTCAGTTTCATGTCAAAGAGAGAATAATACCTGAAGAAGGTGCCTTAAAAGGCAATGCAATATGGTTTGAGCTTGAGGAGTTGGCTCAAAACACGGAAACTCTGTACAAGCCGCAAACGACATTCTCTGGGAAACGCCAACAACAACACCAGCTTTTGGAAGAAGGCCTAGAGGGTATACCTCACGATCAAATTCCAGCTCAGGATCCAACTAAAAAATAAAATAAAAGACTTGCTGAGTTACTCGACCAATTACAGTACATGGCAGACCAAATTATATTACATTAGCAAAATTACTTTAACTGAACCTCAATTTGCCTGAAGTTGATAACTTCTCAACAAGGAACCTTTTTCTTTCTTTCTTTCTTTCCTTTTTTATTTTTATTTTTTGTAATAACAACCTTTCATGGATTTAAATCAATTACAACGAAGGAGGCCAAGAATTCCACCAAAATATTGAAAACGAGAAACACTTAAAAAGACAGAAACTCCTCAAAAGAAATTACAATCTACCCTGGTCCTCAAAACAAGGAACCTTTTTTTTTTTTTTTTTTTTTGAGATCCCTTTCCTAACTGAGGAAGATGATTTAACGTCTAAAGCCCAAAAAGAAAGACTGAAGACATAGCAATTGCTAGCAGATGAATGAAAGGAATACAAAAGTTGCACAGAAAAGATAAGCAACAACATGACTTGAAAAAGTAATTATGAAACCATAGTGACAAAATTGTTTCTAACTGTTCCAAAATCTAGAGCAGACCGCCAAATATGAACACAAAAAAAGCCTCGTCTAAATACATCCATACCTGCAAAAAATCCTCCTGCTTAAAGGGGTCAGCACCCAAAGAATGATACCAAACCTGTAAATGTAAACTTCCAACCAGAATATCATCAGGGGAGTAAAGTAAAACAAGTTGAGCCAGGAAAAAAAAATAATAACATACAGGCATACACGGCAGAATATCAGAGGCTTGACATTGAACCTTAACGGCTCGTTACCTGCATTCCTCGATGCCCGTAGTCTAACCAAGATACTTCCTCAATTAGATTTGTTTTCTCCTCTGATTGACCACATGTAACCCAAAACAATTCAACTGAGTCAGTAAGTTCCCTTTCATGTCCATCATCCAAATCAAGAAGTGAGAGCTCCCCATTAAGTCTCAATATCAAACACCTAGCAGTGCAAGCATTCATTATTAGCATGCATACATAAGCATAGATAATTCAAACAACCATTTTGATGAGAAATACCTTGCAGGCTCTCTTGCTAAGAAATCAGAATTGGAACCCTTGTAATTGTTTGAAATGGTCTCTCTTGTAAGCTGATCAGGGATGAAACGCATCGATGCAGGGTGGCTTTTTGCAGTCATAATCGATAGTTCCCGTACTGTAGAAAGCTGTTCGTCATTTTATCACTTAAAAATGTATGAACAACAAAATCTTTATAAAAGCAATTCTTGCTCAGAGTGCAAGTTATTTAAACAGAAATTACCCAAAAAAAAGTTAGTCAAACAAATAAAAATTTGCATAAAATTTCAGTGAAATTGTAAATAGAGTTGCTGGAAAGCTCTATTTACCTGTAAATCTGGAGTACTCGAAGGAGTCAATTCACCACCTAACTTCACTTGAAATATATGTACATCGAATGGGCGATAGGTGACAAGTATATACTCTTGATAGACATCCATCACCATTGGCTTGGCAAGCAACGGTTTTCGACAAAGCAATGAACACTGATCAAGGTGATATCTTGGGTAAAAGAGCAATTCATATCTGTAATGGAAAATCATATCAACAGTTATAAATATTTTTTCTCTGCGGAATCAAAAAAATACAAACTAGTTTATTACACATTTAAGGGAATAAAACAAATCCCGGTTAGTGCCATGCTAGCCAAGATAATTATTAAATCAGATATGACATTTATGACAGGAAAATATTCTTAAAAACTTCAAAGCAGATAAGTATATAAAGTTATCTCACGTGTTTGAGGAATCAACGTAGTTGCAGACGACAACAAGCTTCCCCATCCATAACAAACCTTGACATTGAATCTTTTGCTCCTGAGTAATGTCACCAAATACTCGCCATTTCTTTAACCGAATATCGTATATGATTAACCCATGCATACCAGCAACAGCTAAGTACATTCCATCCTGGCTAGCTGCCACATGTTGAACTGGCCAATTTTGGGAGATATACGAAACCTGGACCAAAGCAGAATTCTGTCAGAGACAACCACTTTGAAAACAAGAAACAATGATAACGTAACAAGTTTGTGTTTTCATGGCATAACTGGAAGGTTAAGATGTAGCATTTTAAGTTCATCAGTATCTTCAGATTGTACGACAAGCAATCGATCATCGCCATAAAGCACTTGGCGGACATTTGTTGTGCCAGAGACTCCTCTATTGAGGCAACATTTACCAAAAGAGAATGCAACAATCCTCTCTGAAGACTGTTCCTCAATGGCATAAAGTCTATATCCATATTCATCCCACTGCAACATTGAGGTGCCACTCATTAAAGGTTCGTATTTACATTCCTGGCTACGCTTAACCACCGGAGAAGATACAGAACTTAAACCTATTTGACGGAGTGTCGACATCAAACGGCAACCAGAAACTGACCAAACTGCAAGTCCTCTCGACTTCCACCCAACTGCAAAAGCAGAATTATCAGGGGTCCAGGCAATGCAACTAACAGGACCAGTATCATCCATTGAATATCTGCAAAATAAACCCCGGTAAATAAGAATTTAGTGTGTATCCTCATCCGTGAAACTTAAACCTCACTAAATACTTCATCTCCTACTCTATGAAAACCCCCACTTACCCCCAGTCATACAAGGACACAGTACGGATAAGCAATACAGATTCTGACAAGTCATACAACTCAACAATCCCTCTCTTCGTACCAACAGCAAGAATTTGTTGCTCTGAAGCCATCGAAGCACATACAGTATCACCGGAACCCAACCTTCTTTCAGCTTTTATATATTCGGCTTGCTTTAAGCCTTTCTTACCAATGGAACATGACAACAGTTGCCCATCAGAGAATAAAGCAAATAGTAACCTCATTGGCAAGCAAAGCTCCAGCTGGGTAATGGCAGAGTTTCTGGAGACATTATCCTTGGGAATTAAAGTTTCTGAATGCCCTTTAGAAGTTCCATTTTCTTGAAAATGCAGCGATGGATTAACCTCATTGCCATTAAATGGAGAGGAACCTAGCTCAAAAGCCCCATAGAACTGTTTATGAAAACACAATTAGCTCAGCACTTCATTCAAGTACCACAAATAACATGCTGCCCTAAAAAATTGGCATTAAACCACAGTACATTTTAAACAAATAGTTTTCACTACCTCCCCCTTCCAAGAGATACTATACAATGATCCATCAGAAAGTCCAAGAAGCATATGCTTGTTGTCACACACAATATTGCTCCTGGAGAATTAAGAGAAAATTTATCAAGAACATAACAGCAAGAGAAATCTGCAAATAAATTAGTCCAATATAGAGGTTAAATATGAGTCTTGTGTCCTATTGATAATCATCATAAAACCAGAATCAGATGCAAAGGTTAAAGCAACTAAGGCAAAATAATATAAGCAAAGATCTACAACTACATCACCTTTGTGAAACAAAGGTTTGCAGGCACGACACAACACTGATATTTAGCCCTTATTTGATTTGCAATTGGAACCACAGTTCAAACCTTTTCATTACAGTGTTTTTTTCACCAAAATTTGAATTTCTTTTTTGAATTTCAGTTCAAATATATAAATCAAATGCACCATTAGTAATTAACATAACAGAAATTGGTGATATACAAAAACAAATTAACACGAGTTGTCCTTTGGTTCATATACCCGTTTTGTACAAAAATTTGCCCACTTTTTCCATTTCTATTACACATTTAGACAAAACAACCAAAAAAATGAAATAAAAACCAAAATCGAAGCCCCTTTTGGAAACAAAAAAAAAAAACAAGTTTAGGGCATTTCCGCAAAGTTCATATGTTAATCATTTCCATTTTAGTGACACTGTAATCCATGCATACATTTATCAGATAACTCCAACGTTCATTTGTCAATCAACTAGATCCTCAGAAATGGTATTGTTACAATAATAAACTGAGAACTTAAAAGCTTACACCGACAAGTCCTTTTGTGCAAAAGGCACCTGCTCACTTAATAGAAGGGAAATGGTAGCAATAAACAGTCCTGAGGGTTGCTTCCCTCCAATTTGTACTTTTTTATCCGTAAACTGGACCTTGAAAAGGTAAAGAACAAAAGATGATGTCTGCCAAAAAATTTAACAACGAAAAAAATTAACGTGAGTAAACATACAAGAAACAAACAAGAACCTTTTGTATTATTCAAACAAATACAGACAGATCTGAGATTGCACAACAAAATTTCCTTTTGAAGAGCCGCATTAACACATCAGACTAACGATTTCATGCAAAATCAACAAATCGCTTACAAGAACGGCGATCAATTTGGCATCAGGACTCCACACAGCTTGTAAATTCTCTCCTTCCTTCGCCAATGAATCCGAATCCCTCTTGTACTTCCCCAATCTCACTTTATGCTGAAAATCCAAGCAACCCCAAAACTCATTTTCAAAAAAGGTGTCAAAACAAAAATCTACTCAAATTAAAGTTAAATCCAGCATTTCCACACAATCGACACTCAGAAAGGGTATTTTTCCACACATTTCCAAAACTGATATCCAGAAACACATAATTATACAGACATCCCATATCCACACCACTCATCTCCAAACGAAAATACCAAATAACACATGCCCATAAAATTTAACATAAAAAAATACTTAAAAACAAAAGGCTACACAGCAATCCCAGAACAGAAGAAAAAGAACAGTGAACAAACTACTTTGAACTAATTAAATCCACCATGTTCACACAACCGACATTTTAAATTGAATCACTTTTCACATACATTGTAAAACCAATGTCCACATAAACACAATTATACAATAATAAGACTACCCATCGGTAATGTATACACGTAACAACAACCAAATTCATAAATCCCACAAAAAAAACACACACACACACACCCCTCCACAAAAACACAAAATAACACATGCCCATATACGTGAACATACAAAATCAATAAAAAAATTAATTAAGTCATCAAGCACACATTAACATAAATAATATATGTTAAGTATACCTGGGAAGAACTCCATAGCTCGAGGTGAGAGGGAGATACAAGGAGTAAAAGTCGATTGATGACCTTGAGATATATGATCCGCTGAGAAGAAGGACCCAAACCCTGTTCCAGTGGGATGACCTGAGGCCATCCATATGCCATATACATCTTCTTCTTCTTCCTGGTGACTTCCAAATAAAATTCTCCGATTTGGGTGCTTTCAGAATTAGTGATTAGTTGAGATCCGAGGAAGAAAATAGAGAAATTGGATCATAAGGGCATTAGCTTTTGTACAAAGAGAGATCTGAATGCGCTTGCTCACCCATTTCGGGTGGATCTCGCATTTGCCTTGCCACTGTTCTCCTCACAAGTCACAACTTTGGGTTGGGACCTGTTTCTTCACTCATTTCGTTTTCCATTTTTTCCACGTTTATGCTTTTTTTTTTCCTAGATACTTAAATTATATTGAGACCTCTACGTTTTGCTCAAATTGCACCTGCACTTTGTGAACAAAAATATTGTTATCCCTTAACTTTCTAAATTATACCAACACTTTTTGGGCAAAATATAATCACACTAACGCCCACGCCCTTAATTTTTCCAAAAAAATTATAGAAGACCCCTCTATTAATTAACCGTGAGAGTTTACTTTTTAGTGATTGATAATTTTATTTAAAATATCAAAATTATCCCTCCATCCATAAAAAACACTTTAAGCAATTTATTTAGCTGGCAATGGCATTTTTTTCCCTTTTGTTGACATTGAAAAAAATATATATAAACAATTTGAACATACTTATAAATATAAATTTCACTCTAATAGTAAAGCAATTTTTTTTTAACATTATATTTGTAACATTTAAAAGCACACTTTAGTCTCAACAAAAAATAAAACAAAGTATTTATAACAAAACTAAAACTAACTAATTCCAACAAAACTATAATTTAATGAAAAAAAAATGGTTTATTTTTTCATAAAACTTTAAAATTATTTATGTTTTTTAAAAAACCAGATATTTTTTTGGGATAAAAATAAAATTTAAAAATTATTAAAAAAACACAAAAAGACGAATACTCAATATTCACTATTTCTCTCTCTTTGGGCATGATGGGGGTGGGGGCAGTAAAGTGGGGGGGCCGCGACGTGATTGGTGGGGGGCTTTCTAGTGGTTTTGGGTGGGGGTCTCATCAAGGCTGGGCAGGGCTAGGTGGGGAGCAACGTGAAGGGGGCGCAAAGGGAAAGGGGCCAAGAGGGTGAGAGGGCTTCGGCACTCCATGGATGTGATCTCGTCATTGTAGGATGGCAAGTCGGCTAGGTGCGACTGCAAAGAGGGCTGGTTTATAGGGGAAGTTGGGTAGGTTTTTGGTGGGGTTGGGGTGGTTAGGCTTGGAAGTAAGGTTGCTGGCGGGGTTTAGGGTAGCTGGGGATTTTTAAATGGTGTATTTGGGGGGTGCAAGGGTTTTTTTTTTCTTTTTTTCTTTTTTTTTTTGCTGATTTTGAATTTTTTGAGAGAAAAAGCAAATAAATGGTTGTGATTTGGTGATTTTAAATACATGATTGAGATTCAAGGGGTGATTTGTCATTTTATATAAAAAATTAATAAAGTTAAGCTTAAGATGTGTTAGTATGATTAGTTTTGATTTAAGAGGTATCTTTGTACTTTAGGTAAAACATAAAGGGTATCAGTGTAATTTATCCTATTTGAAATAATGTTCATATTATTTTAAAAAATATATTTATTATTTTTCTTAATCTTAATTTTCTCAATCTCAATATAATTAACTTTTTATTTATTTATTTATTATTATTATTGAAATGTTCACTAACTATAAACATCGTGATAGCTATTGAGACAACTATAAGAAAGACACATCATCCTTAAGACTGGCAATTTCAAGCACAATACAATGACACGATATGAAAACGACATAAGATAAGTAAGTTTGGACCGCACTTTTATTATTTGAGTCATAAATGAGTTGACGCAAATAACACAAAATAAATAAATTGGATTCATTCTAGCCCATTTAACACACTTAGTGCGTTTATATGCCTAAATTGAACACACTTATTGCGTTTACATGCCTAATAATATCATTTACATGCTTTGTGTTTAGATATTTTTATGTTTTTATTAATTATTGATATTTGGAGAATTTATGCTCTTGTTATTACATGCTTCCTTGATTTATCTACAATTTATGACAAATAATCAATTAACATTGTTTTTGAATTCCAATAAAAATTTAAAATTTTCTAGTTAGTTAAGTAATAATTCTGTGCTAAACCCACCACGGCCAGCTTCATAAATGTTTGCTGAAAAATTGCTAATGCACAATATTGCATAAAACAAGTAGTAGAGTATCATTTCTTACAAAGATTGTGTTTAAATTTCATTAATTACTGAAATTGCATTAACTTTAAAATTATTTAAACACTTGATTAAAAATAAAAATAAAAACCATTTAACAAAATTTAAATAAACTAAATGAAACTAATGAAGTGAAATAAAATGAAATGAAACGCTCTAGAGATTCAATTCCACCTAATCATGTCACTAAGCGTCTATTAATCTCCTTAATTATGTTGTATAGTTGAATAAAAACCGAAATCTCCTAAACTTTCTAAAAGCCCCTTCTAGTAGTCATTTGGAAATATCCTATATTAATTAGTAAACTATATTCCTATGTCTACTAACTATTTAGAATTTATTAAGTTTTAGGATTTCATTAATTGCTACATAATCATAGTAACTATGTTCTTATCGCGCTAATATTGCATTATTCTATGATTTACCTAGAGCATAAATCCCCCTCCTAATAGTAATTTATGGCTTCCTAATCGACTAATTGGTAATCAATTAACTAGAAGCATGAATACCACTAGAATAGTTATCCAACATAATTTAGACAATCACAATCAATTTGAATAAATAAAAAATCAAACCAACAAAAATTAAGCCATGTTAAAATCCCTAGAACACAAACAATCAAACTATGACCAAAAATAAAAATAAATAATACCAATATTTAAGCATTTTTAGAATATACAAAGTTTAGAAAATAAAAATGAGAAAGAAATCATCAAATGAAGGTGTCACAAGCTCAAAATTCCTTCTTTCCCAATCTTCTTCTTCCTTAATTTTCTAGCTTCAAGAATGCTCACTAATAGTGTCTTCAAAAGAAAAATAGAACACCTAAATCTAAAACTGAATAACCCCACACTAAAAAATTATTTTCTTTTTTTTTTCTTCATTTTTCTCTCGTTTTTTTACCTTCAATTGTGTTCAAATCTCCAAAGAATGAGGTCTCTCGAACAATAGTTTTTGCTTAAATTGTTGCTGAAGCTTTTAACTAGGTCTATGCTAGACTCCAATGCCAGCAAATAAAAAATCTGATGCGTGAGTACAGGTGGCAGCTGCCAATTTGTGCTGGTCCTACACTAGGCAACGTGGCAGCTGGTAGCTGGGCAAGGCGCGTGGTTGCATAGAATTTGTGGGGTGTGGAGTAGACGATCACATGCTAGGCTAGAATAGAACACTGACATGTGCCATGTGATGCTCCGTAAGAAGCGAGGGAGCTGCTGCGTTCTGTCGCGACGCGTATCTTCTTGGGATTGGAGTGCACGCGCTATCTGGGCGCTTTTTGGCGTTGATTCAGCGGCTATGATATTGACTCTTGCGGTTCAGATCCATTTGATTTGATCCAAATTTAATTTTGAAATTTTCAAGCATTTTCTTTATATTTTTCGGCCCTACTTTGCTCCACAATTTAGCTCTTATCACCTAATTTAACATACACAAATGAAATAGATTAATAATTAGAGAGGAAACTATAATAAAATAAAATTCTACAAAATCAAATTAATTATGATAAAAATAAAATATTAAAAATAAAACAAAATTAAATAAAATGAAATTAAAATGCCTAGAATATAACAAAATTATATACAATTAAGTACAAAATAGCTCTATATTTATAAAGTTATCAATAAAAGTGTTCGTGTGTCGTGTCGTGTTACCCCTGTTATATGTGTTTCGTGTTTGTGTTTAGGTTATCTGTACATTTATTAATCGTGTTATGTTTGTATTTATACTAATTATGTCAACCTAAACGCGATAGGTGAACATGAATTGCAAGCCATGTCCGTCCCTACTTCTTTTCATCGAAGATGGGGATAATTTTTAAAAGCATGAATGGAGAACAAAAAAGCATTCTTTGGCCTCATCCCACCTAATTGCCATCCTTATTGATGTCATCCTCTCCACATCCTTTCTATAATCTTAAGAAAATAGGATAAATTTATGAATTCTTTCTGTACTACATCGCTTGTTTTAACATGCTACTCAAACTTTAAAACTTACCTATCATGCACTTGATCTATAGCATTACTCTAGATTTACCTCTAACTTGGAAACATATTGTTTCTTGGATGAAATTGTTGAATATTCGATGTTAATAAATTCTTTTGGCCCAAATAAATTAGTTGGGAGCCAAACTTTAAATATATTCTCTTGTTGAAGTAATTGCTCATGAGCAAGAAAAATAGGGGGAAGGGAGGAAATGAATCTTAATTCAATTAGGTTAAATAAGGTTTTAAAGAAAAATAATTTATAGGAAATTCTAGTTTTTTTTTTTTTAAGTTTAGTACTAAATATTAGTTGTTTTTACTTAGTTAGTAAATAGAAAGTTGATTAAAAAAAGTATTTATTTTGTCCATTTTACCTTAATTTTAGTTACATTAGTTTTGAAACCCTAAAAAATCTATATATGTCATCTCTTCTCTCTCTTTTCTCACTCCCTCTCTCCCCTATTTCTCTCTATGCTAACTACCTCTATCTCCTCCTCTCCACTTTGGCTTCATCTATCTTATCCTCAATCGAAGAAGCCGTCACGCACCCGATAGTTCATTGTCATTGTTTCTTCATCACAATCAGGAAGCAAAGGTTGTTGAATCGTCTTTATCGGCATCAATTTCCCTTACATTGCTGATTATTCTTGTTGTCGTGCCATGATCTCATCACCGCTCCATGGCAATCTCGTTGCTACATCATGATCAGGGAGAAAATTTGAAGTCGTGCAATGAATGTCGAAGCCCTTTTTCGTCACGGTCAGGAACTTCATCTTCGTCAAAATTTTAGCCAGTGATTGGTAACATTTGGAGCCGAAACTCTTCATATAGGAAAGGCAAGGCTTTGTAGATCATCAAATTCTAAGCACGGCTGAGTAGACGGTGTTAGAGACACGCGAAGGTAGTGGGCAGGATGTGGTCGGTGGTGGGACAAGCATGTTGGCTGAAGTGATATAATTTGAAAGAAATTTATAAAATTTATTCAAAAATAAATAAAAATTCATGTTAGCACTTTTAACACCTGATTGATGGTATAAAAAATAGAAAAAGAAATCCAATGTTTTTTGCGGTCATCACAGAGGCACTTTGAGTTGCTTATAACACTAAAACAATATCAAAGTTATCCTGAAAACAAGTATTAAATATTATTCTAAAAGCAATTAATTTAAAGTTTTAAAAAATTAATAGCGGTCCAAAATATAAAAAAAAAAAAAAATCAATTGAGAAGGGGCTCGAAGAAATCCATTTGTGTTAGGTAGGGGAGGATGACTTGTTGCTGTCGAGGATGGGTTCGTCGCTAGCAGGGGCTGGGTGGAGGCGTGGAGCTGGGTTTGTTGTTGCCGTCAAAGAGGGCTTGTGACGATGCTTTTTTTTTTTTTTTTTCTCTCAGGAGAGATCAAACTTTTGAACTAAAATTATTAATGTAATATAAGCAAACAAAGTTTTATATCATTATTTTTGTTTATTCGAGTTTTTAAGTTTAAAATATCGGATACAAGGAAAAAAAAAAAAAAAAATAGGATATAGTTTGAAGCAAAAACTAAGGGCCCTAGTGAAAATCTTTAAACATTTTGCATCAAGTTTTAAGAATTATGAACATTTTAAAAATTATTTATTAATTCTTTGGTTAAGTAATATTTAAAGAACATGCTATCTTTAAGATAAATTAGTAAGAATAATATTGGTATTCCTAAAAATCTAATCAGTTTCCCTAAAAAAAAATTAATCAATGGAAGGAATAATTTTATTCTATTTTAAAAAATACAATAAATATTCTAAACATATGTACTGTTTAAATTGATCCATCTTGTTTTCTTTCTTTCTTTCTTTCTTTCTCTCTCTCTCTATATATCTATCTTTTTTAAGAGAGGTTCTATCTTGTAAAGCTTTTTGGAGATTTTCAGTTGAATCTAAGAATAAGTGGAATGTTTGTGAAGGAAAAAAAAGTTTTTGGCTAATAACACATTTGTGTTTGGTCGTTGTCCCTTCTTTCTTAGGCCTTTTATAAATTTATGATTTAGACTTCCCATTATCTTTTCATTTTTATAAGTTTTTATCCGATTAAAAAAATATATTAGTGAATATTTAGTTTATTTCAATAATATTAATTATTAGCTAATTAATTACTTATTAATTATTATGTAGATTTTGCGTCATATGATGTTTCCTGTTTTCATATTTATAAAGAAGGTAATCAGGTTGCAGATAAATTGGCTTCTCATAAAGTTTCTGTAAATTTTTTATGTTTGGGAAGTTTCTTTTCTTGGTTATTGTGTTGAGATTTTTCATAATAGTGTTTTGTGTTAGTGGTCTAGATCATTTTTTAAGTTACAAATAATATAAACTTTTACATACTACAGTAATAATATAAAAAATTACTATAATATAAAGCTTTCGTATAATATAATAAAAATAATTTTAATCAATAGTTTTAATTATCTCGTCAAACGACCTCAAAGACAAATGGCTTGGCGTTTTGAATTATAAATTTACTCCCGAGCGGCGGGTCTAAAAGAGCTAGATTTGAGCCCTGTTACTATTTTATTCAAGTTTTTAGTGGCCTATTTTTTTTTAAAAAAAAAACAAATATAGGCGCTCTTTTTCCTTTTATAGGCTTTTTCTCTTTTGGGTTTTACTATAAAGATTTTTACTTCAGCTTATTGTAGGAGAAAGTTGTAGTTTCGACTTAACCTTGTGGTTTTAGCTTTTCACTTTTTTCTTTTAGCTTTCTAGTGCCTTTAGATTTTTTTTTTTTTGGCTATATTTGTTACAAAGTTGTCTATCATGTTTTTGGGTTTTTGTTTTACTCCAAGCCATTCCGCTTTGTAATATCTTTTTTATTTTCTTTTTATTAATAAAATAGAGAGTGATAACTAATGTTAAGTTAGGTGATTCAAGAGCGTCAGCTTAGTTGAGAAGTCTTGTTTTTCTTGATGTTGGTTGTGCATTCTTGTTATTTATTATTAAAATATTTATTTATTTAACTAATTATTTAAAATTGTAAAAACATTGTTATGAACCCTTTAAAAATAGCCACTACAGAAACTTAAAAATATCATTTTATGCCGTCTACGGGCATAGTTCAAATGGAAATTTTAAACTAAAGTTAATTTAAAATTTAAATTTTATTAAAAAAATACTTTAGTTTAAAATTTAAATTTTATTAAAGAAAATACTATAACAGTTGATTTCAACTATAAAGTTACAATTTCAACTACGTTTTAAACCCCTAATATGTTTCCTTGTTTCATGCCAACGTCTTACCAACAACGGTGGGTACGCTTTTCCTTTCATAACATATAATTAACATTGATTGCCAGTTCTCGAATTGAATAAAAAATTGATTTCCTTCATTTCGTGAGCGTGACCGGTAACATGGGTATGGAAATCATTTTTCTGTAGTAATCTATGACAAGGTTTCTATTTTTAATACCCAAAGGGAAAGGAGGGTTCTAATTTTGTGTGTGAAAAATGTCCAATAAGAGCTAATTGTTCAAAATTAAGATTTATTTTGTGTTTGAGAAATTGATTTTAATAGTAATATAAAATTCTTAACTACTATAATAAAAAAAAAAAAAAAAAGTTTTGAACCAATCCTACCTAAACACCCTAATAAGCCCAATTTGAAGAACCAATATTGGGCCCCTTTTAGGTTCTCTTGGCCCGTCATGCGCCTCCACAATCAAGTTAAGTTGGGCATATTTCAGATTAGCTAGGAGTTTAAAGATTTAAGCCCAATTTCAAAGACCAACCACTGGCTTGATCAAGTTGATATAAAGTAGAGAGAAAATTACTGCCATATTTTTAGGGGTTAACGAGACAATTGGCCTAATTATTTTTATTGAATTAAAATATGACTCTAATTTATAAAAATTTTACAAATGCCTCATAATAATATCATTAAAATTATTTATATGTAATTATATAGTACAATATGTAATATCATTAAAATAATTTTTATACCATTAAGGATATTTTGAATATTGTGTTAGATTTTAATTTCATAACAATAATTGAAACACGTATTGTAATTTTTTCCATTTTTAAATCAACTTTTTTTTTATGCCATAAAAAATGCTCAAAAAAGTTCATGCCACAAATGGTAAGTGTCTCTTACATAAGATAAGTCTCTCTCTCTCTCATATTCTTGCTCTTATTCTCCCTCGCTCTTATTGTGGCAGAGAAATGAATTTTGAGTTTTGAGAGGGTAGAGTTAGAGAGAGAGCTGAGAGATGAGTAAAAGAGAGGGATTTTAGAGGGAGAGAATAGAAAAGTTAAGAGAAAATTATAAAGTTGCAAATGAGAGATATAGAGAGATGGAAGAAAGTAGCTCGGAGTTATAAAAGGAATGGAAAATTTTGAATTTTTAGAAAATAAATAAACGGAAAAAAGTGCGTCTTTTTTTAAAAATTTTATATATTAGACAGTTTTTGAAAAAACATTATCTAATATGGCATTTTAGATGACTGCTTTTCGAATTTATTGTCTAATATATGTGTGTAAATTTTTAAAACACGAAAATATCGTGTGCCGTGTATATGCATATTAGACGACGATTTTGGTTAAACCAACGTCTATTGGACGGCATTTAATCTACGAATTGTTGTAGTACATTTTGGTTGGCAGCATTGAAATTAGATCTATAGAATACGTTTAATTTCTATAGTCTCTATAAACGAGCATATATCCTTTTTATATCTACCTCTTCAAACTTTGGTCATTTCGTGAATCACTAGGTATCATCCTCATTTTCAAGGGAAACTGAGAGAGAATATATACATACATACATACATACATATATATATGGTATAATTGGATCCCTTATATTGCATGATACTATTTGTCGAACACCTTTCATTATAGGCAATCGACTCAGCTCACGTCAAAGTGGTAACCCATCACAAAGCTACGCATATAGGGGCAAGAAAATTTTGCTTTCTTGCATTATCTTATCTTAATCTGTTACTCTTGCAAGTAATCATATTAAGTAAGACTAGCATATGTACTTTAGTCAAGAGAGCATCACACAACAATTCTGCGCATATACAGTATTATTTCACTGAATTATTTTACTTGAACCCACTATGAACAGCGAAAAGCTATTTGGATTAAGGAGTGATGGTGTTGCATTTTTGGATAGAAATGCTAGATCTTTTATCAAATCTAACCTTTGTTAGTCTTGCATGTAATCATATTAAGGAAGAAGATATACATATTTGGTCAATAGAACATCAGACGACACTTGTTGTCTGGACCGCACACACAACATTGTCTTCCATTATACGATCATTAGCTGGTGTTCTTGATGGCTGCTGACCTTCAATTGCTCAATAAATATATCCTGTCTAGCGACGTTTTGGAACCTAGTTTAAAAAAGCACAAAATAGTTTAAACTAATTTTATTACAGTGTTTGTTATTATGTGAATTTCAAATTAATTTTGATTCAAACTATTAGTTTAAATTATATGAACAGTTGGTCACCAACTTATACGATGAACGTGACTTCTATAATTAAAGCTAGAAATTAATTGGGATAAGTAGAGCAAGATATTCCTTCTACATTTGTTTTGCTAAATGGTTATGTCATTGAAAGAAGTCAGAGGACTGCAGCAAACAAAAACAAAACGACACAGCCTCAAGGGCGTACAAATGCAACTAGGTGAAGATAACAAACACAGCTAAGAAAAGAGCCAAGGCCAAGAGAAACAGAGGGGAAAAGCAAAAAAAGAGACAACTAATAATGTATAACCAAGAGAGAAATAATGCTACACCACTACAGACTATCACTCCACACCCCCCCTAGCAATGTTGGAAGCAGAAAAAATGCCAATATGACTGGATCTTCCCAGACCATTTTGACTGGTTGTGAGCTGTAAAGTTTTGATTTCTGTATCTGCCATGGGCTTGATTGGAGAGGGCCGGATGGACTCTTTTAGGCACGGGCAGAGTCACTATCAATTACCACCACTTACCAACCCCGAGCTTTAGCCATTGTCAAAGTAACTCTAAGAGGATCCGCTTCTGCAAGTAGCCAATCCGGAGCATTTGAGAGCTTCATTAGAGTTACTTTTGTGCTGTCTTCTAAGCTGCTTGGAATATAGCTTTATAGCCTGTTTGGTATTAGTTTATTCTAACTAACTTTTCACTTGGGAACAGTGTAAAGCTCTCATATGCGTATCCTCGTATCGTGGTATTGATTAAAAAAAATCCTTAACTTTTGAGATCTGTGAATCTCTCCGTTTATTGTCCTTGTACTCATGAGAAAAATGGCCTAGCTGAGAGAAAACATAAAATCATAATCCAACATGCTGTAACTATGCTTGCTAAAGCATCTCTACTGCTTAAATTCTGGGATGAAACCTTTGGAACTGTTGTTTTCTATGTCTAATACGCTACCTGCTCCGATGGTTCATGGTTGTCACGCCCCGGAGTACAGGAGGTGACGTGGCGGAATATTTAGATCAATTAAACAAGAATTTAAATAAAAATTGAGAGTTTGAGAATCAAATTAAATAAAAATTTAGAGAGTTTTCCACCACATCTTTATAAGAGAATTTATAAATATTAAGCAAGTAATTAAAATTAAATAAAAACCGCGAATATGGGTTCCACAACCCACAACTTGTGCACACACATGGTTCTGACAATATCATAAATACAATTACAGTCCAAGTACAAATAAAGTTAAGTCTTACATGCCTTGATTAAATAATACAAAATATAAATAAATCCTCCTATTGCTCCTGAGTTCGGTCCGAAGAATCTTCTCCGAACCTAAATGGGAAACCACCTAGAAAGGGGGGAAATTTAAAACAGATAAAACGTGAGCGAAAGGCTCAGTAGGACTAGGTTTTATAAAAATAGTTTAACGCAAAGGAACACAGCATTATTAGAAGTTATTCAAAGGAAACTTAAATAAATAAATAAATAAACAATTTGAGTAGAACCGTCCTGACACAGAACTTCTACTCGTCAAATCAAAACACCATTTTACTTTTACCTAGGCAAACCATGATATCACCACCGTAGTGGCCCAGCTGGGTTTCGGGACCTGCCCCCAAGGTCGATCGCTACACGACCCGATCTCTGATATGGCATCATGCCCATGTGTTTATTATCATTATCATTCAAAACCCAATTACTGAGTGTTGTCAATTACATTTATTATGAAATTCATTTCATAATCACGGTGTATTAAAATACAACCAATAAAACCATTTTCAAACAACCGTTGAAAACATTTTGATAGAAATCATTTTCAAAGCCAAATCATTTCAAAATCAGGCTACCAAAGAAATAGGATAAAATTCCTACCTCAATACTCGTGCCGGTGCCCCACACCGCAATCCCGGTCCGCTATACGTTAGCTCCACGGAACCACGAACGATCCTAAATACAAACTAAGTCGATCAATATCTAGTTTGAGACATTCTACGTTACTAAATCATTTCATGATGTCCTAGTGTGCCATTTGTACCTTTAAAATCATCCTATAAGGTTGGGATTTAAATCTGGGTTCAAAACAGTGGAAACGGGTAAAAATCACAAAATTTTCCATGCCTCGGTCGGCCTGCCGAACTGCACGCCGGAAGCAAAGTTCGGTCGGTCGAACATTTCCCCAGATTCGGCCTGCCGGTCGGAAGAACACCGGCCTGCCGATCATCACTCCGGCCTGCAGAACACACAGTTCGGCCTGCCGAACTGGGAAAATCCAGAAATCCCAGCCACGGGTTTCTCGATCCCCAAAAATTCAAATCTTTCTTCCAACCTGTTTTTCTCAAATCCCAGGCATGAAAAACAATTATACTTGATAGAAAAACATACTAAAACATGTTTGGACTCATTTAAACAAGATTTGAACTCAAAATCCTCAAAAATCCGAAAATAAGAAAATGAGGAGAAAAATGAAAAATCTTGAATTCAATCCGTTTTTCTTCAATCTAAGCTTAGATTCTAGTTGTTCTAAGTTCATCTAACTCAAATCCAAGGTTTTCTAAGCTTAAACAAACTTAGATTTCAAAAACACACAAAATTGAAAGTTTTGTAAAAAGTTTAGAAATTTCGAATCTAACCTCGAATCGAAGCTTCAATCCGCGTTCTCGGTTGCCGAATCACGTCCCCGAGCTTCCTCCTTGCTATCCCGAAGCTTGGATTCGAATTTGTTTTAAAATTTTTTTGGAAGAGATTGAGAGAGAGGGAAGCTGCCGAGAAAGAGAGAGGGAAGAGAGAGAGTGAAAACGTGAGAGTGAGGAGAGAGAGAGAGGAGAAGGAAATAAATAGAGAAAATTGGTGGGCGGTTTTACTGTGCGAAAACCATGTGCCGCCCACGGTTTTACAAAACAGAGTATTTTTAACATTTTACAAATTGTTGTGTTTTAAAACTCAAAACACCATTTTAAAACAATAAGAAATCATTTGAATGCATCAATTTTAACAAAACAACCAAAATTAAAAATCCAACCAAATAATCTAATTAAAGTTAAAACATTAATTATGACACACTAATTCATCATTTATAGTACATTAATATTAAATAAATTTTGGGACGTTACAATGGTCAATCTCCTTTTTAAAAAATAGTTCCAATCTCCTCCAATTTGTTCTCAACTCAAAGTCTTTGGTTGTCTTTGTTTTCCAAACACAAGACCATCTATTTCTCGTTAGTTTAACTTTCATTTCACTCCACGTATAGTTATAGGGTACAATCTAATTCATAAGGGGTCAAAAGGGCAGTTTTTTTTTTTTTTTTTGTTTAATATATCTCGAGATGTTACATTTGCTAAACTATCTTTTCCTTTTGCATAGAAAACCACACTTGTGTCTTCTTCTCCCGTTCCTTGATTTGTTTCATTACTACTACCACCTCTTATTCTACTTCCTTCTTTTCATGATCTCCCTTTATATAGAATCAATTCCTATACTCTGTGTACTGACCGACTTTTCAAACCGTTATTATCTGACTTCTTAAAGAAGGTTTTACTTTAAGCTTACACTTAGCCATAGCATAATAAAACTTGAGTTTTCAAAATATGTAGTACTATTAACTCCTGTTTGGCTAAGGTGGTTCCCAACACAAACTCAGTTATGAACAGTGTAAAGCTCTCACATACTCAGTAAAAAAAAAAAAAGTTAAGCTGCGTGAGTCCCTCGAACGTATTGCCGAGAGGACCCCTGCTCGAATTTGCCTCCCATGAGGGGAGGGCATCCCTTAGGAGTCGAACCTTTTCGACTTTTGTATAAAAGAGTTTTAAGGCCTATTTTAGGTAGCAATCTAACTGAACCTAACCCTCAACAGAATGTATAGAAAATTTTTATTAAAATTGTTAAAATAAATATAAATCAACCTAATTCCGAAAATAATATTCTTGATTGTCCAAATGTTGGATTGTTTTTGGGAAAAAAAAAGTACGTTAATAACATAAAAAAAAAAAAGGGCACCTCTCAATTTTATTTGCTATCCCTTTTATCATTTGTGGCACTTTAATTAAAGTTTTATTTATTATCCTTTTTATCATTTGTGGCACCTGAATTGAAACTTTAAGGTCATTTTATCAATTGTGGCACCTGAATTGAAACTTTAAGGTCATTCTTATTTTGCTTCATTAACATTAAGAACTTCTACGTACTTTGTCTCTTGATTTTTAAATTAGTCTTGCTTAACCTAAAACAAATAGACTGAAAGAGGAATTAGTCTTACTTAACCTATTTTACTAGAATTTATGTAAAAAATAAATGATAAAAGACAACATGACCTCACATAATTTCTCTTTTTCTATCTATTTGTAACAAAATTTCTAATAGAAGAGACTCCATGAGGGAGCTACTTTAAAATTAAGAGAGCAGCGTAAGTTTTCATAGTTGAATGAGTGAAGTGAGAATGATTGAGGGGACGCAGGTGCAAATAATTGAGGAATTTTCATAAATGTTATCTTTTAAGATTTATTTTTTATAAATATCATACATGTTTATTTATGGCACAATTTAATATGTAATACAAATGATAGTGTGGCATAAACTTTTTTAAGTGTGGTATGAATAAACATAACTTTTAAAATGTGATATGACATATAATTTTCTCAAAGTAATTCTTAATTATAAGTTTAGGATTGAAAGTTCCAATCCGATGAGACCATGAAATTGTCAATCCCATTCCTCAGTTTCAAATAGGTGTGGGCTCGCACAATCTCATTCCCATGTTATGTTAAAAGTGAGCAAGTAAACATAAAGTTGACTCCGGCTTTTCATAGGTAAATATGTCATAATGTAATAACTAGGTAATGTAATGGTCATCAAAAGAAAAAGACCATTTGTGTTAGGGTTAATTATATGACTAGGTACAAAATCGTCCCATGCCACACGCGCAAAAAAAAAAAGAAAAAAAAAAGCAACTAGACTAGTTAGCAATTTCGTATTGGATGTGTTCTTCTGATAAATGTACCGTTTGAATTTGAAAAGCTATTTTTGATTTTATTAGTTACTTACAAGCTTGTGAAAAAAAAGGAAAAAGACAAAAAAGATACTCTTAATTAGATTGGATTTACTTTAAAAATATTTTCCTTTGAGAAATTTTTTTTTAAAAATATATTAATATTTTGAAATCATAAAACTTAAGTTCTTTTTTTTTAATTTTGATATTTTTTTCTAGGATTTTTTTATTTTATTTAATCTAAAAATATTTTTCTAAATTGTTTAGAATAATTATATTATTTTGCCTAATTATTTTATTCATAAAAATAATATTAAAATAAAAAAAATTTAATTCAAAGGATAACTTAATAATTTCTAAAAATAGAAAAACGAATTAAAAAATAGTTAGAATTAAAACGTATATCCTTGCCTGGAGAGATATTTGAGACAGTGAACTCAACTTTCCTTCTTTCTTTCTTTCTTTAATTTTTTTGAGGAAAAAAAGAAAAGGAAAAGAAAAAAGAACACCCCTTAAAGAGTTGTGTGTTTTTAATGGATGTATTGCATAAACAGGTCACATCGTAGTCACATAAAAGCACACTTAAAAGAGAAAAAGAAAAGAAAAGGAAAAAGAAAAAAAGAAAAAAAAATTAAAAGGAGTTTAAGACAAGGCCATGGAGTTGGGGAGGACCACCAGAAGCAATCTGTTAGAAAATCCAAATCAAGGGTCAAAGAAATAGAAGCCCACAACACAGAGAAGATAAGGTTATGTTGAAAGCCTGTGGGTGTATGCAATGTTTGAAAGGGAGTGAAAGAGGGAGACATGGATCAAACATTTTGGTAAGGCATTTGGGTCCCTTTAATTGACAATCTATTATAGCTCAAACCTAAAGGATTGGTTCCTCTTCTGCATATAATTCAACTGACATGAGAGATAATCATTCCTTCTCTCAAATCACAAAGTACTGGTGAAAATCACCCAACACCACCTTCCATATGTTTTTGAATTTGTTCCTGAGAGATTTGTGATTTTTCTTTAGCTCACAAAAAGAAAAATATTATGAATTATTATCTGTGATATAATCATGGCCACATAATACTAATAATGTGGGATTCAATAATTATACTTTTTTTTTTGTTTTGTGATAGTTTTATTTTACTTCCACAGAATAATACTAATAATGTGGGATTCAATAATTATAGTTTTTTTTTTGTTATGTGATAGTTTTATTTTACTTCTACAGGTGTCACGATTTATCACCAACAGTAATAATTAGCATGAATAATATTTAGACAAATTACCCACCAAACTACCCTAACAAGTACAATAAAAAGTGTTACTAGAAAGTAAAACAAGAAGTACGGGTTCTTTGAACCATCGTCTTGAGTAGATCAACATTGTGTGCATGTTTTATTTTTGCTTTCTAAAAAGTGAAAATGTTCCCACTAATAATGTATATATCCACATCATATGAATTTTAACCCACATATTGCTTTTTATTTTAGGATTATCACATGACCAACTTATCAAAAGAAATTGCACGAGGATGTTTATAATTCATCCCTACATCCACAGTAGAATGTGGAACCCTATGTCTACTTATTTTAAGTGGACGTTGTTTTACCACCAAAATCATCCTAATAATTTGAAGCACTCTCAACTTATATACATGGATACTATAGAGACACGTGATAAATAAAAATACCTTTTTTTCATCAACAAAAGAAAATTATAACAACACAAAAACGCACATAGCTAAGATGATTGATCTCCTTTGCCCACCACTTTTCCTTTGCTCTTTCATTTTCCATCATCATGTACACGAAATAATGACACAATATACAATTCCTCCCTTGCCCCCCTTTTCCTTTCCTCTCTTTTCTTTTATCTCTCTTTCTTCTTCTTCTTCTTCTTCTCTCTTTATCTCTCTCTCCCTCTCTCTTTCTCTTTCCATTATTTCGTTGAACATGACCAATCGGCCACATGTTGCACATCCATAAGTTTTTGTTACTTTGAGGGAACGTGACAGTGATCAAGAGGGCACTTTGAGGGCCATGAATGTCTTGGCCTCGGTAGGCAGACCCCAAATTAAGCTTTGAAGTTGCCATCAAAACTCTTACATTAATATCTTAATAAATTAAAAAAATAAATTAAAACAAAACGAGAAAACTAAAAGGTACAGATAAGCCCTTATATTAGCACCACATTGTGCTTTGAGCACCATGTCATGAGTCATGAGTCAGCCACCCGAGCCATGATGCGGTGTTGGTTGGCCAGGGTTCGCACCACCGACTGAATTTGTCGTATCCCTTGGCCCTTGCCATATGTTATTGGCCCCTACTATTGCTCACCAATATGGACCAAAACAACCTCTCTGGATTGTGCTTGTGTTTGTCCTTGTATTGCTCTCCCAATTCCTTATCAACGAAATGCAAATTCCAGAGAAATGCCCATGTCCCACCACCCCCCTCCCTCTCTCTCCCTCTCTCTCTCTCTCTCTCTCCCCCCCCTCTGTTTGGTTCTCGCTTCGGTACTTTCTTTTGGATTTTGGATAAATTTTTTGCCTTTGGTCCTTGCTTAAGATTATGTTTACACATAATTATCGAAAAGAGTTTGAGAGGAGTATTTTTCTTTTCTCCATTCATGTGTCTACTTAGTAATACAGATTCATAAAATTGCGTTTTTTAGGCCCTAAAGTTTAATTGCATGGTATGGGATTAATGGTTCCTAAACTTTATTAAAGTTTTACCCCCTCTCTCTCTTCAAAGAAAAATGGCATACCATGAATCCCTGAACTTTTGCAAATCATTTATTTTACTTTTAGGTCCTTATGCGTGTCACTCTTGGTAAAAAAGTAACCTAATTTTTTTTTAGCAAGTGAATGGACCCTTTTTTTTTTTTAACTAAAATAACGTTAATGGGCTATACTGAAATTTTCAATATAGTCCAGGGATATAATCAGTGTGTGTTAAAGAAAGAATCATCTTTTATTCTCAAAAAAAATAAAAATAAAAATCATGTATTCGAGATCTTTTCGTCACTTTCTAAACCAGAAGTCCGGACAAAGCAGGAGAACAACAGCCAAATGCTGTTGGGTTGTCCTTTACTGTTTGTTCTATCGCCAAAAAATTTTAGTGAGATCGACGTATTTAATGAGTCGATTTAACAATAGCCTAAAATCATTTTCGTGAACGCCCCCAAAAAAACAAGAAAAACACTATAGCCTAGAATCATTATCTCGTAAGTCTTTTTTTTTTTTTTTGGAATCTTTAAACAAAATAAAAAGAAGGGCCGAGAGAGAAAAAAATAATAATGGACAAAATAATCATGTTATGATGAATCTAGAATATATATATATATATATATATATGTATATGATGAAAAGTTCAAAAACTAAATTGTGTATGTATTAGAGAAAAAAGCTTGTCATAAACGATACTTGGGTAAAAAGTCTTGCATAAATAATTTGTAAATGATGTTTTTAGCAAAAATAAATAAATAAATAAAATTTTAAATGATGGGGAAATAATGAATGCTTGTACAATATTACATGATTGATTAACTAAGATTATCTTTGATACAAATGTTAATAATTTTTTTCGCTAAAAGAATGAAATGACATATTTAATATGTTAATTTATTTTGTATCTCAATGTGTGGTACTATTTTTAATCTTATATTTATTTTTCATAACTATTAAGTTTTAAAACTTGTAGAAGTTTTTAAGAATAAAATGATTGAATAAAAAAGTTATTATATCAACCAACTATAATCAAATGTCAAATTTGATATTTATTAAATATTATGCCAAATTTGTTGCAAAATATAGTATTTATCAAATTTAACAAAAAAAAAATAACTTCACATTTGAGAGTAATTTTTTACTCAAATATCAAAATTTGATATTGATAGATCAGTTTGAAACTAAGTTAGAGATGCTCTTACCTGTCATCAGTCGCCAAGGTACTTCATGCCGAGTGGGGGCCGTACTGAGATTTCTTTGACAACAATACGAGCTGGAAAAATAATGGGCATTTCCACATTGCCCACACTCAAAATCAAATATGTCAAATTAACCCCCACTAAAAATGTTACTCCTTTATTCTGAAATCCACAATTTGAGTGGAGAAGACGATAGAGATAGGAAAAGCTGCTTACAAAAGTAAAGAAGAAAGGTGAAAAAAAAAATGAAGAGAGTTGCCTATGTTATGTGATGGTGTATGCTTTTTTTTTTTTTTTTTGTCTCTCTATCTCTCTCTCTCTACTTTTTTTTTGGTAGACTTTTTCTTATTTAAAGTATTGTCATGCCTATAAATATATCCGTGAGCGTGGGATTTTGAGGAAAGGCTTTAAAAAAAAGTTTTTTTTTTGGACAAATGGTCTTTTTTTTACACTAAAAAATAGTTTTTTGAGTAGGAAAACAGCTTCATTTTTTTTTCGTATTGAGGTTCCTTTTTTCACTACAATTCTTTTTCTCTTTTTTTTTTTTAAAAAAACTAGAGCAATTTTTCAGCCCAAAAAAGCATTTTTTTTAGTGCAAAAAAAAAAAAGAAACTATTTTCCTATTGAAAATTTTTTTGGCCCTTTTGTTAAATTTCCCGTCTGTTGAGCCTATGACCTGAATCACACGAACAGTTTACACTAACATGTACATGTATTTCCAGAAGTTTATCAACAACTTTTTTGCTAAAAATTTATTAGTTATAGTCTCGAGAAGTGAAAACCATGTAAATCTCAGAAGAAAAAAAATAAAAGAATATTGTTGAAACTTGGAATTAATGCTAGAGCAAAAAAAAAAAAAAAAGAAGGTGCATTTGGATTATATATATATTTTTAGGTTACGTAAATTGTTAGCTGACTATACTCATCCCATGTGTAATCGTATGGGAGAAATATTTCAAAGTAAAAGTAGAGACAATTTTTTTATAAAATTTTTCAAAATGATAAGGCTACAAAATCTAGTAGATTGGAATTCAAATTTGCAAAGTACCCAATAAATCTTAGGTTGAGACCTTCAATTTTGGATCACCACCCTAATGTTGCAGATTAAGTATAATTTTGGGTTTGAGTTGATGAATTTCGTAACTCTCAACAAAAGAACAAATGACACTTGCGCTTTATGGATAAAATAGGGCATGTAATTGTAACATGCATCGTTTTTAAAGCATAAAAATTCGTTGCCATGTATTGCAATATGCGCTGTATATGATCTTTACATGTGTGTCTATCGGGTGGCTGTTGAAAAATACCATGACATTAATTATGTATTTTTCAAGTTATTTATTTATAAGAAAAAATGTATATACGCCCTCATTGAAGCCGAAGGCTGGCTCCGCCATTGCCCGTCCTCAGATTAAGCTGAGGTTTCCTAAAATCGGATAGAAAAAAATGCAATACTCATCATGATTTGGATATATAGTTCAATAAAAACAAAGAAAAAAATTAATTAAAATGATTTAAAACTGAAATTTGTGAACTATTCTTTTATTGATTTAATTCATTTAATATTCTTCTCTTTTGAAATGTGACATTAATGGAAACACTAGGTTTAAAGGTAAAGTGATTAATTAGCCCAAAAAAGCTATCCGCCAATAAGAAACCATTTTTGTTGGATTAGCTAGCAGTTAGTTGCTAATACTTTTTATCCCTATATCACTTCCTTTTTCTCTCTCTCTCACTCTCTCTCTTTCTTTTTTTTGCCTGGTCTCCCTATATGTATCACTTGATGCGACTAAAAAGATCTTCAATTCATTTCCTATTGAAAGTAATGCCAAAGTCCGGAGTAAAATAGTCTCTAATGCATGCATCAACTTTAATCCTTTGTTTTTTGAGCAAATTATTACTTTAATTTTCAAAACAATTTCGGCCAATAGAGACCAGACAAAATATATCTTGGACACTTTGGGCCATCATGCAAATAAAAAAAAAAATAGTTCTTCCAAAAATAAAAAAAAAGGGGTCGAAATCTGCAGATAACTTAATTTAATGCATGGAAGCACTGCGAATATCGGTCATCGCATAGTCACCGAGTCTCTGATACAAGATCATAAAGCTCAAACCCAAGATTTTAACCCTTTTGAAACCCCAACTGAAGAAAATTTTTGTATTAACCTAATTAATGAAAAATTCAATTCACATTAAAAATTTATTTTACATTTTCGTTGCAAAGGCCCTTGATAAGGTTATCAAGCTATAATGATGATTTTTATCAGGGATATGTTTTTTTTAAATATGATTACTACCAAATTATTTAGATAGAAAAGTACTTGGTAGGTTGGTTTGCTGTGTGTCCCAAATAGTATCAAACCCTACTTAGCAATCATATATATATATTTTTAATATACATATGTATATGGGTGTGTGCATGTGTGTGTTTGTGTGTATATGTATTGTGGGATGTTTTTACTTGGTTTCCTCTTGAAATGATTAGTGGGGCTTTATGCTTTGTAGCTAAGCCACAGGACTGTGCAGTTGTTAGAGCCTCAAAAAAAAAAAAAAAAAAACCCTCAAAAGATTAGGAATTATCATTTATCTTCAAGTATAAAACTTTTCAACCTATATCTAGACAATGATAAAAGGTTACACGAAGAAGCAACATATATATATATATATATATCATACAGTCCAAAAAGAAAAAAAGTACTAGCAATAATCACAATAAATATTTAGGTTAAGTTTTCAGTATGGTACCCCTCGTGGTCCGGACGTTTCTGTTACTATTAACTATATTAAAAACTAACCGCTGAGATTGAATGAAAACAAAGTCTAATTTTTCACTGTTTAACATAGTATTATAATGGCGTTCCTTTTAGATTAAAAAATGCATTAAATTTAGTTAGAAAGTGTAACTCTCTTAATGAAGTATCCTTTTCCCTTTAAACCTGTGGAGCGTCTGATTTATTCTTTCCTCAACATTTTGGGTCACATTTTCAAGTATGGTTCTCGTGTGTTCAACCTCCCAAGATCACAAATCGATATGGGGAGGAGCTACTACTTTAGTCTAGTAGGTTTACATTTTCTTTACTTGATGTTCACAAAAAAAAAATGATAATTCACCACTTTATTGTTTCTTGGTTATATTTTTGTGTATGATTTTCAATAAATATGACCAGGTTATCAATTAATTTTTGAGTTACATATATATTGTCATTTAATGCATTATTTCATCTGCTTTATGTACTTTGTTATTTTTTTTTACGGATAAAGCTAATATTTTAATCATTTTTCATCATTTAGTCCACTTAAAATTACATTTATATATCCATATTTACAACTAAATATTATAGTTTGGCCTACGAAAATAGCCCTGGCCAAGAGAAATGAGCAGATGGAAAGAAATAGCATGCATTCAACTTATAAAAATATGTTGCCACTTAGGTGTTGTGCCAATTCCAATCTGAAACCAGATTTGAGACTAGGTCCGAATATTTATAGGTTTTTTATTGTACTTGAAAAGATGATATGGTCCTTTGGGGAGGTTTGGTTTTCCAAGACACTTAAAACATGTAAAAACTAGATTACAATAATAAGATATTTATTTCATGTAAAAAAAATTTGAAAATGCGTAGTTAGATTATGTTCGTGTGTATTAAAAAAATATTATAGTTTTTTTTTTTTGGCTGAAAACGTGTGTAATTTTTGTTTTCTCCAACTTGTATTGCATTTGTGTATCTTTACATCTATTGGATGGCTAATTTGGTAATCATAAACATACTCACGGCCTAACTCGCAAGGACGTTCTCGTAAAAAATAAAAAACAGAACCAAGAGTGTGGGGCCTTTTATAAAAACTTGAATTTACCAAAACGCTCATCATGTCCCTACCTCCACCTTCCAATCAAAATGGGCATAATCGCAGCTTTCACTGGGGCCCACCGGCAATTCCCTCGTTTTGGACGGTACATTGGAGTATTTTGGACAATGTTTAATGCCATTTATTACTTATAGGGTGTTTTAAAGGTGGTAGGAATTAACAGTGAGAATTATTTTTATTGTAGTATATGAGAATTTTATACTGTAACATATTTTTTTATTGTTATTATAACATATAAAAATTTTACATTATTTATAACTGAAATTGTGGTAAAAATTGAGTAGTTTCATCGCAAACACCGCATTATCGTGACGGTCCAAATTATTAATGCTTCGTATTGTTTGTTGGTCGGAAGTAAACGAGAGGTAAAACAGAGGCTATAAGTCACCGTAAGTAAGTTTATCACCGTATTGTGTATTTTATTTCTGGTGCGAATTTTATTTATTTATCTTTTTTAAAAAAAAAATTTTGAGGCCTTCATATTCCACCTCCATAAGCTTATTTACTTTTTCTCTCTCTGAAGATGCCCATTTTTCCTCTCTCTATATAAGCTTTTTTTTTTCCCCTCTTCTTTACTCGAAACACAAACGAGTCTCTCTCGCTCTTCTTCTTCTTCTCCTTCTCCTTCTTCTCTTTCTCTCTCTAGAAACCGAAAATTCCGTCCATGGGATTTCCAGTCGGATACACAGAGGTCTTCTTCCCAAACCTCTTCCTCCACACTCTCTCTCTCCTCGGCTTCATCCGCAACCTCATTTTCTCTCTCTTCCACTTCCTCGGCCTCTCCGATTTCCTCGAAACCGACGTCGTGTGGCCTCAATCGTCTTCTCCGCCGGCACAGTCGCCTGAGAATCCGCCGGTGTCGGCTCTCCTGATCCGAGAACTCCTTCCGGTGATCAAGTTCTGCGACCTCGACACCGTCGCCTGCGCCGGAGATTTGCCGGAGAGCTGCGCCGTTTGCCTGTACGAGTTCGACAGCGGGGAGGAGATCAGGTGGCTGACGAACTGCAGACACATTTTCCACCGGGCTTGTTTGGACCGTTGGATGGACCACGATCAGAAGACGTGTCCGCTTTGTAGAACGCCATTTGTCCCTGATGAGATGAAGGACGAGTTCTATCAACGGCTCTGGGCCGCCTCTGGAGTTGCTGATATCTACAGTGAGTACAGTTCGTTTGAGGCTGTTAGTTAGACACGGCCTTCTAGTTTTTCTTGTTCTTTCCTTTTTTAAGTTTTCATTAATCCCTTAGTTACTGAGTCGTGTATATATTACATGATATTTGGTACAAAAAAGAGAGAATTTTGAATATATAAATATATTATATATATACATATATGTATTATGTTTAATGCTTAATTTCAACATTCAAAGTTAAACTTCTCAATCACACAACTTCATTATTATTTTTGGGAATTTTGAAATATATTTCATTGTGTTCTATACTATTCAATCCCTTTTTGGGTTGTTTAATCTGGACCCTGTAGTCAAATTAATTTATCAGTCAAGTCCAGCTCTTGGAAAAGAAAAAGTCACTGATTTTACGAAAAATGGTAAAGGGGCATCACGGGTGCAAATCATTAGAAAATGGTCTAAAAGTGGGCAAATTCGCGCAATAAAAGCTATGAACAGAAACCAAAAAAATGAAAAATGAAAAAAGAAAAGAAGAAGAAGAAGTAAATACTCGGTTTTGATTTTCTAATATGCCTAATTGATACTGTTGAAGAAAAACATATATCAATTATGGGATTTCATATGCGTTTTCTTTTTTTTTTTTTCTCTGAAAATAATTTGTACTAATGCTGATTCTTTGATGTTGAAGTGCTGGGAGTTTGTTAACTTAATACGGTAGGTGCAGGTGGCTGCTAACCGATTTTTTCGGATCTTGTCAGTGTCAGTAAACAGTGAATCTGATCAGGGTTACTTTTTTATATTTTAATTTATTTTTTATAGTGGAATTCTGAAAAGTTTTTACATTTCAAAATATTTATTAATTATTCTGGGTAAGATTTTTTATTTTTGTGGTAAGATGGGTTTCATTTTTACGGGACATTTACTTTAAGTTTATTTAAAACTATATCTTACGTTATTTATGTCTTATCTTAAACAATAGTTGTTTTTAACTAATGATCAAATTATTAAGTTAAAAAGAAAAAAATTCAAACTTTAAAAAGTAAAAAGATAAAAAAAAGTAAAAACAGAGAATATTCATTTTTTTAGGGTATTTTGTATATCTTTGAAGTCAAAACCCTTGGTATAAAGTGTTTTTAAGTTTTTTTAATTTTCAATTTGAAGATAATTTGGGCTCTTAAGTCAAAATTGAAGATTCATTTAGAAAAGGCATAAATTTTTGTATTAAATATAATCTAAATGTATACATTCGATGAGATAAAAAATCAAAAGTATAATGTTTAAATAAACCTAAAATATATGTATAAATGTAAATAAGCCCATTTATATTGATGAAGTCTTAAATTATGCTCTATTCTCTCTAAAAAAAGAAATAATACTCCATTTTGCGGTTAACGTCAAAAATTACACATCAATTTGTCAATTGATTGTCAAATTAATTAAGCTTTTAAAAAACAATGGAGTATCTAATATAATATAATATAATAGAGTTACATCACATTAAAAAACCATTAGTATAGTATTAAACCAATATCGATTTTAATATTTACGAAATCACATACCGTCTTATTTTTCATGCTAATTTGTTTGATGTACACTATGCATGTCAAATTTTAACATTTGATTTGTTATTAGTTGGTGTTGATAGATTAACTTTTTCAATCATTTTACATTTTTAAATTATTTTAAAATAAAAGTTTACTTTTACAATAGTTCCAAAATTCAATAATTATGACGATAAGTCTTAATCTTATTGATTTTGTTACACTCTGAATTTTGTAGGTTTTTATTTCTCCAAATAATATTATTTGACGTGACAGCTAAATAGCCAAATCCTTAATCACTATATAACCATCGATGTGGTCTTCGTGGGATTAGGTACATGCAAATCTTATAGAGCATGGACAAGCTTTTTTCTCTCAAAAATTAATCGCTAGAAAGCAATATATGTTGAGAGAAGAAAGCAACACATTTGGTCAGTTTAATTTGACCAACAAGTCTCTTGCAAGCTTATAGTTTTAGAACACGAGTTACACATTTGGTTGGAATATGTCACATTGTGCGTTGAACTTGAGAGGGCTTCACCGCGTTCTTCTTGTGTTATTAAAATGACACTCCTTTAGAAACATTTAAGAGGGGGAAGCTGTGGTAGGACACGTTTTATGTGCACTATCAATGCCGCTTGTTATTAACCATTGATTTCATATAGGACGAGGACTATTGGGTTTTAATGATATAGAAGCATGTGGCTGCTCTTTTATAAGTACAAAAACGTTATAGGATTCTCCTTAAGGTTAAAAAAGTAAATGAGAAGAAAAATAAACCATAGAAGATCATCTTGCAAACTTCACAGCATTGACAAACTTACAATCTCCGATGAAAGGTACAAAAACAAGGAAATGTGGCGAATCATAATAATAATAAATCATTAAGCCAAAAAAGAATGATGATAAGGTGTCTGACATAGTGGTTAGAACTAGTAATTAGAACTGTAAATACTGTAGTATATGAAAACTTTATATTGTAACAACTTTTTTGCTTTTGTTGTAGCATATAAAAGTTTTATATTGTTCTTGACTGAAAAATTAGTTAGAACCAACTAATGTCACACCCCCTGAAAGTAAGTAGGCATGAGGAAATTTCTTTCCCTCGGAAACACTTTTAAAGTCCAATTGAGCAAGTTCATTGCCTCTATTTTTTTTTTTTTTTTTTACAGACTTCCCCAGCAACATGGGAACCTTGTTGTCATTCCTATCCTCTTCAATAATCAGCGGTTGTTTGGAACTATCGCGGTCAAACCTACGTCGAAACCCCGTCGGACAAGAAAATCCAGACAGGAATTTTAAGAAATGGGCATGGGAGGGAGGTTATGAAGGCTTTATAAGCTCCACGGTTGTCGGGGTTTGGGGAAGATCAAACTATCGTATGGGTTATATATGCTTGGTTCAAGTCAGGTGAGATTTTGGGGAAATTGATTTTTTTTTTTGGTGGGTTTATTTTCCCCCAATATGCAATAAGAAAATGCAAATATTAACGCCAAATTTGGGCTTGAATGTGGGCATAATGAAGACCGGAAGAAGATGGCTGTGATTGGGGCTTGATAATCGGAGTTTGCCACCATTTTTCATTTCGTCATTTGTGATGGATCTTTGGGAAAACTTAGAGGAAGATTCTACACAGCGTTTCTTTTTCCTTTTCTTTTTCTTTTTTCCCCTCTCCCTTACACCGTTTCTGACATCAACAACGTCCAGTTTTCATTATACGGTCCATAGCAGGCACTAGAGATAGTGCGTATAAAGCATGTGCTACCATAGATTCTCCGCATTTTAGATGCTTTGTCCTCTTTAAAAATGACATATTCTAAGTGATTTTAGCACCAGTCTCAAGTTACCCAATATCTATGTCGCTTACGAGCTTCCAATTTTATAGTGATATATGCGTACGAAAGTATACATACATATATATATATATATATATATTAAACTTAAGGTAAGTTTGACACGCCGTATTAACACTCTGTATTATTTAAAAATAATATAATGTTTGATAATATCCATGCATTGTACTATAATACAAAATAAAGAATTAATATAATACAAGTCGTGATATCAAATACGATCAAAAACTTTCATATTAGACCGTATTGTATAATTTAAATCAAAAGTACGTATTAATAAACCAATAAAATATTTAAAATATATTAAAAATTGACATAGAAGTTAAAGTTTTGGAATAAGATTTAAGGCCAGGGTCTGAGGTTGGGATTCGTGACTAAAGTCAGGGTCGGGGTTGGGGTTCGAGGATGGGATTTGGGACTCGAGTCAGGTCAAGAATCAAGACTAGGGTCTAGGGTTAGGTCGAAGTCAGGATTCAAGACTGGGTCATGGTCGGGATTCGGGTCGATGTCGGGATTCGGGATCGTAGTCGGGATTTGGGGCCAAGGTTGAAATCAAGATTTAGAACTATGGTCGGGGTCAGGATTCGGGATCAGGATTCAAGACAGGGGTCAAGGTCTAGATTCAGGACTTGTGTTAAGGGTTGAGGGCAAGATTTGGGGCAAGGGTCAAGATTCAAGACCGATATCAGGGTAAAGATTAGGGACTAAGATCATGATCGAGATTTGGAACCAATATTGGGGTTAGGGTTGGGATTCAGAACAGAAGTCTAGGTCGAGATTCTAGGTCAAGATTTAGGACCAAGGTCGAGGTTGGGATTGGAGACTAGGGTCAGGGTTGGGGTCGTGATTCGGGATCACGATCGGGGTTGGGATTCATGGCCTGGATTTGGGACCAGGGTAGGGTCTAGGTCAAAGTTGAAATTCGAGACCAAACTCGTGGTCGAGATTCTGGGTTGGTGTTGGGATTCTAGGTCAGTATTCAGGAACGAGGTAAGGTCAAGATCGGGATTCAAGACCTGGGTTAGGATTTAGGATCGAGGTCAGGGTTAGGATTCGGGGTCAGGGTCAAGATTTGAAATTGGGATCAAGGTCAGGATTCAAGACCAAGGTCGAGATTTAGGGTCGGGGTAAGGGTTAGGATTCTAGACTAGGGTCGAGGTGGTGGTAAGGATTTAAGGTCAGGGTCAGGGTCAGGGTAGGGGTCGGGTTCCTTGAATCCCGACCCCAACCCCAACCCAACCCTAGTCTTGAATCCCGACCTCAATCCTAAATGGTGACCTTGAATCTTGATCCTGACCCCGGTCATGATCTCGATCCCAACCTCGACTCCGAATCTCGACTCAAACAACGGTCCTAAATCTTAACCTCGAGCCTGGTCCAAATCTCGGCCCTGACCCACCATCGATCCCAAATCCCAACCTTGACCCAAAACTCCGATCTCAAATCTTGACTCAAACACTGATCCTGAATTCCGATCTTGACCTTGGTTCCAAATCCTATCCCTGACCTTGGTTCTAAATCCCGAACTTGACCTAGCCTAAAATCTCGACCCCAACACCAGTCTTGACTTCGACACCGGTCCCGACCCTAACACTGGTCTAGAATCTCAACCCCGACCCTGATTTCGAATCCTAAATCCCAACCTCAAACTAGGTCCCAAATTAGAATCCTAACCACAACAACGGGCTCGAATTTCGATCCTGACCTTGAATCCTGACCCTGATCACAAATCTTGTCCCGACCCTAGCTTTGAATCCCATCCCTAACCCCATGTTTTAAATCTTGATCTCGACCATGGTCCTGAATTCTGTCCCCGTCTCGACCCAAAATCTCAACCTCGACTCTGATCTCGAATCCCGATCCTGACTTCGGCCTCGAATCCCTACTTCGATTTTGGTCTCAAATCCTGACTCAAAAACCATTACCCAAATTTACTATATTCAAAGTTTAAATACTTATACAATTTAATATAGTCGTAAATAAATATTGTATAATGTAATACAACATGTTATACGATGTAAAACCAAATAATGTATTGTATAACACTAATACAATACAATAAAACATAATACAATGCAATACAATACAATACAATATAATATTACCCTTAGAAAAAGGATATGATTTCAACTCCACACCTCAAAATAGAATTAAAAATTGGATTTACTCAATAGGTTATACCAATCTTTACTCATTTTTGTCTTTTATAGTTCTATAATTTTTGCGGTGAAGAAATTTTTTTTTCCTTTTGTCATCTGAAAATGTGTTAGGATACACACATGTAATAATTGGAATTTTCAAGAAATTGTGTTTCCATATTAAAAAGTCAGTTTTTAAATGTCATTTAATGCTCTTGTAAGTTGTGTCTGTTTGTATATTTGAACAATTTGAGGCTCGGATTTTTTCATAAAAAAATCAAATTGCAGTGCATAATGAGAAAAGGGAGACGTTGATCAAGAAGATCAGAGACTCATTCATGATGAAAATTAGACTTTTTAAAGATTAGACTTCTATGTTAAAACTTAACCATTTAAGTGAGATCATCTGAAGTGGTTATGAGTTGATGCTTATTTATATACTTAAATGATATGATATTCAAGTTTATTATATGCCTTACAAGATACAACTAATGATTTTTTTAGCCATCATTTTCACATTTTTAATTTAATTGGTTATTCCATCGATATATAGGGACTATCTAGCTAAGAAGTTTAACATTTTCTTTTTCTTTTGGGATGTTTATCTTTCCGTCTATTTTAAGTTAATTTAAAGATTATACCTTTAGTTTTTAATCTCATCTAATGTATACCTTTGAATTAGATTTAATAAACAAATTTATACCTTATGTTAGTCAATAGTTGATTTTGACCTTTAAAATGATAAAATTATTCTTAAGAAAAGGAGAAAAAAATTAAATTTTTCAAAAAAAAAATAAAAACACATAAAACACCTATTTTTAAAGGTATTTTATAATCTTTGAAGGCAAAAACCTCAGCATAAAGTTTTTTTTAAGTGTTTAAAATTATAATATTTTTTAATTTGAGAGTATTTTAGGTAATTTTTTATATAAAAATTTCTTATATAAAAATTGAAGATTGATTGAAAAATATATAAATTTATATATTAAATTTAATCTAAAGGTATAAATTTAATAAAATAAAAACCTAAAGCTATATTATTTAAATAAATTTAAAATATAAAGTTTAAGAAGATAAACGACCCTTTTCTGTTTCTTATTCGTTGATGTTATACTTTGTTTGAAGTTGGTTTTGAATTTTTTTTAATGCCGTGTGGGAAGGACACCCAGTCATGCTTGACAGTGAAGTTAACTTATAATTTTCGATAATGCTACGGTACAGCCCAAAATATCGGACTGCACCATGCAGCCCACCTTTAGCCATCCAATTTAACTTGCAATTGATCTTGTCCAGTGAAAGTGGAAGCCGTTTCCAGCAAAGCAAGGTAATGGCGAACATGTGGGCCTTGTTGTCCCTACCACATTAAAAGGCTGGCCGGGTAAAGGATAAATGTGGAAATTGACTAAGAACCTCTTTTTTTAATTAAATCGCAACTCAAAATTAGGAAAAAGAGAATCAAACCAAAGAGTAGTGACGTTCCAAAGGGGATATTTTGACGATTGGGCAAAAAAAAAATCCTAATAGAAGAAATGGTCTTTTTTTTTATAGCAAAAGAAATATATTTTTTTAGATAGTTAAATTATTTTAGTTTTTTTTAAAAAAAAAGACAAAAGTAACTGTAATTAGGAGAGAAAACCTTAACAGAATGAAAAGAAAAAAAATTGAAACTGTTTTCATGCCCAAAAAGTATTTTTTTACATCAAAAAACTACAAAAAACAAAAAAGACTATTTTGCCAAAATCAGCTTTTCTTAATGTTACTTTTCAAAATCTCTCGTTCCAAAGAGAGTAGACGCCGTCCCCCGTTTGTTACTATTTTGGGGGTTTTTAGAATTGTTTTTGTATGTTTTTTTATATACAAATTTTAAAAATATTTTTAATATAATTTTTTTAAAAATATTATTTTTAAAAATAAAATTATTTTTATCTATTTTAAAAATAATACTAAACGAAAATTTCAACAAAATCACTAGAAATCTTTCATTAATTATCTGAATCTTACTAAAATTCATTTTTCACCCACTAAATACCCATTATCATCTCCCAAAAAAAAGTAAAAATAAAAAAAATCATTTTCACTGGGTTTTTGCCACGTCAATTTTGTACTTCCATGTATATTTGTGTTGCTCTTATATGAAAGCAAGAGCGGAGAGAGCTTAGCCCCTTAAATTGTTAATAATTTGTGCTTTTATCTATAGTTTTTAAAAACTTTTAATATGCGTCCCTTTTATTCATAAAATTTTATATATATCTTTATCATTAACAATTTTTTTCTCTTTTATTCCTATTACAATTATTTTTTTGTATTTGTCTTATTAATCTTCTGTTTCTAATTTACCCCAATTTCAATAAAGTTTCTCAAATGAGCCTCTATTGAAGTATTTTTTTTCTTTTAGTTCTCTATAAAAATACTTTTTTTTAATAAATGTTGATGCCCTGCTGTCACTCAACACCACGTGCGGTTGTATACGGTGGTCGGACTACCTGTCCTGCTTGTCTTGACTTCTTGGAGGGGAACTTGTAACAAGAAGAATGCTTCGGTTGTCAAGGGGACATCAGTGTGGTACCAGCCAAGGGCTTTCTGACGCTCAAATTAGGTACCTATTCAGTCGATAGTGAGAGTAGGGTTAGGTATGAGAGTCCACTTATCTTGACGGTTCAGTAAATGCTCTTATTTATAGATCACCACTTGGCCTGGGTGTAAAACGGGTTTTGACACTTGACCCGAGTGCCCCATATGGTGGTGTCAGGGGATAGATGACAAGTGTTATAATCCTAGAAGGTGGATAACCCTTCATCTAAGGTTGTAATGAGGCCATGTGGTGGCCTTGAAAATGGGTTGTTTATCTGGCTTCAAGTTATATCTATTCGTCCCGAGTACGCATTCTTCCTGAGGAAGTGACATCTTAAGTGGCGGTCCAAGGAGGCCCCAGGGGTCACCTAGGAAAAGTGTGCCAACCAACGGAGAGTTATGTAAGCTCCAAAAATGACTTCTGTCTGAGCAAGGTGGTCGGACAACTAAAGTGAGCTCTTCGGGAAAAGGCGCCGAGCACACCCCTAACAATAAACATGACCTTCATGAAAGCATTTTTTTAATTGCCTTACTAAAATAATTTTCTTGATTGTATACTTAAACGTCTTTTCATGCATTTTTTGGCACTCCCTAATAATTTATTAATAGTTTTGCTCCATCAAAATCATTTTCTTATAAGTGTTCTACTTTTTTTTTTACTAAATTAAACTCAAAAGAGAATAGTAAATTAAAAAAAAAATAAACTTAAAAAAAACTTTGCTATTGTATAGTATTGAGAGTTAATATGATAATAGTTTCTAAAGTTTTTCATATTTTTAGTTTATGCCCTCTTAAAAAAACTGTCACTGTATAAAAATGGGTCATTTTTTATAATCATGAGTTTTGGGATCGCATAAACGTGCGTGCTAAAATATTTCTTCCTAATTTATATATTTTTTATACTTCTCCAACCCAAGAAATTTCATGCAAATCTCTCTTTTTAAATCCCTGCAAAAGTTATACGTTTTCGTTTAGAAAATATTGGGTTATAACAGCACATGTGCTTTAGTATAATGTATGTATTATTATGGAATTAGTTTGTTTGTCTTGGAGAATGTTTCTTGATTATAATTTCAATCTTTAAGAAAGATAAATGATGTTTTTGGTTGCCATTTGTGTTCAAGAAGATGAAAAGGTCATTTTTTCAAAATCGATGTGCGGTTATGCAATTAGGGAGCAAATTTCTTAATAAAGTTTTCATTTCTAATAGCAAAAAATTGTAATTTTCTTTTTGAAGCATAAAGTTTGGCGTATAAATTGGTCATAACTTATAGTGAAATAATCTTAGGCACTTTTGCATGGAACTTGGTAAAAGAAGGACACCCACCATAACCGTACATATATTTCAATTACAAAGATTTCAGTTGACTAATGGGAAATCTAAGATTATATATATATATATATATATTATTACTCTTGTAACTTCTGTATGAGAATTCAATCAAGGTCTTTTTTCCCCTTTTTTCATTTTCAGATTCTGAATTCGAGTTTACAACCTAACTAGTTCTTTTATAGTTGATTGCTCTAGAGTTCACAAGGAAATATTGTAGTGCACTAACAGACCTTGTACTCATTATAACAAGGGTGACCACAAAAAGATCAACAACATTTGAATGGTTATTCAATTAAAATAGTAATTTTTAAAATAATTAATATATATTTTCTTGCACCGAATTTTTATATACTTGAATTAATTTGTGATGGCAATTTAAATGGCAAAAAATATAGGGGGGATGGCCGCCAAAACATTGAGACCAAACGGTTGGTTTTTTAAATACAAAACGGTTGTTTCTTTTTCTTTTTCTTTTTTTTTTTTTAACAAAAATGTATCAAAAGAACAATGGAGGTTGTTCTTTATGCATCCAAACCCTAAATATTTGACATCATATGTGAAAGCATAGAGAATGACCAAAAAAGTCAGGAGAACGACTTCACAAAGATGATAAACTCCGAATAGTCGTTCCTTCAAACGATTGGTTTTTACATAACTAACACGTGTTTCTTGCTAGCAAACAATTTTTTTTCTGCATGATGCGATTAATTATCTATTCAAAATCCCAAAGTTAACTTCACTTTTTAATGACTATTTAATATATACTTAATTTTTTTTACACATTGTTTTGTACGTTTTTTGGCTAAAAAAAATATTTACGTAAAAGCAAAGCCAATATTTTTACAGTTCATTAATTTTAGAGACCACCATTGTACTAAAATTAAGCTTCGAGTTTAAATCTGATACAATATAATGTGATTGTCAAAAGCAAAACAAGTAGAACGATTGAAGAAATAGGGAGAATGATCATGTTAAAAATCCGATTGTTTTTTTTTTTTTTTTTTTTTAAAACAAAATCATCAAAAGAACAATGGAGGCTGTTTTTTCATGCATCCAAAAAGCTGAACATTCAACACCATGTGTCAAGGTATGGGAAACGACTGAAAAAGTAGAGGAAACGACCTCAAAAAGATGAGAAAGTGCTGAATGGTTGTTCTGTCAAATGGTTGGTTTTTACATAATTACATACGTTTTTTTTCTTTTCTGGCTACCAATTTTTTTTAGATAATGAGATGAATTATCTCCAAAAAATCCCTAAGTTAACTTCACTTTTAATAATGACTATTTAATATATACTTAATTTTTATTTACATAATGTTTTGTATGTTTTTTGGCTAACAAAATATTTTCTTGAATGCCAGTATTTTTACAATTCATTAATTTTATGAGATCATCATCGTACTAAAATTAAGCTTTGAGTTCAAATCCGTATAATGGAATATGTTTGTGAAAAGCAAAACAAGTAGAATGACAAAGAAATAGGGGGAACGATCGCAGTTGTTTCTTTAATTTTTAAACAAAAAGCATCAAAAAAACAACGGATGCCTTTTTCTTATATATCCAAACCCTAAATATTCATTCTATCCACTAGTTAGTTTTTTACATGATTAACACTCGTGTTTTTTTTTTCTTTTCAGGCGACTAATGGTTACATAAAGAGATTACTTACCCGTCAAAAATTATGAAGTTAATTTCGAGTCTAAATCCCGTACAAACTCTTTACATGAAAGTCATATTTTTTTAAGTCTAAAAATTTTACTATTATCATTTACGAATTTAAGCTTCGAGTTTGAATCCCATGCAATGGAATGCCTTTGTCGAAAACAAAACAAATAGAATGACAGAAGAAATTAGAAGAACGACCGCGGTAAAATAAGAAATGACTTATTGGTTGTTCTATTTAAAGCAACACCATGAAGGAACTAAAAGAACAACAGAGTTTTTTTCTTCATGCATCTAAACACTATATATTTGACACCATGTGTATGAGCATAGAGGGCAATCGAAAAAGTAGGAGGAATGACCTTGAAAAGATGAACGACCTAATGATGTTCTATCTAATAGTTAGTTTTTTAGATAGTTATGTCTTGTCCTTTTTTCTTCTTTTTTCCAGGAGATCTAGACCAATGGTTACCTAGTAAGATTAATTAGCCGTTGAAAATCATGAAGTTAATTTTGAGTCTGAACCAATAGAAACTCTTTATACGAAAGTCGGTATTTTTTTTAAAGTAAACAATTTTTACAACCATCACTCACGAATATAAGCTTCGAGACCAAATCCTATGCAATGGAATTCTTTTGTCAAAAACAAAACAAGTAGAACGATCGAAGAAATCAGGAGAATGACCACAACAAAGAATGATTAACTGGTCGTTCTGTTTAAAGTATGGTTATCTATCTTTACGAGTGCACTAAAAGAACAACAACGGTTGTTTCTTTAGGCATCTAAGCCCTAAATATTAGAAATCATATGCGAGATCATAGAGAACGACTAAAAAAGTAGAAGAACGACCTCAAAAAGATGAAGAATGGCCGAATGATCATTCTGTCCACCTGTTAGTTTTTTTTTTAAGTTATCTATTTGTCACGCCCCGGAGTACGAGAGGTGACGTGGCGGATTATTTAAATTTATTAAAGAAAAATTTAATTAAAATAAAGAGTTTAATATAAAATGTGAAAATTTAAAGAAAACATTGCATGAATAATTAATATTAAATAATAAACATAGCGAGTATGGGTCCCACAGACCACAACTTGTGTACACACATGGTACTGACAATATCATAAATACAACCACAGTCCAAATTAAAATCTTACATGCCTTGATTTAAGTAATACAAATAAATTTACTAATCCCTCTATAGCTCCTGAGTCCTGTCCGATGAATCTTCTCCAAACCTAAATGGAAAACCACCTAGAGGGGGAAATTTAAAACAAATAAAACGTGAGCGAAAGGCTCAATAGGACTATGTTTTATAAAATGATTTAATTTTAAAGAAACATTTCATTATTTAGGAATTATTTAAAAGAAACCTTAAATGAATAAATAAATAAATAAATTTGAGTAAAACCGTTCTTACCCAGAACAGTTTACTCGTACAACCAGTAATATCATTTTCCTTTTCTAGGCAAACCATAATAATATCACCACCGTAGTGGCCCAGTTGGGTTTCGGGACCTGCCTCCAAGGTCGATCGCTACACGACCCGATCTCTGATATGGCATCATGCCTATATGTTTATTATCATCATCATTCAAAACCCAATTACCGAGTATTGTCACTTACATTCATTATGAAGTTCATTTCAGTTCACGGTATATTAAAATATAACCGATAAATTCATTTTCAAACAACCGTTGAAAACATTTTAATAGAAATCCTTTTCAAAACCAAATCATTTTGAAACTAGGCTATCAAAGATTGGGGTAGAAGTCCTACCTCAATACTCGTGCCGGTGCCCCATACCGTAATTTCGGTCCGCTATACGTTAGCTCCGCAGAACCACGAACGATCCTAGATACAAACTAAGTCGATCAATATCTAGTTCGAGACATTCTATGTTACTAAACCATTTCATGATGTCCTAGTGTGCCATTTGTATCTTTAAAATCATTCTATAAGGTTAGAATTTAAATCGGAGTTCAAAACAATGAAAACGGGTAAAAAATCACAAAATTTTCCATGCTTCGGCTGGCCTGCTGGACTCCTTGCTTCGGCCGGCTGAATTGCACAGTTCGGCCTGCCGGAAGCCAAGTTCGGTTGGCCAAACATTCCCAGGTTCGGCCTGCCGATCCCTTGATCCGGCCTGCCGAACACGTGGTCTGGCCTGCCGAACTGGAAAAACCCAGAAATCCAGCCACGGGTTTTCGATTTCCCCAAAATCCAAATCTTGATTTTAACATGTTTTTCTCAAATCCCAGGCATGGAAAAAATCATAGTTGATAGAAAAACATACTAGAACACATTTGAACTCATTTAAACAAGATTTAAACTCAAAAATTTCAAAAATCCAAAAATGAGAAAATGAGGAGAAAAATGAAAAATCTTGAATCCAATCCATTTTTCTTCCATCTAAGCTTAGAGTCTAGTTGGTGTAAGTTCATTTAACTCAAATCTAAGGATTTCTAAGCTCAAGCAAGCCTAGATTTCAAAAATGCACAAAATTGAAAATTTTGGAAAAAGTTTAGAAATTTCAAAACTAACCTCGAATCGAAGCTTCAATCCGCGTTCTCGGTTGCCAATTCACGTCCCCGAGCTTCCTCCTTGCTAACCCGAAGCTTGGACTCGAATTTGATTCAAAAATTTGAGAGAGAAGTTGAGAGAGAAAGGAGAGACCGAGAGAGAGTCACGGGAGAGAAGAGAGAGAGAGATCTGAGAGAGTGAGGAGAGAGGAGGAAGAGAGAGAATAAATAGAGAGAAACGGTGGGCAGTTTTACTGTGCGAAAACCATGTGCCGCCCACGGTTTTGTAAAACAGAATATTTTTAACATTTTACAAATTGTTGTGTTTTAAAACTCAAAACATCATTTTAAAACAATATGAAATTATTTGAATTCATCAAATTAACAAAACAACCAAAAATTCAAAATCCAACCAAGCAATGGTTACACAATGAGATTAAGTACTTGTCGAAAACCATGATGTTAATTTCAAGTCCAAATCCCGTACAAATTCTTTACATGAAAGTTGGTATTTTTTTATAGTCGACACCACATGCGAAAGTATAGAGAATGACAAGAAAAAGTAGGAGGAACGACCTCAAAAAAATTAGAAATGATCGAATGATAGTTTTGTCTACCAGTTAGTTTTTTTAGATAACTATTACTTGTGCTCTTTTTTTTTTCTTCTCTTTTCCAAACAACCAATGGTTACATAATGAGATTAATTACCTGTCGAAAATCATGAAATTAATTTCGAGTCTGTACAAACTCTTTACTTGAAAGTCTGTATTTTTCTAAAGTCTATAACTTTTACAACCATCACTTACAAATTTAAGCTTTGAGTCCAAATCCCTTACAATGGAATGCTTTTGTCGAAAACAAAACAAGTAGAACAACCGAAAAAATTAAAGGAACGACGGCGGTAAAATAAAAACGACTAACTGGTCATTCGGTTTAAAACGTGGTTACCTATTTTAACAAACACACTTAAAGAACAACGAAAGTTTTTTCTCCATGCATCTAAACACTATAAATTTGACACAATACATGTGACCGTAGAGAGCGACCGAAAAAGTAGGAGGAATGACTTTGAAAAGATTAGAAAAGGCTGAATGATCATTCTATCCTTCAGTTAGTTCTTTTAGTTAATTATCTCTCGCTCTTTCTTTTTTCTTCTTGTTTCTAGGCGGCCAATGGTTATATAATGACATTAATTATCCGTTGAAATTCATAAAGTTAATTTCGAGTTTGAATCCTATACAAACTTTTTACATGAAAATGGGTATTTTTTTTAAATGTACAACATATTGTATTGTGTAAGAATCATGACATGGTACCTAATCTAGGCAGTCGGTAAAATGAGGAACGACTTTCACACTGTTATTTTTGAATTGCACTAAATTACTAGGACTATTTTAAACAATATGTGTAGGTACTAGGCATAGTATAAAAGATATGAGGAAAGGAAAAAAAAATTCAAGAAAAATGGAAAAGGAAAAAAATTGTACATTTACTTTATTGAGATAAAAAGCTAGAAAATGAGAAAAAATTATTATTATAGTAAGATATTCTTAATCATAGTTAATAACTTCAAATGAAATCTTAGGAAAAAATCTAATGCAAAACAAAAGGCACATTCCCTAATGCTAGTATCTTGAGGGAAAAAAATAAAGATGCCAAAATTTGTCCATAAGAATTTACTTTTGGAAAGAAAAAGCCAATAAAAAATTTTTTCTGTGTGTTTGTTTCAGCATTTTATCTATAAAAAAATTACTTTTGGAAAGAAAAAGCCAATATAAGGGATCATTTTAGAGAGTTTGAACCTATTTTTGGGTTTGAACATATGTTTGGAGAAAAAATTTGAAACCCATTTTGAGAGACATTTCCAAATTTTTGAGGCAAAAAACCCACCGAGTTCATGTATAGCACCCCCCGGATTTCAAGTTTTTAAGCTCATATGCAGGACCCACGGTGAGGCAAATGTCAGGGAAAAGACAAACCTCAATTAGGCCTTAGGAACACTCTAACAACTGTGTGAGAGATATAACTTTCGAGCTGCTACTTAGCTTTTTATACATTTTTTATTAACTTTAATTTTATTTACTTAATAAAAAAATACGGGGTAGATTTTTTTTTGTTAAACATACTTTAAAAATTATTACGACTTTCGTTGCAACATAAACCAAGACATTGCTCCAATCTTTACCTTAAAATCACTATAAATGTTTCTTAAAATTTATCGTGAAAATATTTACTTTCTTAAAAATGCTTTTAAAACATCTTTTTAAAAACTGTGAAAGCTTTTTCATTATGCAGCAAAAATTATTGTAGTAATATCCATACTCAACCTTTATATCTATCACCGCAACATTGAGCTTTTCTACCAGTCTTATTGGTCTTCCGTAAGACTATCTAGATTGTGAAAGAAACTTATAATGAGCTTTCGCTTAGTAAGTTCAAACATAATTTAACAATACATTTTAGACTTTATTTTATAAAACCTTTTTCATAAACCTTTTTTTGTAAACATTTTTCATAAAATGTATTCCCATAAACATTTATCATAAAACATTTCTCAAAATGTTATTCATAAACATATCTCATAAGTGTATCATAGAAAGGAATGCAAGCAAAATCATAATGTAAGATTCCATTCATGCTCATTTATGATCATCCTTTATGAACTTTTTATGACCATTCTTAACTTTTTATCATCGTTTTTATCCTTTCTTTATCTTAAGGGCATAAGTGTTTATACCAACATCATCAATCATAAGATCATGAACATAATGTTGTCCCTGTGGAAGATTTAAGACCATTAAATAATAAGGTCATAACTTTAACATAACTTGTATACCTCACATCTAGGAGGTTGGTACGACACTTTAATTAACATCCTTGATTTACCATCTTGTGAATTTTAGTGAGCATATCAAATACTAAACATACCATATGTTGTAACTTAATACTTACTTAAACCTTGAACATAACCAATGCAAACATGTTGCAAAACATGATTTGATCTTTAAAACATTATACATAACAAAAACAAACGTAAAACATATTCAAAGCATTTGATTTACTTGATTGATAACAAAAATAAACGTAAAACATAGGTAAGGTTTGAAACTTAGTTGGATAACGTTCTAACGTTCCAACTCTATCTATTTCTTTCTATTAGTTAGCTCTATGTTCTGTTCAAATGACATCCGACTATTACCTAACTTTCTCATTATTGATTTACTCGATTGATAATGGAACTTAAACGTGTTCCGCTTATTCCTTTTACTTAACTTTGTTTCTTATCGGTTTACTTTTCTGTTACTCATCTTGAACGTTCCTTAACTAAACTTCTTGTCTCACTCGATGGTTTTGTTACTTAACATATTACAGAACATTTTTCATTTAAGGGCATTTCGCTAATTTGGAGGGCTCTAGTCCTTTTTAGCTGTTTTCTTAAAAATTATAATTTTACCCTTAATGAGTTTTTCGTAAGTCTCATAACCTTACTAATAGGTTAAAATACTATATAATTCAAACTACTAAAATAAACAGACTAGCAATATTTTTAGAATCATGTGCTCTTTTTAAACAATTGAATTTTTAATTTTACCTCCTCTTTTTCTTCTTCTTTTTCTTTTTCTTTTAGTTTTTTGTTATTTCAATGTTGTTTTGTGCTTTTCTCTACTTCATTTTATACCCAAATAAATTTCATTTTAATCTAATTGGACTAATTACTTAACATTGCTCTATTTTGGTATATTTATTTTTAATCTTAATAAATGATGGTCTAATTCTCTGCTTCTTTCTGAAAAAAAAAATTATGATGTCTTGAAAGATGGAAATGCAGTATTTTTACCACCTAGATGATAGCTTTATTTTTTATTTTTGATAGAAAAGCATTCGCCTGATGACAATAGGTTACTTCCACCTATTTTGGTATATAAGAGGTCTCAGGTTTATATCCCTTAAGAAATACTGGAAATTATTTTTAGCTACCTATTATGTGCCATGTCCATTATCTCTTGATGAAACCAAAACGACGCACTTTGTCTCCCAACACAAATAACCAGTTGTGGAACTACATGATAATAAGCAACGGTATGAGTCCACATTGATCAGCATATGGGACCCTTTTGGTCCCTTCTAGAGAGTATCTATGATTGATCGCCTCTTCTCCCACTTTTTTTTGAGACCAAAAAAAAAAAAAAAAAAGTGTTACGAGCTAGTAGCCAGTACCTAAGGGCATATCAACTTTAAGTTCAAGCAAGATTAGCTAAACTAGTTCTATTAAGAGGTAGGATCAGCTAACTAGTTTCATTGTTGAGGGTTGACTTTAAAACGAATTTAACAAGGGTTATTGGCCCTATTGTATAGGAGAAAATTAAAAAAAAAAAAAAAACACCATTTTGAGTTTTAGCTAAATCTAACATTTGCTTCCGTGTTTTTATGATCCAAATAGTACCCCTTATGTTTTTAAAATATCTAAAAATTATCTCCTATGTTTCTTAAAAATTTTAAAAAAACGTTTGACTGGTCAAAATTTTTAAAATACCAAAACAACCTCAATAATTACCATTTAAATTTTTATTTTAGTTATTAATTATTTGATTTTTTTTAAAAAATAAGTTCAAAAGTAAATAAAATCAAGAAAAAAGAATCTAGCGTATTTGGATGACTACAAGAAAAGATCCAATGTAGGGTTTGTCAGTCCAACAAATTCAAATTCAACTAGTCATGTGTAGTCGTTGTGAGGGTGCACATTTTGTATAAGGTTAGACCAATATTGTATGTTAAGTTTTGATTTTTTTTAACAAAATATAATTTATTTTATTAAATTTGTTTTACTTTTTCTTTAAATTTAAGTTCTTAATTTTAAATTATAAAATAATATATTAAGTATTGATGATGACGGACATTTATATCATTTTAATAATTTAACCAATTAAGAGGGTTATATTTTACTTTTTTTAAAAAAACATGAAGGATATTTTTGGAATAGTTAAAAACAAAAGCCATATTTTTCAAATAAATAAAAACAAATCAGTAACCGCGGGATTTAGCTAAAACTTAGGGGTATTTTTTTGGATTTTTTCCTATTGTACAGAAACAGAGTGTCTGTACTGGACACCAGAGGTCTGTCTTGCATCTCTTCCAGCTGAAATTGAGAAAAATAAAATAAAAAGAAAAAGAAGAGAAAAATAAATGCTAATACCTAGCAAAGGGCTGTACTGGGGTCTTTTCAGCGATTGCCAACCTAGGAAAATGACCACATTGAGGGGTCTAAAAAGGTGTCATATTACAAGAAAACTTTGATTAATTATGATAATAAGACCCTTTAAGTTTATAATGCATGCACATCCATGATGTGAAGTTTGACAATCCTCTCCTCAAATTATCAATCAAAACTCAAATCTAACTGTACAGTTTCTTGAACATTTGGAATCACCAAATATAAACACACAATTCAGTATTCACTATGGTATTATTTGTGAGTCAATAAGGGGGAAAAAGACTGTTGGTACATAGTCTATGACAAACTATTATGTGTCTACATGTCCTGTCCTCTCAAGCCTTTATTTCACAGTTAAGAGAGAGTGAGGTGTAGTAAAGGAGGTAAATGCATTCATATTCAGGTATAAATATGCACAGTGAGAACTTGGATTCTGTGGCCGCTGCAAAAAGAGCTTGTCATGACCTGCTGATGAGCTTAGGGCCTTTCCAAAACATTCAGCAGCAAATGATATTGATATAGCTCAGGTCCGCATGCAGTCATATATATACACACACACATATATATATATATATATATAAATCATTCTAGAGAAACATATATACGTATATGACATAAGCCTCTCTCTATTCCACACAGAAGTGGATTTGTGCCACAAGTAAATTTGAACATCATTTGGTTTCTAAGCTTAGACAAAACTTTAAATTTTTGTGGGGGAAATTAATGGAGTAAAAAAATTGAATTGTGGTTCGACTGTGAGACAATGATACGTTGGTGTTTTAATTTTCACATTTCCTCGTGCTTTTATGGGGTGTTTTGATTGTCTTAATGCTATTTATTTTTGGCTCTCAATCGATCAGAAGTTTTCATCCATGGCAGAGGTGCCGTCATAGCCGTTAAAAACTAAAAAAACCGAAACAAAAGAAAAAGCTATAACGAAGATATGGTTCCTACAACAAAACTAGCTAATTTAGTTGAAAAACCGACCGGCTCACAAAGTAAGGAATTTGATCATTGAAAGAATTTTGTCAGAAACCGAACCAACCAACCAAATTTTGTTTTAAAAATATAAATATAAATTATAATAAATATCATGTATTAAACTCTGTCTTATGTTTAAATTTTAAAACTTTGAATTTTATTATAAGATCATGAATTTGCTTAGTTTTTATTATTTACCTAATACATTATTATTCTCAAATTGTTGAGTTTTTTAGGCCACTCTAAACTATCTCCAATGCAAATGTTAATGTCAATGTTATATTTTTTACCAAAAAGTATAAAAGTAGCATATTGATGTGTTATTTTATTTTATATTGCAGTATATAATGATATTTAAAATGCTATATATGTCTTTTGTCATAATTATTAAACCTTAAAACTTGTAAAAGTAAACTTTTAATATTCAAACAATTAAAAAGTAAGAAGTAGTAATTATTAAAGCAAAAAAGTCAATTTACCAACTAATTAGAACCAAATGCCAAATTTTTGCCACAAAGTTTAACATATAACAAATTTAACATTAAAATTGCATTGGAGAGCATTTTTTTTTACAAAAAATGTTAATTTGTTACTGACACATCAATTTAGCATTGAATTAAAGATATTCTAATATGTTGCACTTATAAAAAAAAATGGAACCGACCAATTTATTGTTGAGTTATTATATGTTGCTTGGCTGGTTACTACAACAATAAAACCTCGAGAAATGAATGTTCAATAAACCAGCTAGTTGTTTACCAGCCATTCTTTCATCTGACCGGACTTTGCAATGTTAAAAACAATTTGCAATGTTTTTTTTTTCTTTTTTTTTTTTTCACATTAATGTTCTAAGCTGCATTAATAAAATCGATAGCATTCAATATTCTTTTTTTTTTTTTTAAGGATTTATTGCTCTTGTCTCATAACCCTCCAAGATGCTAGTGTTGATACTTACCGTAATCTGACGGCGGATCAATATCATGTACGGCTGCGCACGGTGGATGGATCTTCCCTGCTCGACTCGACCTGTTTAAACGTACCTGCAACAAGAAGAGAGACGCTTTGGAGGTGAAGAAGAAACCGGTTAGGTGACAAACAAGGGCTCATCGACGCTCAAAGCAGGTGTTAGGTGGGTTTATTGCATTAAGGCAAGCGTGCTCCTTAATGCAATAAATATACTCTATTTATAAGTTACCACTTGAACTGGGTGTTAGGTGGTGTAACGCCCTTATATGGGGGTTAACAGTTTTTAATGAATTAAAATAAAAATAAAAAATAAAAGTAAAACCTTAAAAATAAAGTTGCCCGGGGCTTAAATAAAAACTCTCAATATCAAAATAAAAATATAATCGACAAATAATCCACAGTTTAATGTAGCACCTTAAATTTAATATTATAAATTATCGTCATCATCATTTTAACCCTCAACACATTGTAATATAGTCACAGAAAGTAACAATTGATGCTTACATTATCATGAAGAACATTCTCAACAATTGAAGCAGTCTCAATGTAATATAGCTACATCACTTCCTCAACTATTTTTCTCGTAGCCACCTCACACTTAGTGAGTCCTGAAAAGATAAAAATATAAGGGAATGAGCAACACTATGCTCAGTAGAGAAAACCATTACTCACCTTTAGGTTTTTATCATTACCACATTAAAAACTTGCATGGTTAGTTAATAATTATCATTATCCAGATTATGAGATTTATTATAATCATATTATGTGGATACCATAGTTAATCATTACCAAATTTCATACATATACATATATACAAATATTATAGTTCATCATTATTCCTAGGTACCCACGTTCAATAGAGTATCACTCAACTCATTGAAACCCAAAATGGCGTGTTTGATCACCCTCTAAAAATTCCAAGGGTGTTCCGGTGAGGGGACATCAAGCCCCGAGTCCTCACCAAGTCGATTCCTGTACAGTGTGTTCTGGGACTTTCAACCCAATGAAGCGTCATCACCTTCCCCCTATTTTACCTTTTAGGATATTCATGCCCAAGGACGTAACCGCCGCCCTCTTCATGTCTCACTATTTCTCTATATTAAAGCATTATTAATAGAGTCAGTTTTCCTAACCATGCTTCTCAATTTATAACATGTGTCAATTCATTATGTTCCTCGCCGTACAATACAAGACGAGTCCATGTCATAGTTTTATATGTGATACTCATATAATATCAGTTCAACATAGATATATATGTATTGCGGCAAAACAATCAATTTTAATTCTATAAAAGCCTCACAAAAGATGAGTAATAGAATCCCTACCTTTCAAGCTTATCAACAATCTTTTAATCCTAGAATCAATTAACGTTAGCTCCATACTCCCTTGATCCTAAGGCGTGCATAAGGACAATTAAAACTAAAGCACAACATACAACTACATTCATAAATAAATCATGTGTAAACCTATCTTACTAGTATGCCATTAAAGCTTTTATGTAAATCTCTTTTGAATACCACAGTAAACAATTTTTGTCTTAACACAATACAAAATGTGAACAAGTAATCTATATGTTTTAGTCCCTAATAAGATTCATCAATCACTTAGGATAATATTGGAAAGGTTGCAAGACATTAAAGAATTAGGTGGTGAGCAAAGATGGGTTCTTGGTTCAGGTTAGCAGCTGGTATACCATAACAAACTGGCAGGTTTGCTAGTTTCCAATCCGAAAGTTGAATAATTCTTAGAAAATAAAATACAACTCCGATTTAGGTTTATGATAGCTCGTTAGAAAGCTTCGGATGCTACTTTTCAAATATGCAAACCAATTCATAAAATTCATTTTAATTTAATCCCAGAATTTCAAGAAATAGCCACTGTACATAGAGGTATTACAAAGTTTAACAATATAATTTTTCTGTCTAGGGCATGTACACTTAGACTTTATACATATGCTCTAAAATAGCAACAAACATATACTTAGGTTTAAGAACGCAAATTTGAATAATCCTTTAGTATAAAAGAAAATTTATAAATGAAAAACTAAATTTGTTCATAAGATTCTAACCTCGGATTATGGTTAGTTGGAAGCTTGAAATGGCTTCAAAACAGGTTCCTTTACTTCGGTATGACTGAAATTCTTGCTCAAATGGAGGTGATGGTGGCTGATTTTTATGACTGCCTTGAAGAAGTTCTCTAAGTATTTTGCTTCAGCAAAGAAATGAGAAGAAGAGTGTGGGAACCGTGGAAGAGAAAGGAAGAAAAGATGAAGTCTTTGAAGAGAAGTGATAGAAACAATTATGGAGGAGACATGTTGAAGCATGTCACGGAGGAAATAAAGAAAATGAGGGTCAAGAGTAGTTGGAAAAGATATTCTTATGTCTCATCTAGAGACTTTAACACACATAATGCCAATATGACATTTTTGAGATTTATTAGAAGTTCTAAGGCTTTTTAGTAAACATACTAAATAAATATAGGAGAATTTTAGAAAATTTAAAAATAGATAAAAAAAATAAATATTGTAAAATAAATTTAAATGAAGTAATTTTTTTTATATACTAAAAATTAATTTAATTACCTTAATACCCGTTAGGAGAATAACGGGTGTCACAGGTGGGTTTTGCCCACGACCCGTGTGTCACATCAAGGCATGTTGAAGGTAGAAGATAAGTATTGTGCCCTCCGCCAGTGGTTTAGTTCCCATCTAACGGCGAGTTGTCTGCCATCTGTTGGCCAATGATGGCAAGTAGTAGCCCACTTTGCGAGTTAAGGAAACCTGATCAGAGCAAGTGTCTGACCCGAGGTGGCGATCACTCTTGTCGCGGCAAGAAGGACCCTGAAAAGCACCTCGGACAGACGATCCAATCTTATTGGGGGTTAAATATTTGCTCCCAGTAGCCCCTGCCGAGCAGGTTTGTCGACCACCTGGAGTAGGGCTTCTCGGCGGTGGCGCTGAGCTCACCCCCAATAGTAGCCCCCCAGTTCACCTAGTTGGTGCTCAGTCGAGTGGACTAAGCCAAGAGGGTAAGGTTGGCTCAAGATAGAGCTCAAGCGGTGTCCTGGGGTAGTGGGAAATGAAAGGTCACGCGATAAAGCTCGGACGGACACATGTCGACACACGATTAGATGTTTGCCTGATAGGCGTAATTATCACGCCTCTTCATTTTCGAGCCTGATAGGGCTTCGTTCCCTGTCATTTTCATGTTCAACCAAGGCCACACATTGCAACTTATGAGTTCTAGCTGCCGAGTTGTAATTGATAACCTGAGGACTTTATTTTCTCGAGCTTCCACAACCCGATCAGGTAACTTCCTGAGAACTTACGAAAAGATAAGTAACCTTTCCAACTCCCAGAACGTAAATATTTCATGGTCGGATGGTAGCATGAGACAGAGAGATCGACCTTCAAGGAAGTGGATATTGAAGGATTATCCCCAGAGCAGGATGGGGTAGGCCAGCTGGCCGAGATTCTGAGGCTTGACACTGGGACGGTACCTGAGAAAGAGTTCCTGGACTTACTGGACAAGAGACGAATTGTAAGGTCGTGTAGGGGCGAAGATCCATACATCAACGTCGCCACTGCTGGCACGTCCCGAATTACTGCCCAGGAGCCCACCGGCTTACAGACGGTTGTCGGTGAACCAAGCGCCTCCAACCGAGAAGGCAAAGACCTAGTCTAGGTTGTGGGTCAGATTACCGTAGAGATCTTTGACGAGGAGCGGTCAACTGAGCAAATGGCCTTAAGGAGAGCGCCGCCAAAGAGGAGGAGGACTTGGAAAGACTCATCGTCACCTGAGTTTAGGGGGTGACAGCTTATCGGAGATCCTAGCCTGGCCAAACGTCCGCGGCAGGTTACTTAAGCGTAATGACAGAGGGCCGACTCGAGGATCTAGACCGTGAGTTCGGCATCCCCGATGGCATCAACCTTGTCGTGCCTAGGGAGAAAGATTCGCCCCTGACTCTGCCTGAGGGGTACATAAAATTGTATGTGGAGTTCTTCAGGGCTGGACTGCGCCTGCCCTTTCACCCCTTCCTTCACCGAGCACTCAATGACCTGAATGTTTGCCCTGCCTAGCTCAACCTGAATAGTTACAGGTCATTGATTGGGATGTACATGCTGTGGAGGTACCGTCGAGTTACTAAGATGCCGTGGGAAGCCTTTAAGCAGGTGTACAAAATGAAAAAGCTTTTTCGACAGTCCGGCTAGTACTACGTTACCAGCTTTAAGAAGGATTTCATCTTGGGCAATCCTGACTCGGACAAGCATTGAAAGTTTGAGTGGTTCTACGTCAGGGGGAACTACTTAGCCTAGGCTGGTGAGGTTGTCCCCGAGGACCAACCCATTTCGAGGACATTTGAGCAGGGGCATGTCTAGTCTAAGAGGTTATAGGTGCCGAGCAACATTATCAGGGCAGTAGTGGACCTGTTCGCCAAGCCGGAGTCCACAAGGCAGCAGTTGTTCCTGCTCAGGAAAGAAACTCTTTCCCGTTATGGCTGATTTGGGGAGTCCAGTGGAACCAATCCCCCTTCCAACATCCAACCTGTCTGGTCGGCTAGGCAGGTAACAATGGCGAGGCCGAGCGCTGCTGACATCCCGGGGCCAAGCACCTCTAGATTCGGGTGGCCGACAAGGGAGCCATCATTGTCAAGTAGCAAGGACTCGTCGAGTGACTCCTTCAACGCAAGGCCACCCGTAGTAGACGAGGACCTTGAGGACATTATACGGTTCCTATACCCGTCGGGCCAGCTTCGGATTGGTGGTGAGCTATGATATTTTTTTTGGCTTTGTCGAGCTCAGCTTGACTTGGGAGATTTTTTGGTTCTTACTGCAGAAATTTCTTCTCAACCGACGACCCAAGAGGAAAGGCGACTTTAATGGAGAGTCTTCACCGATCTAAGGGGAAAGCCGTGGTTGGGTCCAAACAGAAGCAGACTCCAAGACTAAAGGAGCCATTGAGGTCCGAGCAGCTGCCACGGACCGAACAACCACCCCAAATAGTCCAAGTCATTCCTCCGCCTCTGCCAACAAGAATGGGGGTTTTGTCCAGCTAGCCCTAACCTTTTGCCACTAAAACCATCGTTCTGTCGTCGTCGGGTGATCTCCTGAGGAGGCATCAGAATACCTGACGCCTTATCTTAGATAACCTCATCGAGGCCATTCCTGATGAATCATTCTTGGAGAACCTCCGAGGAGAGAACTATAAAGGCCTATTCTACGCTACCTTTTGTTCCACCGCCAAGGTAAGCAAAACTCCTATCTCAAGCGCCTTTTAACTTGGATTTCGTCATGTTCTAACCTCCATCTTCTCAGGCGTACGTATTTTTGGAGATGGCTTATATGGCCAGGCGGAAAAGAGCTCAGCCTTGAGAAGGCGATGCACAACAAGACTGTGTTCAAGAAGGATGTGGTCGAGAAGGAGCTCGAGTCAAGGAACATCGAACTTTATTAAATCAAGGAGTCTCTTTCTCGGGCCAAAGCTGAGGCTAACAAGGCAAAGGACAAGGCCGAACTGGCGAGGGCAGAGGCCAAGTAGGTAAGGAAGGCTGCCTAAGGGGCAAGGAACGAGGTCGACCAGTCCCAGGACAAGGTTAATCATCTAAGGGAATAGCTGCAAGCCTCCCAGGCTGAGCACTAGTGGCTCCTGCAGGAAAAACTACCTAGCCGCCTCACCCAGGCCGTGGAGGAGTTTAAATCATCCATGGAGTACGCCGACTATTATTACTTTGGGATAACCGATCTTCGAGACTACATTATTAAGAAGCATCTCGAGATGGTCGACTTCGATTGGTCGCTCATCGTCGAGTTAGAGTAGGGAGAAGTGCAGCAGCCTGAGCTGAGGACATTGTCAAGGTGGACAACGAGGACGAGGGAGATGGCGAGAATGATGATGAAACCGGGGATGGGGCCCAGGCTTGATCTTTTGTTTTTCTTTTCCTTATCCGAGTTCGGGAAGGGTCCAGTTGTTTGTACCTTCGCACTACTTTCATTAATGAAATTTGATTTCCTTTCCTAATTTTATCACTTCTCAGAATTTTCCTTTTAATTTGAATATTCAAATTTTTCTTTTCCAAGTGCGATTGTTCACGGATGAAATGTTAATTTCATTCTTTGAAAGCTTGTTGGGCTCCCAAGTTAAGAGCTCCTCGGGAATGAAGTTCGAACCTCATTTCTCTAAGCTAGATGCTTCTTGGGAGAGGAATTGAGTTAGGAATTGAATGTTCCTCAGGAGAAAACATTTTTAGAAGCGGATTCCGAACTCGCATTTCCCCAATTCCATTCTCATTGAGTATAGCGTCTCAAGAACAAAACATCTTAACTCCAAGTTGAATGTTCTTTGGGAAAAAAACATCCTCAAAAAAAGACGGTAAACGTTTACTGAGTTTAACCAAACATGGAAAGTTTATTTTTCGATTGGGTAGAGCACAATAGCGTGTGATACCCTATACCTTGTCACCCCCCTTAGACTTGCTTAAGTTCATTTAAACTTTTGCAAGTCTAATGTTGGTCGAGCATAGTCATGCTAAGGCGACTCTATCTAGGTATTCTATGCGGCAACAGACTAATGATTGGCACTATGCCAACCAGCCCCCCAATTCTGTTAGCCAGAATGATTCTCCCTCTTCGAGAGTTAATGTCGGGTCCCCCAGACTAGAGTTATGGCACCCCTCTTCGGGGTTGTATCTTCCTTAACACGTATTGCTTAGTGGAATAGTGTAGAAATTATAATTTTTATTAATGTATATGTTTACATTCCAGCCCTATTTGGGAGGTCTAGTTACAAAAGAATGTGTCTAGAGGTCAAAAAATGTTTCTGGCTTTGGTTAGCAAAAGAATTTTTTCAGAAGCTTAGTGTTCAAAGATGCTTGAGCAGGTTGCCCTCCATATCAGATAGCCTATAGGTGCCTAGTTGGACAATTTCGATAACCTTGTATGGTCTGTCCTACTTTGGACCAAAGGACCCTAGCCCTTGCTGTTAAACTGTGACCTTTTTTAGCACTAAGTCTCTAACTTTGAAACTCCTCGGTTGGACCCGTTTGTTGTAATACCAAGCAAAGACTTGATTTTGAGCTACATTGCGGATCGCAACATGGTTCTTTTTCTCCTCGACCAAATCAAGCTCGAACATCATGACCTCAGCGTTTCAAATTTTTTCGTACTACTCAACCCTGAAGCTTGGCAGTTCAACTTCTACCAGGGATGACAACCTTGGCTCCATAGACAAGGGAGAATATAGTCTCCCTGTAGAGTCTAGGCCATTGTTCGGTAAGCCCAAAGCACCTTTGGGAGCTCGACAATCCACGTGCCTTTGAGGTCCTCGAGTTTTTTCTTCAGGTTGTGTTTGATCATCTTATTAATGGCTTCAACCTGCCTGTTGCTCTGAGGGTAGCTTAGAGAGGAGAAGACCTTCTTAATGCCGAGCTGCTCGTACAGACGGAGGAAACTTGAGGATTTAAACTGCTTAGTGCTGTCGGTCACAATAGTATATAGGATCCTAAACCGGCAATTGATGTTTTTCCATAAGAAGTTAGTACGCTTGACCTCGGTTATATTGGTGCATGGCTCCACCTCCACCTACTTCATAAGGTAGTCGATGGCCATAATGCAATATTTAAATTGAGACTGAGCTTAAGGAAGGGGTCCGACAAGGTCAATGGCCCACTTGACAAAAGGTCATGCCGATGTTACGAAGGTGAGCGGTTCGGCGTGGTGTCCAGGTATCATCGTAAACTGTTGGCATTTAAGGCATTTCTACGCAGAGTCCTTTTAGTCTTGTTCCATGGTTAACCAGTAGTATCCTTGTCGAAGACATTTTAAGGCCAAGGAACGCCCCCTAGAGTGATTGCTACATAGCCCCTCGTAGATCTCCTTCATTAAATATTGGGCTTCTAAGGGTCTTACGCACTTCAAACATGGCGTAGTGTAGCCTTGCTGATATAGCTTTCTGCCAATCATTAAATACCGGGTTGAGCTGTTGTGAATCTGGTGTGCCTCTTCTCGATCGTCGAGTAATTTGGCTATGGTTAGGTATCGGATGATTGGGTCCATCTAGGTGGTCTCTCGTTCTTGGGCTACACTTGCCACTTCCTTGTTAATATTTAGCTTGGCTAATCTTTCGATGGGGACCGACATGAGCTTGTTGTCGCTTAAGCCTGAGGCCAGCCAAGCAAGCGCATCGGCCTTGAAATTTTTGGATATGGGGATTTGCTTGAATGAGTAAGCTTTAAACTGCCCGAGCAATGTCTTAACCTTTTGTAAATAAGCGGTCATGGATTTTGTTTGGGCTTGGAACATCCCAATAACCTGTTGGACGACGAGCATGGAGTCATTATGGTTGTTATGCAGTCTACCCCGAGGTCTTTAGTGATTCTGAGTCTGGCCAGGAGTGCTTTGCACTCAGCCTTATTGTTAGAGGCCTTAAAGTCGAACTAAAGTGCGTAGATTGTCTTATATCCATCTAGGCTGGTTAGAACCAGCCCAACACCTAAACCCTCAGCACAAGAGGATCCATCAACAAAGAGTTTCCATTCTGATTTTGGCCTAGAGGCATGATAACTTCCGTTGCAGCAAGAAGTGTTTGGGTTTTCGATGAGGGCTTTCTTAGCTAGCGGTGTGCTCTGCTCAGTATTGGTGAACTCAACAATGAAATATGCAAGGGCTTGGGCCTTGATAGCCATCCTCGGGACAAAATGAATATCATATTGACCAAGCTTGACCAGCCATTTATCCATTTGCCCTAATATTTCTAGGCTTTGGAGGACTTGCCGGAGGGAGAACTTCGTTGGGACTCGGATAGTGTGGCCTTGAAAACACAACTGTAGTTTCCAAGCCGAAGTGATGAGGGCAAACGCAAGTTTTTTGAGCAGAGGATACCTCTCTTCAGCACCTTGGAATGCGTGACTTGTATAGTAGATAGGCTTCTAAACTGCGTCTTCTTCTCGGACGAGGACTGAGCTGACAACCTTTTACGACATGGCAAGGTAGACACGTAAGACTTCTCTTGGCAAAGGCTTAGATAGGAGTGGGTGCGTGGCTAAATACCTCTTTAAATTTTGAAAAGCTTCTTCACACTCCCTGCTCCACTCAAACCTCCCCTTAAGTGCCTAAAAAAACGAGTGGCACTTGTCGGTAGACTGGGAGACAAACCTAGAGAGGGCTGCTACCATGTCGGTGAGCTTCTGCACCTTCTTGACTGTCCGAGGTGAATGCATGTCTATAACGGCTTAAGCTTTCATTTGGTTAACCTCGATTCCTCTCTGGTTGACAAGAAATCAGAGAAACTTGCCCAAGCTAACCCCAAACACGCATTCCATGTTCCTGGAGAATGTCGAAGCTCGCTCGAAGATCGGCCATATGGTCTATTGCTTGGACAGATTTCACTAGCATGTCGTCCATGAAACTTCCATAGTTCTGTCGATTAGCCGAGCAAACATTTTGTTGACAAGGCGTTGGTAGGTAGCTTTGGCATTCTTGATTCCGAAGGGCATGACTACATAGCAGTAAAGCCCTTGGTCGGTGACGAAAGTGGTTTTTATTTGATCTTCCTCAGCCATCCAGATCTAATTATAGCTGGAGTAAGCGTTCATGAAGCTTAGCAGCTCGTGCCTAGATGTTGCATCCACAAGCTGATCTATCCGGGGTAGTGAAAAGCAGTCCTTGGGGCAGGCCTTGTTTAGGTCGGTATAGTCTATGCAAACCTGTCATTTTTTGTTCACTTTCTTGACGAGGACTTCATTTTCCAACCACTCTGGATACTTTACTTCTCAGATGAATTCGGCTTTTAGGAGCTTCTGGACTTCTTCATTAATGGCAGCATATCTTTCCAGGTTGAAGGCCCTTCTTTTCTTAATAACCGGCTTGTAGTCTGGTTGGACATTAAGCCGGTGACAGATAATGCTGGGATCAATGTCGAGCATATCCTCATGAGACCATGCGAACACATCCCAATACTCCATGATGAGCTTTTCTAGGCCAGCCTAGATCTCAAGTTTCAACTGAGAACCGAGTTGGACCGTACGGTCGAGATGTGCCGGGTCCAGGTTGAATGGGACTAGATCCTCGATAAGGGTGGCTCTCACCTCCTCTTTAGGCAGACGGGGGTCGAGGTCGGATAGCATATTAGACACTTGCTCAGCGAGGAACTGTATCTCGTTGACCTTGTAAATAGCTGAGACATTTAGTTGCCAAGCTGATGTGGCCTTGTCAGCATTAGCATTGCAAGCTCGGGAATCCTTCTGTTGTGACCTGATTACGACCCCATTGTCTGTTGGAAACTTCATGGCTAGGTGGTAGGTAGAGATCACAGCCTTCAGCGCATTTAGCGTCAAACACCCGATAATGATGTTGTATTGTGAAGGCTTGTCAACGATGAGGAAGTCGACGATGTGTATCACCTAAGCAGCACCCTCACCGAAGGTGACCAGCATTGCTGATCGGACGCATTCACCAGTGAATCCATATAGTGGCATCTGGATCGGGATGAGGGGAGCATTGCTGATCTTCAGCCTGTCATATGCTTGCTTGAACAGGATATCAGTCAAGCTACCACTGTCGATAAGCATTTGCCGAACTATGTTATTGGCGATGTGGAGCTCGTACACAAGGGCGTCATTGTGCGGGTGGATTAGCTTATCTGCCTCCTCCTTTGTAAATGTGATCGGAATACCTTGTTGTCGACAGATTTTATTGACGTGCTCGGACATGTGGATGAGCTCGCCTCTCTCAACTAGTCGAGCCTCCCGGATGTAAGCGCGCTGCCCACTCAAAATGTCCCTGATAACTGACCCTTTGAGGATTGTGTGAACAATATTCAGGGATTTCGAGGCATTCCCACCATCGTTGCATGGGCAGTTCTGCACATCTCAGGTTGGTTGGTCATTTTTTCGAACTATAGAGTCCAGGGTTAGGACTTGCTGCACAAACTCCTGCAAGTGCCTGTCTTGGACAAGTCTTTCGATTTGGTCCTTGAGCTGGATGCATTCGCGGGTGTTATGTCCTATGTCTTTGTGAAAGTTGCAGTATTTGATTTGGTCCTGCTTTGTCTTGTTGCCTTTGAGCTTAGGTGGATCGACCAGTAGGTTCCTCCCGCTCACCTAGGCAAGTACTTCGTCAATACTTGCAACCAGGGACGTATAGCTTTGGAATTTCCCAGTCAGCACTTTCGGCTTCTTGTCTTCTTGTCCTTCTTCCGTTTTTTGTTTTGCTTAGTGCTTGGCTGCTTAGGCGCCGTATTCTATTTCTTCTCCTTCTTAGTGCCGTTGTTGCTACCCTGTTCCTGGCGGCTCTTCATATATCTGGTCGCATCGGTATACCTTTGTGCATAGCCGAGCATATAAGAAAATGTGCTCGATTGCTCGAAGGTCAACGACCAGGTCATCTTTTTGTCTTAGAGACCCTCCCACGAAGGCATGCTTCAGGGTCATGTCTTTGACCTGCTTAACCTCAAGCGTTGCTTGGGTAAACCGATTAATGTAATCTCTAACATTACCATCCCCCTACTTAACTGCATAGAGGTAAGTTATTTCTTTCTTCTCGTCTTCGTCGTAGAGAAGGCAGCAGAGAAAGCGTCAGAGAGCTGGCGAAAAGAAGTGATTGAGGCTGGTTCCAGATGCCGGAACAATTGCAGAGCTGGTCCAGTTAGGGTTAAGGAAAAGACCTTGCATATGGTTGTGTAACTGGCATTTTGTAGAAGCATGTATCCTCGGTACAATTCGACATGCTCGTTAGCGTCGGCGGTCCCATTGTTGGCCTTGATTTGTGGGACCTTGAATTTTGAAGGCATAGGGGCTTGCATGATGGTGTCGGTAAACAGCGGATCTAAGGCACCGACATCATCCAAATTGAAATAGTTGTTGCGAATTTCATCAATTTGACGCTGCAGCTTCCGGAGCTAGCGGCTATTGGTATCTTTGGGCAGTTTCACCCTATAAAGTGCTCCGTCCTTAACCCTGTCATCAGCCTCGGGGTGGCGACCTTATTGAGCTTCCCCCTGACGCCCGAGTCGATAAAAAATGGAAGCTCAGGAGCCCTACAGTGATGGAACCGTGCCTCCTACAGACCGAGCCGGCCTTCTCAGACAAGCCTATTATTAGCCGAGACGCCATGTATGGATCTTCTAGAGCACTCGTAGTTAGCTTCACTGAGGTCGGTGGCTCCTTGTCCTGCTCAACCTCGGCCTAGTCAACTAGGGCTGGGGGAAGGAAGACTAGAGCCGGCTGGCGCTGTGCTTGCTGTGTGAGTATTTGAACAACATTTGTTAGTTCTTGGATAGGGTCTTGGGCAATTGGGTCATGTGCTTGTTCGGCCTTTGCCGCACTTCCCTGACTTACATAGCGGGATCTCGTAGCTTAGGGACAGCCTCTAAGTCTGGCCAAATTTTGGTTTCGGTTTCGAGCTTCTCCTGACCCCTTTTGTCGGGCACCCTCTTCTTGGGTATTGCCTCGTGTCCCCATCTTTAGTTCACGAGTTGGATTGCAGTTGGTAATCTCAAGTGAAGGCATAGGCGCCCTCTTTCTAGCACCAAAATGGTGATGCTTACCGTAATTTAGCAGCGGATCAATACCACATGCGGTTACGCACGGTGGATAGCTCTTCCCTGCTTGACGTTGCCTGTTCATACGTGCTTGCAACAAGAGGAGGGGCTCTTCAAAGGTGAAGAGGAAACCGGTTAGGCAACAAACAAAGGCTCTCCGACGCTCAAGGCAGGTATTGCTCGGCAGAGAATGAGAGCTAGTTAGGTGGGAAGGAGCATGTTGAATGCAATAAATGCGCTCTATTTATATGTTTCCATTTGAACTGAGTGTTAGGTGGGTTTTGCTCATGACCCGTGTGTCACATCAAGGCGTGTCAGAAGGTAGAAGACAAGTGTCATGCCTTTTGCTGGTGGATTAGTTCCCATCCGACGGTGAATTGTCCCCATCTGTTGGCCAGTGATGACGAGCAATAGCCCACTTTGCGAGTTAAGGAAACTCGACCCGAGCTGGTGTCTGACCCGAGGTGGCGACCACTCATGCCACGACTTGAAGGGCCTTGAAAAACACCTTAGACAGACGATCCGAGTTCATTGGGGTTGGTTATTCGCTCCTAGTAGCCCCTACTGAGCAGGTTTGTCGACCACCTAGAGTAGGGCTCCTCGGTGGTGGCGCCGAGCTGACCCCTAATAGCTCTAATAAAAACGACGTTGACAATGAATTTTTAATGCTCGAATAATCCTAGCATCACATGGTTGAATCTTTAATGTTGTATTAGGAGGCAAGAAACATAGTTCAACATTTTTCAAGCCTTTAATGACCTTTAGATAGGCTAAACAATTGTCCACTAAACGGAGAACTTTCTACCATTCATTCTCTTACCAAACCAACAAACAAACTCATGAAAAAGTAATCCAGTCATTTATGCATTCTTGTTCACTCGATAATGACAGTTAAGATTGCTTACATTCATATTTTTAAAACATTTAGGATTAAAATACTTACCGAAGTGGTATTTTGTTTGAACCTTTGCCATTTCTTGATAAAATAAAAGGTACGTGTAGGAAAGTAATCAAAATGTAAAACTTTTCATAAATTAATAAATTATTCATTAGCAGATAAAATAAAAATTATTCATTTATTGATAAATAAATAACCTCTTTAAAATAATATTTTTTTTCCTAATCTCAACAATATTTATTTACAGGGATTTTAGTGTATCTAGAACCAATCGAAAACATTAAGCACAAAACTGACCACCAACAACTCTTTGTTAGCATTTTCCAAAGCCGACTGTAAGTGGCTGAAGAAAGACGAATGGACACGTGTTAGTATGTTTGATAATCCGAAACTTTTTAGTTTTTAAAATATAAAACTCTCTCATGATATAATAATAAAAAAAAAAAAAAAAACAATAAACTGCAACATAAAACTTTTACATGCTACAATAGTTTTAAACCAAATTAATTTAAACTATTGTTTTAACTTTTAAACTACACTTCGCAAACATATCCTACCTGTTTGGTTTTGTTTTAAAAATTTTTAAAAATAATTTACATTTTTTAAAAATAAAAATTTTTAAAAATACTTTTAACGTAATTTTTAAAAAATACTTATTTTTTAAAGCAAAATTACCTCTACCAATTTTGAAAACCGTTAAAAGGAACCCGTTAATAAACATCAATTCTCTATTCGAAAGTCGCAACTTAAGACAACCTACGGCTCTGATAGACCTGATCTGTGAGCTCCAGCCCTGTGCGAGCGCCGTTGAGTCCCTGTTCCTCCGAGGAGAGCATTTGTGCCGTCGTCGCGTAAGCCCCTTCCTCGCTTCCGACCACCGGAGGCCGTTCGCCCCCAGTCTTTCCGCCGTCGCGTGCCGATTTCAAGCCAAGCTCCTCACACGGTTGGTTTTTTTTTTTGGACATTTTGTAATTTTTGTTTTGAAGTTGGGATTTTTATGGTGCAAAAACCAAGTCTCCTCTTTGAGGAGGAGATGTAAACGTTTCTGTTATAATGCTTCAATTCCCTTTGCTTCTGTTCTATGATAGGATTGGATTTCATGGATTTTAAATACCTCAAAGTGGGTTGCTTTGGTTTTGAAAATCTTAGCTCATTGGATAGTAATGGTTATGGTAGAGATTCCCCATTTTATAATATTTATGGTTGAATTGTGAAGATGAGATTGCTACATTGAGGTGTGGGAACAATTGAGATAATAAACAGGTTTATTTGGGGAAAATAGAAAACAGTAGAGTGACAAGGAGGAGATTGTCGTCAAGGTTTCGCCCGAAATTGCGGTTTTGACTATAAGAAGGAAATGAGCTTCAATTGTGTTCGTCATTTTTGTTTGAAGTTGAAGTTGGGTTTATAAAATTATTTAAGTTGTGTTTAAAATTTTTGATTTGAAGCTTAATGTACGAAGTAAAATTTAGTTTATGGAAATCCTTTATTGTGGAATGTGTTGATAATCAATTGATGTTTTTGGGTTTTGTTTGATTGATGAAATTTGCTATTGTAATTTTTGGTTGATATTGGTGAAAATTACTGTTTTATTAGTTTGTGTGTTTATCTACTTGTAATTTTTGTGGATGATTTTACCAGTTTTGTACGATTGATATTAGTTTGATTGCATTTCTGATATTAGCCGATAATTTTTCCTCTTTTTTAGGCCTTGTGAATGATTTTTATTTTATTTTTTCCTATTGCATATTCATTCATGGGTTGCACAGTTTGGTGGAATTAATTCAGTAAGTTGTGAAATTTGAGTGTTTAATGAGTGTGAGGCTTGGGTAAGACATCATTCTACTAAACTTCCTGAAATTTTCTTCATCTTTGTGAAGGAAAACAGAAATAAAAAATGGGATAAAATCCTGCAATATTTGTGTGGAGGACCACAAGTGTAACTGCAATCTTCAACGAGGAAAAAGTTGGCTTTCGATGCACTTCGTGCCCACAAGATTCAATGAAAGATCTTTATGTTCCTTCTATGTGATTTAATTGAGATAATAAACAGGTTTATTTGGGGAAAAGAGAAAACAGTAGAGTGACAAAAAGGAGATTTTCGTTAAGGTTTCGCCCGAGATTGCGGTTTTGACTCTAAGAAGGAAATGAGCTTCAATGGTGTTCGTCATTTTTGTTTGAAGTCGAAGTTGGGTTTATAAAATTATTAAAGTTTTGTGTTTAAAATTTTTGATTTGAAGTTTAATGTATGAAGTAGAAGTTAGTTTATGGAATTCGTTTTATTGTGGAATGTGTTGATAATTAATTGATGTTTTTGGATTTTGTTTGATTGATGAAATTTGCTATTGTAATTTTTGGTTGATATTGGTGAAAATTACTGTTTTATTAGTTTGTGTGCTTATCTATTTGCAATTTTTGTGGATGATTTTACCAGTTTTGTAAGATTGATATTTGTTTGATTACATATCTGATATTAGCCGATGGTTTTTCCCCTTTTTATGCCTTGTGAATGATTTTTATTTTATTTTTGCCTATTGCATATGCATTCATGGTTTGCACAGTTTGGTGGAATTAATTCAGTAAGTTGTGAAATTTGAGTGTTTAATAAGTGTGAGGCTTGGGTAAGACATCATTCTACCAAACTTCCTGAAATTTTCTTCGTCTTTGTGAAGGAAAACAGAAATAGAAAATGGGATAAAATCCTGCAATATTTGTGTTGAGGACCACAAATGTCACTGCAATCTTCAATGAGGAAAAAGTTGGCTTTTGATGCACTTCGTGCCCACAAGATTCAATTGAAGACCTTTATGTTCCTTCTATGTGATTTAGTTGAAATATTTTATATCTGAGTTCAACGTCTAGAGAAAATTAGGTCTCATTGCCTGTCTAATGTAATTTTTTTTTCCAAATTCTCTGCAACTGATTTTTTTATTATTTTTTCCCAAAAGGAATGAGCCGGTTGCCGGGGCCTTCATCTCTTAAACGAAGGCAACCGGATTCTAGTTCACCATTGGATTTGCTGACAGAACATGAGCGCATCATTTACAATGTGATCAGAAGCAAGCAAGACATGGGAATCTGGACGAAAGACATGAAGCAAGAGGCGAAGCTCCCTGATAATGTGGCTAACAAATCTCTCAAATCACTTCAAGCTAAAAAACTGATAAAAGAGGTTGTGAATATCCAGAACAAGGCAAGAAAGCACTACATTGCTGCCGAGTTCGAGCCCTCGACAGAAATCACGGGTGGGGCTTGGTACTCTGAGGGGAAGCTAGACCTCGAGGCCATTGATATTTTAAAAGACCAATGCTTCAAGTTGATTTCCAAGCAGAGGGTTGCTACATTGGAGGGAATCTCGGATACAATGAGGAAGAGTGGAATTTCCGCCGTTGACTTGACAATTGCGCGAATTGAGGAGATTGTAAGAGCTTTGGTTTTGGACAATGAGATTGTGGAGGTCAAGAGCAATGGCATGGGAGAGTTTGATTCTATTCCGGTTGGGAAAGTTTGCTACAAATGTGCAAGCAAGGGAAGTAGAGGAGACCCGAGTATCGGGGCTATGGCGTCCATTCCTTGTGGGGTTTGCCCCAGGATTAGTGATTGTACACCGGATGGCATTATCTCCCCCAAGACCTGCAAATACTACGCTGAATGGTTGAATTTTTAACTGAATTGGTCGTCTGTCAGTGAATCGTGATGTGGTTTTGCAGAAGCTTCAGCTTCTAACGATTTTGTCAAGAGCAAGGAAAATAGCAACTTGAAACTTGAAACGACATGAAAGTAGCCAAATGACATCTCATGGCCTCTAACAATTGGAATATATTTATTATCACTTGCCCTTTTGTTCTTTTGGAGTTGGCGTAAATAATCTCCATTGCTTTCTCTCATCTTGTTGTGGGTTAGATTTTAGCGAGTTTAGTTTGTAGCGGCAATCTTGGGTGAACTCATAACAGAAGAGCGTCCTGGTGAAGGAAATTGGACGAGTTTATCTTCAGAAATTTTAATGTAATCACTAAATAATTTCTTACGCGGGAACGAATTATTAAGAATATATATGTGAATTTGACATGCATGGTATCTAAGGATTAGAGAATTTTTGTGGAATGGCATAAAAAAAAAAAAAGAAAATCAATTCCGCGCAATGCAGTTCAGGTGAAATGAGGTTAAAAACGACACTATACATTCAAATTATATGGAATACCATCAGTGACATTTTGTGACCATAAACGACATCATTTATATCAAACGGCACACTTGTTAAGACATAATGCATTTCGTTTTTTGCATAGACGACGAAAAATTTACACATAAGAGACGTCTAGGGAAGCGTATTCTTTCCACGAATTCTCGTTGCCATTTGAATGGCAGAAAAAAAAAACCCATAAATAAGCAACATATTGTTTTATACTAGACGGCAGCAAAGCTATAGACATAAATTCATGAATATACTACTAAAAAGCGGGAAAGCGAAGTAAATTTATCAAACAAAATGTGGTTTGTGTGAAAACGACATCAAACATTTAAATGAAAAAAAAAAAAAAAAATTTTAGACGTGGACGCATGTAGTCTATGACAAGAAACTTTTGCACACAAAGAACGTCTCGTACAGTACAGACAATCGAAAGGGTACCTCATTAAAGATAGATAGTACAAACGACAGGAAACCTTACGCCTGTACCAGAGGAAAAAAAAGAAAAATTAAGTTGAGTGATTTTTTTAAAATAAAGTCATAATTTTTTAAAGTTAATTAAATATTTATTTATCAATAATAAATTAAGATTAATTGATAAATTTTATAAGTTTATTTGTATTAAATTAGATAAACTCATATTTATCGACTATTTGTCTAATTTTAAAAAGTTATAATTATTTATTTTAAAAATATTTTTAAAGAGGTCATTTATTTTTATATAAAAAAATAAAATAATAATAAACTCCATCATCACACTTTTGTTGGAGCGAAACCATAGTAACATATACTAAAGAGCATAAACGACAGTGACACGCAACTATTTTGCTCTAATGTTTAAAAACGACAAAAGTTTCGGAGCTTGTGACGTAAGTTTTCCCTACATTAATTATTGTTTTGACAACTTAGTCCCTCAATACAAAATTTTGTCAATCAACCCCTAAACTTACAGGACTCGGTGCAATAGCGTGCATTGTATGATTACTTTAGCCAGCTCTACAAAAGGATCTTTAATAAATTGGAAAAGGAAAAAAAGGCGTGAATCGGGCGCCTACAGCCCCACAAGTCGCTATCTTAGCAAACACTAACAAAGGGAGGAAAAACACCGGAAGAGTGCTTTCTATTATTTATTTTTGATTTGGAAGCCAGAGATTCAAACTTCATACTTTTTTTGATAAAATTTGGTGTAAATTTACTGTTAAATTATGTTTACAGCCACGACTAGAAGACCTTTTAACTGACTCAGTTTTAACACTGACTCAGTTTTGTTAAAGCTGTTTGAAATTGTGGAAATTCATGCTCTTCGATAACAAAACCAACTTTTGTTAAAAAAAGGGGTAACTTTACCGTATATTATGGTTTATATGCAATCTTTATTTAGTCACAGAAAACGATGGTTCACTGTCCTAAATGTATCTTGCTCAGGCTTACTTGTAAGAAAGCTTATTAATAAGAGACCCTTTGTGTCTTTATTTTTTAATATTGGACCAACAAAAGAAAACAATTATTGCCGTTGCCAGTCAATAAATTTTAGTATATATTGTCACTATTTTGGTGGTTAAATTCTTTTTAGGTGAATTAGTCCTTGATTTATTTTGCAATAATAGATTTCAACTATTCCTATGTTCATTACCTAATATCATGAAATTTTGCTAAAATATGAACATGGGGTGCAAAAGGTTCTCTTTATTGACATGGCAAGTAAGATTTTTGAATTATCAGCGTATGGACATGTAATTACCTTTCTTGTAGAATTTATCAAAGTTAATAAATCCAGGGACTAATATGCATAAAAAAAAGTTCAGAAATAAAAACTCGAGAAAATACACCAAATAGTTGGTAGGTGATTATTAAATAATGACATAAGATTTGTAAATATAAAATAAATAGTATGTTTATATACATCACCAAAAATACCCTAACAGTTAAAAATTAAAATTTACCAAAAGAAAAAAACATCAGTACGTCAGCATTTTCCTTCGTCTCCTCCCCTTCCCATGGCATAATGAGTCCCAGACCACCAATCCAATAGACGCGACCTTCTAGACCTCCGATCCAAGCTGCTTGAGTGCTTGTTGTTCACAGCCGTCGAACTCAGAATTACGCCACGGAGATCGTCAGTAGATCTGGGACGACTGTCTTCATCATTCCTGCTTCGTTGCGATCGAGGAGAAGATACCGAAGCTGTCGTCATGTTCCTCCGTCGTGGTGTTGAATCCAGCCACCTTAGATCTCGTCTCTGTTCACCTTAGATCTCGTCTCTGTTCCTCAATCTTGTTTCTTCCACTCCATGGTTTTCCAGATTCTGTCAACTCCTCGCCGTCGTTGTCGCTGAAGCCGGCCATCTCAGACTCCGAGTTTTCATCGTCGTAGAATTTTCCAAGATCTATCGCCACATATCCAGTAGACCGACCTTCGACGGCGATCTTCCATTCGCGATCCAAGACCCATCGCCGCTCATCCATCAGTTGTAACTCCGAAACCCAACGTCGCTGACCCAATGTTCATCTCCATTGTTGACGACTTTGCAGGAAAATCTCCGTCGCGAGGAGATACAAAGGAAGATCTCTGTTTGCTGGTTTCTTTCTCTTGCGACGTTCTGAAATTTATTTTTTATTTTTATTTTATTTTTTGCTGAAATGGGCTTGTTTTGTATTTTGATATTATTTTTGCGAGTGGATGGTTTGTGATTTGGTTATGGAAAAACTGATATGTGAGGGTTTTTTTTTTTTTCACCTCAATAAAAAATTATTTTCTGGCTGTCGGACGACGTTGCCATTAAATTATTGTACTTAATGTAAATATAGTATATATTAGGTAAATACAATATTTACAAGTTAATACTATATTTTCTAGCCGTTGGTGGTCTAATAAAATCGTGGATGAATTTTTGTATTTACACGGTAAATACAGTGTTTTAGGTAAATATTGTATTTACCAGCTGCTGGCGGTTTGGCAAAGTCGTTAGTGAATTTTTGTATTTATAGAGTACATATAGTATTTATGAGCTGCTAGCAATGTGACGAAGCCATCGGTAAGTTTTTGTATTTACATGGTAAATATAGTATTTACAAATAAATATTGTATTTGTTGGTCGTCGGTGATCTGCGAAGTCATCGATGAATTTGTTATTACCATGTAACTATAGGTAAATATTGTATTAACCAGCCACCGGAGGTTCAATGAACTCACTTGTAAATTTTTGTATTTACACGATAAATACTGTATTTACTAACTGTCGGCGGTTCAACAAAGTCTCCGGTGAATTTTTGTATTTATAATATTTATAAGTAAATACTGTATTTACGTTCCGCTGGCGGTCCGGTGAAGTCGCCAGTGAAGTTTTGTTTTTACATTGTAAATACAGTATTTATAGGTAAATATTGTATTTCTAGCAATCAGCGGTTTGAGGATGTTGCCAGTGATTTTTTGTATTTACACGGTAAATACAGTATTTACTGGAAAATATTGTATTTCTTGGTTGTCAACGGTTTGGCGATGTCACTGGTAATCTTTTGTTTTTACATAGTAAATACAATATTTATAGGCAAATATTGTATTTTTTGGCCATCGGTGGTTTGGCGAAGTCGTTGGTGAATTTTGTATTTATACAGTAAATATAATATCACAAGGTTAATAATGTATTTTTTGGCATCCGAAGGTGCCAACAAGAGAGGAGGGTGAGAGATATAGAGAATAAATATGTGGGAGTATTTTGAGGTTTTTGTTCTAAATTCTCATGAGATATTATTCAATTTCTTATGATATGTTATTTACTACATATTTTGAAGCCAACCTAAATATGTTATTTTGCTCTTTCTCCCTAAAAACTTCACCGCGCTAAAACCTCCTAAAATTAAATGAAGGAAACAACATTGGGATTAATAAAGTTTAGTTTTCTTTTTAATATGGTGAGAAGAGATCTCAACATTAAAAATAATTATAGATTTTCCACAGAATTAAGCCTGCAATCATTAAATTTACTTAATTTTATCATTAAATTTACTTAATTTTAGTTACATTTTTACTTAATTTTAGTTACATGTAAAAATTAGAAAATATATGAGACTTTTGGTCATGTTTGCTTCCACTATAGAATTCAGATTCATGGAGTTCCAATGCGCGTAATCAAAGAATAGTGATATGGAAGCTATTGAATGGCTTTGAACATTTTGCAATAATTTTATGCTACAATAGTGATTTTTAACAATTTGCAATTATTTTGGGCTACAATAAAATCTAGTGATTACTTTCCCTTCTTCCTAGAAGGGTTTTATAAAGAAGGAACTATTGGCAACGGCGGAACCACAGCCACCTGAGTAGGGTGCGTGCTTGCTCTTCAATTTTTAAAAATTGCGTTCCTAAAATATGTATAAAATATTAAATTGTACCACACAAATTTACAAAAATTAAGTTTTAGGCTTAAATTTCTTATAAAATTTAAATTGTGCCCCAATTCAAATTTTAAAAATTGAGTTTTTAATCCTTAAATTCTCATAAAATATTTATTGTGCCCTTGCTGTACAAAAAAATTTATAATTGTGCTCCCACTAAATAAATAACACATACATAAGATGTTAGATTAGGTGCCCTAAGGATTAAATGGTGTAATTATTTTTTAAGACATTTAATCAATAAAGAGTTTAGTATTTATTTCATATTTCAAATATGTCCTCTTTATGTTTATTTGTGTTGAATATATGATAAGCAAACAAAAATCCAAGACTGTCAATCGAAACTTTTAAGATCGTGTATATGATGAATAGATTATGTGAAAGACATAAATTTTAAGGTGACAATCTAAATATAAAAGGTCCCCAATCGAAGGAATAAAATTGGACATTTTATTCATGTTAACATTGTTAAGTTATTTACCTCCCTAACAGGAGACTTATCTTGGTCATCAGAATAAGATTCTATGAGTAGAGATATTGGTATATTGTCATTAGCGACAATACATTAGATCGGGACTAAAGATGAATTGATTTAGTTAATAATTCCATTTGAATAAATCAATTCACTTTAGGCAATCATATATGTTACATCTTAAATCCTAAAATGAATCAATGGGTTTTTATTTTTGACTTGTGTCTTTTGATATGCCAAAGGGTGACATTCTAAATTATATAAAGGTACGTATACTGGTACATTGGTGACATGACTTTTGATTGACATAGACTCATTATTTTTAGATATAGAATCTATAGCTCTTTTGTAGAGCCAAAGATATTCTCTTATAAGCATTATCCTGTAATTGAAACTGGAACGCTCAACTATTTGAATACATGTGTGTAACCAAATGGTATACTATTCATATTGGTTATGTATAGTAAGTAATCCAATGGTGAGAAGGGAACATAAGATAAATATAATTGGAAAGGTATAACGGAATTTATCCTTAAGCTGATTATAAATATCTTACGTGGATGTTACATATTATGATATCTTATGGATGTTTAACTAATTGGAGTTTTGTAATTTATGTATAGTTCGAGAGTGTAATCTAAGCTTTTAATGGAAAAATTTTAGAGTTGATAATTATAAAATGCACATGAAGGAATATGTTATTTTATAATTATAGGAGGTTGATCTATTTATGTCCATCGGGTCCTCTTTTCTAGCTTACATATTTCTTTTAACAATGCTGCATGATTTTCTGACATATTGGTAATTTATGTTAATTCTTAAAATTGGTTAAAATTTGATTAATTAGATTTTATAATTCATATTTAGTTTATTGGTTGAATTAATTTGATAAATTAATTCAAGATAAACATGTTGAATTATTTGAAATACATTTTATTTGAATATAGGATTATCTGTATATGATTATTTTAATCATATAACTTTTCTATTGGGCTATTTGAATTAAAACTAAGGCTCTATAAAACATACCCGTATCAAATAAAGTAGGTATTATCCAATCAGTTTAAACACTAATGAAAGTGATCCATGCCAAAACTTATTTTCATATACGATTATATGTACAGATCTTTAAGTATTTAACTTAAATGCCTTTCGATTTGAAAAATTAATTATTGCAAATCCCCCTTTAAGTATTTTTTTTCAAGCATTTGTTATTCATAATAAGTTTATAAAGACTAAGTAGCAGCTCTCAAGTGGTTGCAAATTTATAGACATGGAATCCTCTATTTCATATAGAGAACATCAATAATATTTTTGTAAAGTATTGATTCAAGAATTTAGGTGATGAAGACTTGATCTTATTAGACACGGGATATCAAATGCCCCAAATCTTCACTTTTGATTAGATCATTTATAGATTACTCATTAGAGTATTAATGGAACTCATGGATAACGGCATAATTAGATATGTTAAATGGAATATATACTTAATTTGATAATCAATATTTACAAAATCAGATATATCGATGGACAAAGTTTATTTATATAATTTGCTTATTATAAAAATGTCTTGCATAATCTTAAAGTGCACAAACCAAAGTTAATAAAGATATTTAATTGATTGAAACATTAATTAAATTACATGTTAATTATTGAAATTTCAACTAGATTTCCTTGTTAGCTCCATAAATCATCTAAAATAAATCAATAGAACTTTCACAACCTCTTTTCATTCCACCGCATTACATTAAAGTTGCCCATACATGTAAGTTGTTCCATGTACGGAACCAACTGATGGACGCTGAGTGACATGTTTTCATATAATACTAATATTTTTGTTATATATATATATATATATTATGTGACTCTATGGAAATTAGTTGCACATATTTTATTTTAAATGTTGAGATTAATATTGTGCAGTGATTATTTGTTTTAATTGTTGAAGCAAATAATTATAATAAGTATGGAATTTATTTCAATTATTAGAAAACTTATGTCATTTTTTTTTCTAAAATAGTATCTTGCCTACCCAAATATCAAATCGTGATTAAACAAAAACACATTAGGTTATGATAAGGCTGACATGTGGCACTCTGCCTAAGGAGATAGCGCCACACACACAACTTGCATAAGGATTGGGAGATTATTCTAGGGGAGGGCGGACTGCGAATTTAATGCGTAATTGTATGTATCCCCACTGGATTTTAGATCTTGTTGGCCTTCATCAAGGTCTCCTACATTCTTATCTTTAGAGATTGAGACGATTCACACATTCTCATTCAATTGAAGTTTGAACTTTTCCTCATATTTTGTAATTTGAAGTTTTAGTTATGCTATTATCTCAAAAAAAAAAAAAAAAAAAAATTACAATTGTGACCCTATAAAATAATTGATTTATGCGTTATTATACCTCACGGGATACTTGAAAATATCTTGATGTGCTTACATTATACAAGAAAAAAAAATATAATTAGGTCTCTGCTAAATAATTAAAATATATAACTATATGTTTATTTAATAAAAAATTATCTCTAACATTTTTTATAATATACAATTATGTGTCTATTTGACAAAATATTATCTCTAGTATTTTTCATAGTGCTCCATTAAAAATTTTTTTATGGCTCTGTCTCTACTTTAAAGTAAAGGACCGTGGCCAAAAAAAGGTTAGAAGAAGAATTAAAGTCTTAAGAGTTCAAGCAGTGCCCACATACAAATGAGGAAGGTTGTTAAGAAGTCTTGTAGGAGTCAATATTTTTGTTTTACTAAATAGATATAAATAAATTCATTAAATGATTATTTTATGTAAAACCATGAGTCGATACTTGACAAATTAAAAAATTTATAGACTAATTTTTACCATGCTATTTGTTTCTTTTTTGATATTCCAAAAACCAATATCACATAATGTTGTTGAGTACTTTTACGAGCTTTTTAAGTCCTACTTAAGTCCTTACCTTTTATTATCTAAATAAATTCTATCGTATTACTATATAAACGATGGAATGTTAGATTTTACAGTGGTACTGAACTATGTATTCCTTGATAAAAAATTAGAATATATTTTATAATAAAAGTTTTGTGTATACCTTAACAGCCAAAATATTTTTTAGGAAAAGATTTTTCATGATCAAATTTTGAAAAGAATACTTTAAATGTCTATGTATTCCTTGAACAAATATACTGTGTTTGCCTCTCTTATTATGTAGATGTTTAAAGTATTCCTTGTGTGTTTTTGTCCGAAATATGACATTTTCGTTCGTGTTATTACAAATAGAATTAAAATAAACCTCTTGCCCCTAGTTTAATTACTCAAAATTGTAAAATACCTAATCAATAATAATTTGTACTATAAATAATTTCACATATCAATTAACTAAAGCTTAAGTAAAAAAAACTTTAATTAAAATTGAAGTGCACCAAAATTTTGTTGTAGAGAAATTTTATGGTTAGAAACCAAAAGATATGATCAACTTAAAAGTTTGAACAACGTAGATGATAAAGATAAGTAGAATGTAAAAGTAAACATTTGAAAACTACAAACAGAATTGTGGTTACACAACGCTTATTTTAGGATGGTTTTTTGAAAACCGTTGAGTTAAGAGGGTAAAAAAATGACATGAATGGAAAGCATGAAAATCATCATAAAATCTAAAAATTCCAAAAAACCGTTGTATGTCAACATACGCAGTGGTTATTGCGGTTTTTATTATTTATTTTATTTGAACAATATTCCACTATAGTTTTCGTCAGAAACTATCATGGAATTGAAGAACATTACATGAACTTTTTGACAATAAACTATTGTGTTTTAAGCATACATGACAGTTTTAAAAAAATAAATCGTCGTGGAAGACCTTCTTAAAACCATATCAGCAGCATATGAGATGGAACCATAACACAAACAGAGCCTCCTAGAAAAGCCCAAACCTCCAAAAATTGACACTTTGCCACCATCCCACGTCTCCATCCCTCTTTGTCTCATTGTTTGTAAGTGATTTAATTACATATTTATATAGGATGTTTGGAAACTGTAGTTAAAACTAAAATTTTTAAACTAAAAACTATAGCATGCGAAAGCCTTATACTTTAGTTTACTTTTTTTGATCTCTATAGCATATAAAAGCTTTTGTACAAATGCATTTCATTTGGATGTATACTTTTGAAAGAGATATGAAGGTTTTGAAAGGTTATGTAATAGGCTGGAGGGAAGAATTGTAGTAAATCACATAGCATAGGAATCAGTCGAATTTTTCTCCAAATACTTGTCCGATATAGAAGCAATTGGATTGCCAAAGACAATAAATATTAAGCCTAAAGAACTATCTATTAGCAATCCTTCATCGGTAAATTGAGAAAAATGGAAGGAAGCTTGTCTTAATGTCTCGCACAATACTAATAAAGTAGAGCTTTTCATTGAGGTTCACATGAAGGAATTAAGAGAGTTGAACTCAAAAAGAGCAAAAAACAATAAGTGGTTACAAGATGAACATAACTGGATCGTTTAGGAGTGGATCAGAGCACACAATTATGTCAACTACTCTGCATCACAAGATGGAAGCGTCTCATAAGACAATAAAGCTAGCTAGAGGATCATCGTTGATAGTTACAAGGTATATATCATATTCCATAAATGGCTACACTTTCTATACTCACAAAAGAGATAAAAAGCATCTCGTCCAAAATAGTAGTGTGACTTTCCATGCCAAGGCTATACCTATTTTCACCATAAGGACAAGAATCTGGTATATAGAACTACAAACTACTTTAGTTTCATTGAAGATATTTAGGAACTTGATTATTGAAGATTGAGAATTAAACCCTTTTAGTGCACGTGGGCTAATAACAATTGCTTTAAGATTGATAATGACAGCTCATAGTGGTGGACTTTAGGCGGTTGGAATACAAACATGATCCCTTTATTATGGCATCGCAAACAATCCAAGTTTTTTATACAACGGATCCTGAAGATTTGGAGCTGTTTTTAATCGTGCTGGTGAAGCCAAAAATAGTGCTTGACAATAAAAAAGTTGCGAAAGATTGCATGGACAACCCATCCTTTGCAACACCCCTTTTTAGACGTCACAGATGTCGTTACATTTTTACATTCGTACTTGTTTAAACTTTAATCATAAACATAAGTCCAAAAACTAAACAATACTTTAAATTGTGAATATAACAAAACATACTTATTCAGGATCCATTCATACATTTTTTTTAAATAACTTAACATTGTAAAATAACATTGCTTAACTTGTTCCATATCATAATTTATTCAATTATACTTTAAATTAATCATAAACTTATTTTAATTAAATAGACATACCAAGTTGTAAAATCATATTTTATAAAAACATCACATCACTTAAAAGTTACATATTCCCACAGTTCGGCAGGCCGAACTTGGGACTTCGACAGGCCGGAGTTTCTCAACCGGTAGGCCGGCAGAGGCTTTACAAGACTGACTTAAAAACTCATTATCGTCCGGCAGGTCGAAAACGTGATCGGCAGGCCAAACTTCTGGACATCGGCAGGTCGACCAAGATATTCGGCAGGCCGACCGAGCCAAATTCCCGAAGAAAACTTAATTTTTTTTTTAGAACAAAACCAACTTTTCATAAAAAATGCGGAAGATAAAAATTCCCTAAAATGATAAAATGGAATATAAAACCATAGTTCAAATATTCCTAAAACTTAACATAAAAATAATGTTCAAAATATAAAACTTGATTTAAAACATAAAATCTTTTTTCTTGGCGTTCTTTCGGTTACAATTCATCGTGCTTTGTGCTCACACGCCTTCCCATGTCCTCCACCTATTCCATGATTTTCTTACCCTTATCTGCAATATGACATAAAACATGATTAAGCTAATGCTTAGTAAGTACAAATAAATCTCACAATTTAAAATATTACATAAACATCATTGTCATCATTGTCATCATATCATGCCTTAAGCACAATTTCATAGAAACTTATCTTTCATTTCATTAACCATTTTAAAACATCTTCCATTTTATCTTAAGGGCCCAAGTGTTGCACCATGAACATCATTGTAGGCGTGCCGTCATGAGAGGAGAAGGGTAGCTAATCCCAAACCAAACATGACATCATAACATATCATTTCATAACATTGGTGTGCAACACTTATTAGGTGATACATATATACATAATTTTCACACTTTGAAACATGTCATCATCATACATACATAACTTTAAATCATGATAATTTTTCATAAGAAATCCTTTAAGGAAAAATAACCATAAAATCATCATGAATAACTTGTGAATATATCATCAAACCTTGTAAAACATGTCATGTTACAGGTGAGAATGTACTTACCTTAAAGCTAGCTTACTTAACCTTAATGTGATTTGGTGACGACGCCGCGGTCTCGAAGTGCTCGTTCCTTTGTATGTTCATGCCATTATTCCATTTAAAATACAATAAAAATTAATACTTATCATAAAACATTCATTCATATAACATTCATCTCATATTACAAACATAATTCATAATCATCATTGTGACAACATAAAATTATCATCACATATAAACATTATTCATAACATGCTTCCTTAAATATTATCATCAAAACATCTCATACATTACAAACATGAAAATCTTCTGAAAACGTTTTCTAATAATTTAAAATACCTACATTTTAAAAATTCATACAGACATCTTATTATCATATATTTCAACATCATAAAAATATTTCATCATCAATCAAAATCCTTTAAACATATAAAACATTTCATAACATAAAATACATTCATCATACATTATACATGTACATTCTTGACAACTTTCATGAAAAACATCATTCATTTACCTCTTGAATAAACATTATATTTTTCATGCATCAATGTTAAACAGTAATATTTTACTGTGAGGGGTAGAGGATAGAAAATTCATATTTTTCATAAAAACACTGAAATAACATGAAACTTGGAAAAACGACACCCAATACACACATGGACATCATATTAAAAACTCAGAGCAAAATACAATACCTAGAGGAAGATATTGTAAACGAATTAAGGAGGAGAAATTCTTTTCAAAACACTAGAAAAACTGAGTCCTTACCTTGAAAATTTCTTCTCAAAATTCTTGAATTCAGCCAATGAAATATAACTTTTTCTTTCAATACTTGCAGAGAATTTTTGAGAGAGAAGGAGATGGGATTCGTGGAGAAGAGAAGAAGAATGAAAAAAAAAAAACAAATGTCTCAGAAGTTTGAGAGAGAGAAATGTGAGAATGAGAAAAAAATAACGAAAAAGGAACGCTAAAAATTTTAACATAATGAGTATAATTGATGGGAATTCAATTCCCTCCATTAAGTCAGAATTTTCTGACTCAAATGGTGCTAATCGGCGTGGAGAAAAGGAGAGAAAGAAGGAAAGTCAAACAATCACTCCTTACTTACCATCTTTTGCCCCTCTTAAAATGGGAAACCATTTAAAATCAGACAAATCAATGCAAAGTCAACCTTTTAATTTCCTTAACTGACAAAATTATTCCATTATTATGCCAATTAATCACAATAAATCACCAATTTAACGTAATTATCTCACCATAAATTTGGAGAGATTTTTGTTGACTACTCGTCAGCTGTGTTCGGCCTGCCGATTTTCCTCTTCGGCCTACCGGTTCCACCAAGTTCGGCCTGCCGATGGTTTCCTTCGGCCTGTCGATCTTTGGCAGACTGTTCGGCCTGCCAAACTTGAAAGTCCGGCCTGTCGAACTGTCCTTAAATTCTAAACATTCAAACATTCAAGTCATCATTATATCATAATTAAACATACATTAAAATAATCATGAACACTTGAGCACAACGATTCCATGTGGTCGTCACCTGTCATATAACTTGACATAAAAAGTTAGTAAAATTAACATCATATATCATAACATATAACATAAATTATTAATAAAATTTCATTAACGTCGTTACTAACTTAACGTAATTCATTACATAAAAATAGGCGGGTGTTACATCCTTCACAAGGAAATTGCCACCTATTGGAGAGATTGATTATTTTGATAATGATGTTTCCCACCTACTTCGTATAGATGTTGAGCGGATATGTGTTGAGGAATCAAAGAAAAAAAAAAGAAAAAAGGGAAGTATTTGTAAACTAATTTATGTTGTTGTACTTTACTCATTATTTGGACATGTTGTTGAATTAATTAATGCATTTTTTTAAATTTGAAGAGATATTACATGTTGTTATATTTACATGTTGTTATATTTGAACTTTGTTGTAATTTGCATTTTTTGAATGTATTTTATTTTTGATATATTTTTGACGACAATACCCATATATATTGAAGTATGGGCCATTGATTTGATAAAACACGGGTAGCCACTCGTGGGGATCAAAAAAAAGAACGAGAATGGAGATGTTTTTGACCTATTATAAGGAGCCTTCATGTAATAAAAAACGTAAAACAAAAACCATTGTAGAATGTAAAGATTACACGATAGTTGTTTTCAAAACCCTCGTATAATCTAAGGCTAAAACGTAGTCATTTTAGTCCTCTGAAAATTTAAAAGCCCACCTATAAATTCAAGCATATATCCAAGTTATTTAGTTTATTGTTTAGCTTTTTTTTTTATTATTAGCTATATAGTTTTTATTGATTACTTAAGTTTTAGTTTTAATTATTTAGATTAGTTTTTAGTTAACAATAACTTAGAATTTAGTTTGCGTTAAAATTAATTAATCTAATGTTGTTGTTGTTGTTTCTATGTTAATTAGTTTTTTGTTTTATCAATAATTAGTCGTTTTTTTTTTTGCTTGGGATATATTAGTATTGTTATTTAGTTATTAATTAATTTTGTCACTAAGTTCATATTAATTTTAGTTTTTTGTAACTTAGTATATGTATTAATTAGTTTTGCTACTTAGTATGTTAATTAGTGTTAGATTCTTAATTACTATTAATTTTGTTAGTCAGTTGTGTAATTTAGTATATCTTTGTTTTAATTTTTTTTGTTACTTAGTTTTTGTGTGAATTAGTTTTGTTACTTAGTATGTTAATTTAGTATTCGTTTTGTTAATTAGTTTTAATTTATATTATTTAGTATATTGATTTGATTTATGTGAGTGTGGTGATGATATTGATTTGGTGTATGTGATTGTTGTTATGAATAGGAGATTGTTTTGGATGAGGATTTGGTTTAGATTGGGTAAAAATATGACAAGAGAATGTGCCTTTTTCTTCTCAATGTGGAAAGGAAAAAAAAAAAAAAGAAGGAAAAACCAAGAAGAAAAATTGAATTTAATCTAAAAGTTGATAGTAAATGGAGAACAACTTTAATAGAAAAAGTCCATAGGATAAAGGCAAAGGGAGAAAGTATTGATGCTACGTTTGACGGAAGAGGCCAAACGGAAGGCAAGTCAGGAGTTGTGTTAAGTTAGATTGGAGTACTTAGTAGAGAGTACGTTACCATATGGCTACATGATTGGAGAAGTAAAGACTTAACAAAACAAAAGATTTAGTTTGGAGAGAGACTTATCAAAGTTTCACCATGGATAAATGTATAAAAAACTACTTTGAAGCTTTGCGATGAACTAGCAAGGGGGCTTAGACACGACCTCTACATCACATTTGTAGAGGCCAACCTTTGGGATGAAAGTATTTGGAAGTGGCCTCTTAAAGTAGTACATAACTTCTTCACTATATTCAAGGAAGATTGGATAACATTTGTGGAGTATCAATGTTCTGTTTAATTTCAACACCTATCGACACATGTAGTAAAATAAAAGCACAAAACAAATGATCATCAAGGGAAGGTCGAGACAGATAGAGAAAACATGAGTAAAATATCTTACACCTATTACATATATCAATGATTCTAGTTTTAATGTTTTATTGGCCTAGTAAAATACAGTTTTTAGAGAGCGAGGAACGACTACCAAGAGAGACGTTGAGGCTCAAAATGCGTCAATATCTTGACGGACAATTCAAGGATCTATCATTTACACCAATTGGCAAATTGATAGTAAGTATATTAAACACAAATTCTTAATTTGCACTCTTATAATTTTTAAAACATATTAAGAACAAATTTGTTATTATTTTATAGGATGAATACACGACGTAGTAGTCTCAAGAAACCTTTAAATCTATTGGTAACAATGATATATTGAACAAGGTATTGGAAAGACCCGAAAATTCAAGAAGCCTTCATAGTCAATATGAGTTTATCAATCAGTCTCAACACTTCAAGACTTAGCTAAATTCAAAAGTTAATTCCAAAATATTGGATCTGCAACATGAGGTTACACAACTATGGAGTGTTATGCAGACGTTATGTGCATGAAAAAGTGTTGCACTGATGAATGAGGAGAATGTCATAGCGACTATTGACAACACAATAACTTTAAGGCTAGTTGGATGTTCATAAAAACAAGCTCCAGTATCGCCTCATGATGGAGAGCCCAATGAATATCAAGATTGCAGACTCTTTCTTAACAATCTAGTAAATGGTGAGTATATGCCTGTTGTGAATGGAAAGGCGTGGATAAAGAGTCTTCAAAATGATACAGTCCACAAAAAAATCTTAGAGGAGGAAACATATAAGTTCACATCATTATGCCTAAAATTAGAGCTCAAATATTTTTTTATGACAATGGAGGTGACAATTGTGGATGACACCGTCAAAAGCTTAATTGAAGTCATGGCAACTACTAAGACGAGTCGAGCTCCTAGCCACATCCCTCAAGATGTTGGGGGAAAGAAACACTAAAAAGAAAAAAGGTGTTAGAAAACCAATAGAGTCAAAACCCAAGGTAGAACGACATCAAATAGTTGAGAAACAACGTATTAGGGATTTGTAACCTCATACAAATGAGCCCTTGCTTTTATTTGACTTCTTTGCAATTCTCGATCCATTGAGGTTGTTGCCTTTATATGGACAGAGTATCGTGCCTGGGCGAACGGAGATAAAGTGCGACTAGTATCTAAACAATCAGTGTCAATGACATGCCTATCTATGTTGGGTCAATGACAATCATTATTTCATCAGCTTTGAGAAAATTGGTGCAAATTATACAATGGTATACCTTAAGTAATAAATTTATCATTAATTATTACCTTTTTTTATATCGAGTAGACTTTGTTATTGAAAATATGTTCATGTATTGTTTTTATTACAGTTTTTTAGTGGAATATTGTAAATGTGGAGGCTTTGCTCAACAACAAGGCTTCATTTCTTCAACACTTCTCTTACATGTTGTAAAGAGTAGAGATAATGCTGTTAAAGGGTGAGCTAAATCCATTGTTGCCCTTTTACATCATGCACCAAGAGGGAGATTATACTTCGTGTCATAAAAGGTTGGGAAACATTTAATGTTGGCACTTGTTGCATCATACGAGAACCAAGTATTTTGATTTGATCTCGTTGGATGGCCCACCATGTAAAGGTTTTGTACAAGCTACTAATATGTAACTATGATATTTTGTTATAAATATGGTTTGATATCTATTATATTATAATTGTGCTTAATTCTTTTGTATTTTGACAAATCATTTGGGCCTTTAAGGAATGGAAGCTTGAAGTAGGAGTCATCGTAAGTGTCCCGGGCAAGAAGGCAATGTCAAATCTGGTTTGTTTATATTATGTTACATGTAGGACATAATGTTTATTAATAATCGTTTACATCTGTTTTCAAAAAAGGAATTTTATATAAGTGATGATATAGATAAGGTTAGAGTTAGTTGGGCAAAAATTTTAACTAGGTATGTTAGGTATAGTTAGTAGACTAGAAGCTTTGTGTATTTGACCATGTGTTGTAAATTTTAATTCATTTTGAATATTTGATTTTAATATTAAGGCCTTGCATGAATGGAAAACACATGGGATTGGTTATCCCACAGGAAATTAGAAATTTCGGCTTATGTTTTTCCTTAATTAAATTACCACGATAGTAATCTACATAAACTATCGTGTTAGACCTCTATAGCAAGATGGTTTTCTTCACAATCTGTCAAGAAAACTAATATACCATGACAATTTTTTAACTAAAATGTCATGATATCTTTGCAAGGACACTTAAATCCACAAAAATGTATTACATTCTATGACAATTGGAAACCATCGTAGAAACCTTATATGATACAACAATGTTGGGTTGCATAATGGTTTTAAATTGTCATGGAATAACCAATTTTTAGTAGTGCTATAAGTCTAAATAATTGGAAAAGAATATTGTGATAATTAAATGAAAAAGGTCAAAATATCAACTAATAGCGATCAAATGCTAAAATTTAGAACATGCTAAATGTAGTTCCAAATTGCAACACATGGAAGGGCGGTTTTTCAATGAAATGCTAAAATTTGTTATCGACAGACTAATTTAGCACTATTAAGAGTAGCTATAATGCAACGCTAAATTAGTATGCTTATGCCAAGTTTTGACATTTGATTAGCTATAATGGACGTCTACTTCCAATTAGGGAGGAAACTTATCTTGATTGCTAGAACGACTAACTACAAGGCATGTACATTGATATGTTCCTAGGGGCGGATACATATTAAACTAGACCTAAGGTATAATTGATTGACTAATAATTTTATTTATCTAAATCATTTAACTTTGATAATTATTTATGTGTTAATTTTAATCTTGAAGTGGATATATGATTCCCTGTTTATTTGTGTCTTTTGATATACTAAAGACATGAATTCCTGTAAAAGAAGGTTTCATTATTGATATGGTGGAGATATGACCTACATTTAATGGGAGTATGATTCACAAATTTGGAATCTGTAGCTCTTTAAAAATAGTTTATGTTATTCTTTCAAAGTCATTATTCTAGAAATTGGAAAAGAACAAAGGCGCGGTCATCTAGAGGCATATGGTAACCTAATGATTTTCTATTTGTATTTGTTATAAATAGAATTTTAATTTCTAAATAAGTAAAATAACAAAACTTTGAGATAAAAGAGTCTAGAGTAAAATAGAACTCGTCTTCAAGTCGGTTATGGAAAACTAAGGGGCACATACAATAAGAGAACATGGATGGAACTACTTTGAGTCTCGTAATGTTGTATATTATTAATAGTGTAGCTTTTAGGTCTATAGTGCATGACACTGAAGTTGATAATTGTCACGTACACCAAACTGGGTAGTGACGTTGTGGATTAATTAAGTTGATTTAAATCAAATTTTAATAAAAGATATCGATTAATTAATTCGAGTTGTTTAAAACATGACAATTTTTTTTAAACCTTTAGATTACTATCCCTAAATTAAAGCAGATTAAATAATATAAAATAGTAAGGACAAATAAATATGAGTTAGGCCCCACCGAACCCACATGTGTGCACATACATAGCATTGACGATAATAAATTACAACCACTGTCTAATATGAGAAATAAGTATTAAAATATTACATGCCTTGATTAAGTAAACAAATAACCTAAACAGGGTCCCTACGGTTCATGCGTCCGACCAGAAGTGTCCCAATCGGTTCTAAGCTGAAGTTCATCTAGAGGGGAAAAAGGTTTTAAAACAATAAAAATGTGAGCGGAAGGCTCAGTAGGACTAAGCTTTGAAAAACATTCAATCTAAATATATAAAAATTTAACATCAACTTAAGAAATATAAAGTACCATAGATGAAATTCATTAATTTTCATTCTTACCATTTAGTCCAATTATTCATCCAAAAGTGGTCTTAATATCTTATCTTGGGCAAATCATTTGTATCATCATCGTAGTGGCCTAACTGGGTTTCGGGATCTGTCCCCAAGATTGCTCTCTACATGACCCGCTCTTTAAGTATGGCATCATGCCCATATATATAAATATATATATATATATATTCTATTATTCAAGTCTCATATTACCGAGTATTTTTATTTACGTTCATTATGATCATTCATTATTCAATAGATAATGAAAATAACTAATTAAATTCATCTCAATCATTTCTTAAAAAACTTTTTGAAAGAAAACACTTTGTGGCCAAAACTCCTTTTCAAAACATGGCTACCAAAGAGAGAGGTTTGGTGTCCTACCTCGATATCCTGTGTCGAAGCCCAACACTGTAGTCTCGACCTGCTATACGTTAGCTCCACGAAACTATGAACAACCTTAAGTGTAAACTAAGTTCATCAGTATCTTCCCTAGGGTATTCTACATTACTATGCTAACTTATAGTGTCTTAGTATGGCTTTAATGATCACAAAATCATATTGTCAAATCAAGGTCTCCATATGTGTTTTAAATAATGAAAACAGGTGAAAATCGATCATTTTTTTGAGATTTGGTCAGCCTGGCGAACTTCCTGGATCGGCTTGCCAAACTTCCACAATTTGGCCTATCGGCCGTATAGAACCGACCTACCAAACTATTCTAGGTTCCACCTGTTGGAAAAATAGTACACAGCAGAATTTTAAAAATTTTATATCAGAGTATTTTCCAAAACACAAGTTTGATATGCTATATGCATAAATTAACCAGATCTTACTAACCTTTGAATGCCGAAGAACTAGCACAATCTGTGAAGAGAACTAACGTTCTAGAAGAGCCTCAATCAACTAGTATTCTTTGCTATTCTCTATCTACGATCGGAGTGAGTGTGGGCTCACACGTATAGCTTTCCTTCAGGTGACTCTCCTTCCAACCAATTGAGAGAACCCAAAGCTAGTGTTCGTGATTTGTGAACAAGAGCTCTCACAGAGTTTTAGATTCTCACCAATAGAGTATCACTCTTAATCTCTCAATTGATCTAATTAACTTATGTGACTTACTTCCTATTTATAGAGGTTGAGTCTAGGGTCAGTCCTTATCAGATTAGGTCTCAAAAATTCGAATCAGAATCAAATTTGGATCAATATCTGATAAAATCTACGTGAAAACGCGTAATATTTTTTTTGCACATCGGCAGGCCGAACTTGCCCCATCGGCAGACCAAACTGCCAAAAAAAGGTCTCAGCGAATTTTTTATTTTCCACCCGAAATTTTATAGGATAAAGTCTCAGTTATAATTCAAATAACCCAATAGAGAAATTATCTAATTAAAACAACTTTATCTAGATAATCTCTTAGGAAAATAAATGAATTCCTAATAATTCTACAAGTTTATCTTGATTTAATTTATTCAAAATTAAATCAACTGATAAACAGACAAGAATTATCCGATCCCAATAATTCAATAAGTTTATCTTGAATTAATTTTATCACAAAATTAATTCAACAGATAAATAGACATGAATTATTTAATTCTTTCAAATTTCAACCAAACTAATAAATCTGACATAAGTCACCAATTATTAGAAAAGCATGCCGTATCGTTACAGGATGTTGTGAGCTAGCAAAAGGGACCAAATGGACCTATATATTTCAAGCTCCCGATACTTACGAAACCCAATATTCCCGATACACATTTCATAATTATCAACTCCAACGCTACTCCACTAAAAGCTTGGAGTTGCACTCTCGAACTACATAGAATTACAAAGCCCGTATAGCTAAGTCTCTATGACATATCATAGTGTATCGTATCCCCATAGGATTATCCATAACTGGCTTAAGGTCAAGTTCTGTCTTACCTTCCTAATTATTTTTATCTTACATTCTATTATCTCACCATCGAAAAACTTACCATCCAAATACAGTATACCCTTTGGTTACACCTATGTATCTAAATGGTTGAGCGTTCCAGTTTTTCAATTACAGGATAATGCATATAAGAGGATATCACTACTCTTAAAGAGGAGCTTTGGATTCCATATCTATGAATAACAGGTCTACGCCATCAAGAGGCATGCCTCCAACGTACTGGCATGCATACCACTATTAAGATATGGGTGTCACCCTTTGGTACATCAAAAGACACAAGTCGAGACAACGGGCCCACTATTCATCTCAGGGTTAAGATACAATATAAATGATTGTCTAAAGTGAATCGATTTGCCAAGACAAAATTATTAATCCAAATCTATTCACTTTATGTCCCGATCCAACGCATCGTCACCTATGACAACATGCCAATGTTTTTATTCACGGAGTCTACCTCCGATGGGCAAGACAAACCATCTCCCAATTGGGATATAGACAGCATAACAATCTTTACATGAATAAAGCGCTCAACTTTATTCCCTCGATTGCAGATCTTATGATTTAGACTGTCACTTTAAGAATCGTGTCGTCCGCATAATCTGTCTATCATATGCCCAACTCTTAAAGGTTTAGACCGACGGTCTTAGACTTTTATTTGCTTAACATAAATTCAACAAATATAAACGTAAAGAGGACAAGATTTAGTATATAAACAATAAATAAATTCTTTATTGATAAAAATGTCTCCAAAAACTTATTACATTTTTACTCCTTAGGGTATACTTATCTAACAATCTCCCATTTGCACTAAGTGAGTAAATATGACAAATCTCGCATCCCCATAGCTTCCATATGCCTCTCGAAGACTCTCTCAATAAGTGTCTTTGTAAATGGATCAGCTAAATTGTCCTTTGACGCGATCTTGCACACCATGACATGCCTACCCTCAACGAAGTCCTTTATCACATGATACTTCCGATGAATATGCTTACTCTTCTTGTGAAATATTGGTTCCTTAGCATTAGTTACTGCCGCATTGTTGCACAGTACAGTGATACCACCTTATCCATACCAGAAACTACCTCAAGATCCCCAAAGAACTTATGGAGCCACACTGCTTCTTTCAAAGCATCACTAGCTGCCACATACTCGGCCTCCATCGTTGAATCTGAAGTACAATCTTACTTGACACTTCTTCAACTGATGGCACCGCCGCCTAACGTAAACACAAAACCAAAGTCGATTTCTTAGAATCTAGACAGGATTGAAAATCTGAGTCAGTATATTCTAGAGAAGTCAAGTCTTCACCTAAATATACAAGCATATACCCTCGAGTCCTTCTCAGGTACTTGAAAATATGTTTTACCGCAACCCAATGGTTCGGTCCTGGATCCACCTGAAATCGACTTACAATCCCGACCGCATAACAAATATCCAGTCTTGTGCAAAGCATGACATATATTAGACTACCCACTGCCGAAGCATAAGGTACCTTCTTCATGTATTCTCTTTCTTCTTCAGACTTTGGAGAGTCTTTCTTAGAAAGAGTAATTCTAGACCTAGATGGTTGCCCACCTTTCTTGGAATCCTGCTTTGAAAACCTCTTGAGAATTTTATCTATGTAGTCGGCCTAGGACAAAGCTATCATTTTGTTCTTCCGATCCCGAAAGATCTGGATACCGAGACCAAAATTAGCCTCACCTAAGTTCTTCATGTCAAACTACTTGGCCAACCATAATTTGACCGATGACAATGCCCCAACGTCATTACCTATTAGCAGAATGTCATCTACATGAAGCAGTAGAAAAACCACCTTCCGTCCTTAATATGTTTGTAAACACATGGCTCATCCATATTTTGTGAGAACCCATAAGTCTTGATCACCTGATCAAATCTTATGTTCCAAGAATGAGAAGCCTACTTAAGTCCATAAATTCACTTTAGCAACTTACAAACCTTACCCTCTTTACCCTTGACCTTGAACTCGTCCGGTTGTTCCATATAAATAGACTCATCAAGATAGCCATTTAGAAAAGCTATCTTGACATCCATCTGCCAAATCTCGTAGTCGAGAGTGGCAGCTATGGACAAGAGAATCTGGATGGACTTGAGCATGGCTACAGGCGAAAAGGTTTTCTCATAATCGATTCCTTCCTTTTGCGTATAGCCCTTAACTACCAGTCTAGTCTTAAAGGTTTCGACCTTTCCATCCACTCCTCTTTTCCTCTTGTAGATCCACTTACACCCTATGGGTTTTACCCCTTCGGGAAGACCCACAAGCTTCCAGACCTAATTAGTCTGCATAGACTTCATCTCTATGTTTATGGCCTCTGTCCAGAGTTCTGAATCAACATCCTCCATGGCCTCTGCGTAAGTATAAGGATCCCTGTCATGTTCATCTAGTTCAGCCAAGAAGACCTTTTCATTGAACATATATCTCTCAGGTTGACGCCTGATCCTCCTACTACGCCGAAGCTCCTTAGGTTGTTGTTCAGGTTCATTTGGTTTTTCTACACTGATCGGAATGGTTTCATTTGGAACCTCTGGAGTGATCGGATCACTCCTTAACTCCTCAAGCACCACTTTGCTTCGAGGCTTAAAGTTGTCCATGTAACTCTCCTCAAGGAAAGTTGCATTAGTTGAAACCACGACTTTATTTTCCTTTAGGTTATAGAAATAACCCCATTTAGTCCCTTTTGGATATCCTACAAACATGCAAACTTCCGAATGTGCTTCCGACTTATTCGCATCCTTAAAGAGGACATGAGTAGGACATCCCTATATGCAAATATGGTTTAAGGATGTCTTCCTGCCTGCCCACAACTTGTAAGGAGTTTTAGGGACCGATTTTGAAGGCACATTGTTCAAAAGATAACATGCAGTTTGTAGTGTATATCCCCAAAAGGACAAAGGTAATGATGAATAACTCATCATGGACCTTTTCATGTTTAATAAAGTCCTATTCCTTCTCTTTGCTATGCCATTTTGCTGCGGAGTGCCCGGTGCAGTCAAATGGGATAAAATCCCATTCTCTAATAAGTGTTCCAAGAACTCATCAGAAAGGTATTTTTCACCTCAATCGGATCAAAGTACCTTTATGGGTCTACCTAATTGCTTTTCCACTTCAGCTCGAAACTCTTTGAACTTGTCAAAAGTTTCGCTTTTGTGGTGCATCAGGTACACATACCCATATCTTGAGTAATCATCAATAACAATGACGAAGTACTCATACACTCCTCGTGCCCGGATGTTCATTGGTCCGCAAACATCACTATGCACAAGTTCTAGAACCCCTTCGGCCCTATTGCCCTTAGACTCGTATGGTATTTTGGTCATTTTACCCTCCAAACAAGATTCACATTGAGGTATAGATTCCACCTTTAACTGACTGAAAGGTCCATCTTTTACCAACCTTTGAATCTTATTCAGGTTAATATGACCAAGACACAAATGCCAAATATAAGTCTTATTAGAGTGAGAAGTTTTAAGTCTTTTAGAGTTCTTATCATTCATCTCAGCATTAAGCAGTAAGTCCATCTTAGGTTTGATAAAATATAGATTATTTTGCATCCATCCAGAACAAAAAAAATATTTGTTTTTACGAATCACCACTTTATCATTAAAAGAAACTAAATAGGAGTCCTTAAATAAACAAGCTACATAAATTAAATTCCTTTTAAATTTAGGAACATAAAAATAATCTTGCAAAATTAAATTCTTATAATTATCAAAGTAAAGATGGACGTCTCCCACTGCTTCTGCTAAGACCAACGATCCATCGCCCATCCGAAGCGTGAAGTCTTCAGTAGCAGACTTCTTGTTTCTTTGAACCCCTGCAAAGAAACACAAACATGATTAGTTGCACCAGAATCTATGACCCAAATGTCACTAGATTCCTCAACCAAATAAGTTTCTAAATACAGAAGATCACACCTACCTCCTTTGGAAAGGAAAACCTTGCAATGCTTTTTTATCTACCCGATCTTCCCACAGAAGAAGCACTTAAGCTTCTTCGGGTTCTTCTTCTTCTTTTTCTTACTCGTAGTGCTAGCAGGAATAGAAGACTTCCCGTTCTTGGCCCATTGCTTTTTTCCATTCCCAGAGTTAGGATTGGAACCAGAAGCAGCTACCAAATTGGCTTCTCCACCTACAGGAGACTTCCTGATCAGCAGTTCAAACTCCTGTAACTGTTTCATTAATTCTGTTAAGGTCATATCCCGCCTATTGCTTAAATTAAAAGTAGCTCTAAACAGAATAAATTTCTTTGACAGAGTCTCAAAGACCATAGTCATCTGAGTTTCAGCATGGATGTCGGCTCCATTAGTTTGAGCCTCAACAAGGTAACCCATGACCAACATCATGTGCTCCTTTACAAATGTCACTGGCCTCTGCTTACAATTAAGAAGTTTTCGAAGTGCCCCTTGCCACTTTGTTATGGCCTGACCTCCAAACATGTCTTCAAGATTATCCAAGATCTGCTTCGCAATCTCATAATCTTCATGTTGAGCCTGCAACACGTTATTCATGCTAGCCATAACATAGCAGCGGGCCTGATCATTTGCATCTTTCCAGTGATCGTATGCTTGGAATTGCTTATTAGTGGAATCTCTCGTAGGCTCGGGAGGACAAGGGGCTGTCAACATAAATTTCGGTTTCTCAAGGGAGATGACGATATCCAGATTCTGTTTCCAATCATTATAATTCTCTTCGGTTAATAGGTTTTTGTCAAGTATTAAAGGTAAAGCATTTTTAGACATTTATAATCTACAATAAAGAATCATATACCAAACATAAGCAAACATATCATAATAATTTAGTAAGATAACACAATCATGTAAAAACATACAAATGTGCTTATGTGTCAAAACCTTGAAAATATCACAACCTTACAATAATAATTCCCAACTCAGAATTCAACAAGCTCCTAGGGGCTCATGCCAAATTCAATCAGGATCATAGATCCCCTCCTAATTAATATATGCCATCTAGGACCAGTATGATCCAGCATATTTTAATAATTGTTTCTTTAGCCATTAATTTTATTAACAGATCTCCAAGGAGAGGTTAATAATAAAATTAACGTGAGTATATAACCATCGTTTTAATATTTTATCCATGATTTATAATCACCACCTAGGGGTGTGCAACCATAAATCATGCTAAAATACTTTATCCTCACAGAGATCCAATCTAATACATGATAGAAATCCCTTCCTAAGGGTTGGGATCACCATGTTCTTCCTATGGACTAACGATGGAGACCGTAGGTCCTCTCTTCAAAAACCTTCTCCCACTTAATCTTTTAAAATCAAGGTTTTATTTTAAGAAGACATGCATGAACAATTTTTAATATGAGCGGCACTCCTTATTCTATATGACATGTTATCAATATACATGGCAAATCATATTATAATGCAGACAAGCAAAGCAATCAAGCAAGCTACAAGCAAAATAATAAATAACCATAATATTATGGTTCCACCCTAGAGAATAGAAAACAAAGATTACAAGAGAATAATCGAGACATATTATCGATTCTTCATCCTTGAATCTCCAGGCAGTATCCTTCTTCACGTAATGCCCATCTTCAAGTCTTCAATCCCGCATGAATCGAATACTTTATATTTTCGGTCATATTCAAATTTAATGTTTCTCAGAATTGTCCTAAAAATAAAATTAAAACTGCACCAAAAATTGCACCTTTTCTGGAAAAATTTCTAGCTCTCTACCGATAAGCCGATCTAGGTGATTGGCCTACCGGTCATGACCCATTGACCTATCGATCTTCATAGATCGGCCTGCCGATTCATGATAGATCGGCCTGCTAAACTAGAAGTTTGGCCTGCCGCCAAAACCTCCTGATTTCCACCCCGCTGTTGACCTGCCGAACCTCATGTCCGGCCTGCCGATCTGCTACCATCGGCCTGTCGAACGAGCAGAAATTGCCCATTCTAGAAAATACAATTTTTAATGCAATTCATCAATTTTATTTTCAACAATTTAAAAACATAAAATTAGAGACTTAGAAAATACCTGGGAGCACCATCATCAATCTTCTAGATCTGCCCTTTAGATCCGTCCTCTAGATCCGTCTTTTCTAAATAATTATTTAATTACAAAATTCTTACAAATTTAAAAATAAATAATAATTCCTATACGAAGATGATAGTCCGCCATCTAATTACATGTAAAACCTAGATATACATTCTAACCTTTAAGGAACCATAACCGGTATAAATTAATTAATTAATAAATAACCATTTAATCAACCATAATTAATTAATAAACATTCATCACATAATCTATGACAACATATAAAATATATAAAAACCTAGATTGCCAACTCTCTACAGAATTAAATTCAAACATAGGAGAGATTAAGATCATAAAATTTATGCATATAACATGATCACAAACTTGTAAATTTATGTAAAAACCATGGCTCTGATACCAATTGTTGAAAAAATAGTACGTAGTAGAATTTTAAAAATTTTATATTAGAGTATTTTTAAAATGCAAGTTTAACATGCTATATGCATAAATTAACCAGATCTTACTAACCTTTGAATGCCAAAAAACTCGCACAATCTGTGAAAAGAAGTAACGTTCCAGAGGAGCCTCAACCAACTGGTCTACTTTGCTATTCTGTATCCATGATCGGAGTGAGTGTGGGATTACATGTATAGCTTTCCTTCAGGTGACTCTCTTTCCAACCAATTGAGAGAACCCAAAGCTAGTGTTCATGATTTGTGAACAATAGCTCTTAGGGAGTCTCAGATTCTCACCAGTAGAGTATCACTCTTAATCTCTCAATTGATCTAATTAACTTATGTGACTTACTTCCTATTTATAGAGGTTGGGTCTAGGGTCAGTCCTTATCAGATTATGTTCAAATTTGGATCAATATCTGATAAAATCAGCGTGAAAATGTGTAATCTTTTTTCCGTGCATCGACAGGCTGATCTGCCTAATCGGCAGGCCGAACTTGAGGATCGTCATGCCGAACTGCCCAAAAAGGATCTCAGCGAATCTTTTATTTTCCACCTGAGATTCTATAGGATAAAGTCTCAGTTTTAATTCAAATAACCCAATAGAGAAGTTATCTAATTAAAACAACTTTATCTACATAATCTCTTAGGAAAATAAATGAATTCCTAATAACTCCACAAGTTTATCTTGATTTAATTTATTCAAAATTAAATCAACTGATAAACAGATAAGAATTATCTGATCCCAATAATTTAACAAGTTTATCTTGAATTAATTTTAGCACAAAATTAATTCAACCGATAAACAGACATGAATTATTTAATTCTTCTGAATTTCAACCAATCTAAGAAATCTGACATAAGTCACCAATTATTGGAAAAGCACGCCGTATCGTTACAGGATATTATGAGCTAGCAAAAGGGACCAAATGGACTTATATAGTTCAAGCTTTTGATAATTACGAAACCCAATATCCTAGATATATATTTCATAATTATCGACTCTAACGCTACTCCACTAAAAGCTTAAAGTTGCACTCTCGAGCTACATAGAATTATGAAGCCCGTATAGCTAAGTCTCCATGGCATATTATAGTGTATCGTATCCCCATAGGATTATCTATAACCGGTTTAAGGACAAGTTTTGTCTTATCTTCTCGATTATTTTTATCTTACGTTCCATTATATCACTATCGAAAAACTTACCATCCAAAGACAGTATATCATTCGGTTGTACCTATGTATCCAAATGGTTGAGCGCTCCAGTTTTTCAATTATAGGATAATACATATAAGAGGATATCACTACTCCTAAAGAGGAGCTATGGATTCCATATCTATGAATGACAGGTCTACGCCATCAAGAGGCATGCCTCCAACGTACCAGCATGCATACCACTATTAAGATGTGGGTGTCACCCTTTGTACATCGAAAGACACAAGTCAAGACAACGGGCCCACTATTCATCTCAGGATTAAGATACAATACAAATGATTGTCTAAAGTGAATCGATTTGTCGAGACAGAATTATTAATCCAAATCTATTCACTTTATGTCCGATCCAACACATTGTCACCTATGATAATGTGCCAATATTTCTATTCACGGAGTCCACCTCTGATAGGCAAGACAAACCAGCTCCCAATTAGGAATATAGACAACATAACAATCTCTACATGAATAAAGAGCCCAACTTTATTCCCTCAATTGCGAATATTATGATTTAGACCGTCACCTTAAGAGTCGTGTCTTCCGCATAATTTGTCCATCATATGCCCAATTCTCAAAGGTTTAGACCGATAGTCTCAGAATTTTGTTTGCTTAAGATACATTCAACAAATATGAACGTAAAGAGGACAAAATTTGGTATATAAATAATAAATAAATTCTTTATTGATAAAAATGTCTCCAAAAACTTATTACATTTTTACTCCTTAGGGCATACATGTCTAACACCACCTACTAACAAGATGACTCCGGCCTACCGAACTCATGAATATGGCCTGCCGATACTCAAGATCGGTCTGTCGAACTGGCAAAATGTAACGCCCTGAAATTTATTTAATGTTAATGTACTATAAATGATGAATTAGTGTGCCATAATTAACGTTTTAACATTTATTAGACTATTTGGTTGGATTTTTGAATTTTTGGTTGTTTTGTTAAATTAATGAATTCGAAGGATTTCTTATTGTTTTAAAATGATGTTTTGAGTTTTAAAACACCACAATTTGTAAAATGTTAAAAATACTCCGTTTTACAAAACCGTGGGCGGCACATGGTTTTCGCACAGTAAAACCGCCCACTGATTTTCTCTATTTATTTCCTTCCTTCCTCTCTCTCTCCTCACTCTCTGGTTCTCTCTCTCTCTTCTCTCCTTCACCGTGAGCCATCTCCCTCTCTCTCAAATTCTCTCTCAAAAATTTTTGAACTCCATTTTGAATCCAAGCTTCGGGATAGCAAGAAGGAGGCTCGGGGACGTGATTTAGCAACCGAGAACGCGGATTGAAGCTTTGATTCGAGGTTAGATTCGAAATTTCTAAACTTTTTACAAAATTTTCAATTTTGTGTGTTTTTGAAATCTAAGTTTGTTTAAGCTCAGAAAACCTTGGATTTGAGTTAGATGAACTTAGAACAACTAGAATCTAAGCTTAGATTGAAGAAAAACGGATTGAATTCAAGATTTTTCATTTTTCTCCTCTTTTTCTCATTTTCGGATTTTTGAGGATTTGTGTTTAAATGTTGTTTAAATGATTCCAAACATGTTCTAGAATGTTTTTCTATCAACTATAGTTGTTTTTCATGCCTGGGATTTGAGAAAAACAGGTTAGAAACAAGGTTTGGATTTTGGGGATCGAGAAACCCGTGGCTGGGATTTCTGGGTTTTCCCAGTTCGGCAGGCCGAAGTTCATGTTCGGCAGGCCGGAGTGATGATCGGCAGGCCGGTGTTCTTCCGACCGGCAGGCCGAATCTGGGGAAATGTTCGGCAGGCCGAACTGTGCAGTTCGGCAGGCCGAAGCAGGGCGTCCGGCAGGCCGACCGAGGCATGGAAAATTTTGTGATTTTTACCCGTTTTCACTGTTTTGAACCCAGATTTAAATCCCAACCTTATAGGATGATTTTAAAGGTACAAATGGCACACTAGGACATCATGAAATGATTTAGTAACATAGAATGTCTCAAACTAGATATTGATCGACTCAGTTTGTATCTAGGATCGTTCGTGGTTCCGTGGAGCTAACGTATAGCGGGCCGGGATTACGGTGTGGGGCACCGGCACGAGTATTGAGGTAGGACTTCTATCCTATTTCTTTGATAGCCTGGTTTTGAAATGATTTGGCTTTGAAAAAGGTTCCTATCAAAATGTTTTCAACGGTTGTTTGAAAATGGTTTTATCGGTTATATTTTAATATACCGTGATATGAAATGAATTTCATAATAAATGTAATTGACAACACTCGGTAATTGGGTTTTGAATGATAATGATAATAAACACATGGGCATGATGCCATATCAGAGATCGGGTCGTGTAGCGATCGACCTTGGGGGCAGGTCCCGAAACCCAGCTGGGCCACTACGGTGGTGATATCATGGTTTGCCTAGGTAAAAGTAAAATGGTGTTTTGATTTGACGAGTGGACTGTTCTGTGACAGAACGGTTCTACTCAAATTATTTATTTATTCAAGTTTCCTTCGAATAACTTCTAATAATGTTATGTTTCTTTGCATTAAACTATTTTATAAAACATAGTCCTACTGAGCCTTTCGCTCACGTTTTATTGTTTTAAATTTCCCCCCCTCTAGGTGGTTTCCCATTTAGGTTTGGAGAAGATTCTTCGAACCGAACTCAGGAGCAATAGAAGAATTTATTTATATTCTGTATTATTAATCAAGGCATGTAAGACTTAACTTTATTTGTACTTGGACTGTAATTGTATTCATGATATTGTCAGAACCATGTGTGTGCACAAGTTGTGGGTTGTGGAACCCATATTCGCGGTTTTAAATTAATTATTATTATTTGCTTAATATTTATAAATTCGTTTATCAAATGTGGTGGAAAATCTCTTTATTTCTTACTTAATTGGATTTTTAAACTCTTAATTTCAATTAAACCCTCTTTTAATAAATCTAAATATTCCGCCACGTCACATCCCGTACTCCGGGGCGTGACACAAAATCTGGAAATCTTTAGATTTCGAGTCTCAGCCTCCCCGAGCTTGAAATCTCATTTCCAACTTATTTTTCAATTCCTAAAGCATACATAATGTTCATAAATGATAGATAAATACATTGGAACACATTTAAACACCTTTAAACAAGTTTTACATAGGAATTTTTAAATTAATCTGAAAAAGAGAAAAAAAGAGAAAAACTTGATTTAATTCGATTTTTGTCCAATCAAGCCTAGATTCATGATGATTTGGGCTCCACTAACTTATTTAGAAAGGTTTCGAAGCTTAAGGAAACTCGGATTTCAACACACAATGAAAATTGAAAAATTTAGGGAAAAGTTTGAAATTTTGAAAATAGAATAACTAACCTCGAATTTGGGCTTTGAATCAAGTTTGTGAAGGCTTAATCACGTTCCTAGGCTTCCAATCCAGTTGAAGATCAAAGCTTGAGCTCAATTTTTTGAAACAAAATTGAGAGGGAAGAGAGAAAGAGGGAGAAGCAGCGAGAGAGAGGAGGAAAAAGAGAGAGAGTGAGTCTAAGAGAGTGAGAGGGAATGGGTGAGGAGGAGGGAATAAATAGAGAAAGGCATGGTGGTTTTTTTCAGGTAAAACCATGTCCTGCCCATGGTTTTCCAAAATGGGACGTATTGGGTATTTAACAAATTATTTTGTTTGAAAATTTAAAATAACAAACAAAATAATTAGAAGTGGGATTAATTTGAAAATACCACAAAATCATTAAACTATGTTTAAATTTACATTAAGGCATACTAATCCAGCATTTGGACACTAATCTTACTTAATAAATTTGTAGGTGTTACATTAATTAAATTGATAAATAATTAGGGAGTAGTTTATTTATTATTCTAGGAGCTTGAAAATATATGTCCATCAGGTCTCAATACTATAGCTCACATACTTCATATATAGATTGGTGAAAATTGGATACCATCGGTAATAGAAAAGAACATGTGAGTTAGGTCAACAAGCTTAATATAATGCCCCTCTTACGGACGTCATAGATGTCGTTACATTCATACATTACATACTTATTTTGGAACTTTAAGATAAACTTTAAGTATAAAACTTATTTGAAACTTTAATTGTAAACGTAGTTAAGGAAAACATAACCAGGATCCATACATACACTTTTATTTATTATTATTATTATTTTACAACAGTCATTCACTTAATCCATACTATAAATAATTCAATTGAATATTAAATTGATCATAAACGTCCTTTAATAAAGTAAAAATACCAAATAGTAAAATCATAACTTATGAAACATCACATTATTTAAAACTATTTGCTCCCACAGTTCGGCAGACCGAGCTGGAGACTTCGGCAGGCCGAACATGGTCGGCATGCCAGAAATCATCAACCGACAGGCCGGTAGAGGTTCTGCAAAACTGGTATGAGATCGGCAGGCCGGCAGAGGTTTTTTAAAAACTTTCAAAGTTTGACAGGCCGAAAATGAGATCGGCAGGCCGAACATTCTTACATCAGCATACCGACCAATGATGATCGGCAGGCCGACAGAGCCAAAACCTTTTAGAAAACTTAATTTTAAGACAAATTCAACTTTTCAAAATGCGGAAGATCAAATTCTAAACATGATAAAATAAAATATTAAAACATAGTTCTTGTATTCTTTAAAACTTATCATAAAAAATATGTTCAAATAATAAACCATAACTTCAATCATAAAATTTGCTTCCTTGGCATTCTTTTGGTTACAATTCATCTTCCTTATGCTCACATGCCTTTCCATGTTCTCCGCCCAAGCCATGACTTTCTTACCCTTATCCGCAACATGATATAAACTTGAATAAGCTAAAGCTTAGTAAGTACATATAATTCTCAAAATTTAAAAAAAAAACATCTCATAAATATCATCATCATCATCATTATCATCATCATCATAATGTAATAGTGCAGTAAGCACATTTTCATAGAAACATATCTTTCATTACATTGACTATATTAAAACTTATTCCATTTTATCTTAAGGGCCCAAGTGTTGCACCATAATATCATCGTAGGCGCGCCGTCATGAGAGGAGAATAGTAACTAATCCTAAACCAAACATGACATCATATCATATCATATCATAACATTGGTGTGCAACACTTATTAGGTGATACATGTATACATAACTTTCATGCTTTGAAATTTGTCATAATCAAACATGCATAACTTTAAATTATGAAAATCTTTCATAAGAAATCCTTTAAGGAAATTATCATAAAATCATCATAAATATCATCATGAACATAACATCAAACCTCTTAAAACTCATCATGTTGCAGGTGAAAATGTACTTACCTTAGAAGCTAGCTTACTTAGCCTTATATGAATTGGTGACGACGCCGCGGTCTCGATGTGCTTGTTCCTTTGCGTGTTCATGCCATTTATTCATTTAAAAATACAAAATAAAATTAATACTTATTATCATAAAATATAAAATCCATTTATATTACATCACATATACATTCATATCATACAAACATAATTCATAACATGCATCCATAACTATAATCATAAAAAACATAAAATCATTATCACATACACTTCACTGACCTACATGGATTCATGACTTAAAAACTTAATATTCAGACATACTTTTATTAGGGGTAAAGTTAATACATATACATATTACCATAATTTTTCTTTAGCCATAAAAGTTACATTGAGTAACTAAAAATAACCCATACATTTCAAACATGAAATCTGCCAACAATAATAAGGTAATGAGTAATCTTTTGAAAACATTTTCTAACAATTAAACTCATATAGTTTAATTTAAAAATTCATACTAACATCTTATTAACATATATTTCAATATCATAAAATTATTTCATCATCAACAAAATCATTTAAACATATAAAACATCGCATAAAACAAAAGTCCAGTATTAACATTGTTAAAACAGTTCCTTGACCTAGTCTCAATAGAAAATTCATAACACATAATTTACTCATCAAAGCATTACCAAACTTTGCAGTCTATAATATAACATATATATGAACATTCTTACCAAATTTCGTAGCAAACAAAGCACGTTTGCCCCTTGAATGAAAATCATATTTTCATGCATCATAACCAAACAACAATATTTTACTGTGAGTGGTAGAGAATAGAAAATTCATAACTTAATTTAGAAAAATTGAAATGACTTGAAACTTGAAAGAACATTAACATATCACACATATGAACATCATATTAAAAATTCAGAACAAAATAAAATACTTAGACAAAGTTACGAGAGACGGATTGAGGAGGAGAAATGCTTTTTAGAATTACCAAAAAAAAATGAATTCTTGCCTTAAAAATTTCTTCTCAAAATCCTTGAACTTAACCCCAATGAAAACTCAATAATAACAGAGGAATTGAGAGGAAAAAGGAGGAGAAAAACATGAAGAAGATGAGAGAAGAGAAAAGAAAGGTCTCAGAACATTAAAGAAAGAGAGCAGACGTGGGAGGAAGAGAGAGAGAGAGCAATAACGTAAAAAAAATTTCAATGCCCTCCATTATGTCAGGAATTTTCTAAGTATTCTTGGTCCAAAATCACGTGTGAATGGATAGAAAATTAGGGAAAGTCAAATCATTTAGATAAACTTACCATACTGTAACGATTTTAAAAGGGGAAACCATATAAATCAATACCAAATCAATGCAAAGTCAAACGTTTCATTTCCTTAAATGATAAAATTAATCTATAATTATACCAATTAATCACATTAAACCACCCAATCAACATAATTATCTCAACCATAAATTTGAAGAGATTTTTGCTGACTGCTCGTCAGCTGTCATCGGCCTGTCGATTCCCTACATCAGTCTGCTGATTCGACAAAGTTTGGCCTGTTGATGGTTTTCATCAGCCTGCCGATTCTTGGAAGAATTTTCGGCCTACTGAACTTGAAAGTCTGGCCTGTCGAACTGTCCTTAAAATACAATACATCATCATCATAGCATTCAAGTCATCACATCGGCCTGCTGATTCTTGTAAGACTTTTCGGCCTATCAAACTTGAAAGTCCGGCCTGTCAAACTGTCCTTAAAATACCATACATCATCATCATAGTATTCAAGTCATCATTGCATCATAAATAAACATATATTGAAATTAACATGAACACTTGAGCACATCAATTCCACGCGATCGTCACCTGTCATAAAGCTTAAAATAAAAAGTTAGTAACATAAAATCACAAATCATAACATATATCAATAAGAAAATTACTTAGCGTCGTTACTAACTTAACGTAATCCGTTATATAAAAATAGGTGGGTGTTACAATTCTCCCCACCTTATAAAAGTTTTGTCCTCGAAACTCAGAATAATTGCGGATACTTTGATCTCATGTAATCTTCACGTTCCCATGTAGCTTCTTCCACTTGATGATTTCGCCATAACACCTTGACCAATGGAATTTCTTTATTCCTCAAGGTCTTGGTTTTCCAATCGAGTATCTCTACTGGTTTTTCTTCATAACTTAAGTCTTCTAGTGTCTCGATCACTTGTGGCTCAATCACATGCGTAGGGTCTAGAACATACTTCTTGAGCATAGAGACATGAAACACATCGTGCATTGCTGACATTTCTGAAGGCAACTTTAGCTGATAAGCCACCTTGCCTATCTTTTTCATGATTTCATAAGGACCAATAAATCTTGGACTTAACTTGCCTTTCTTCCTAAACTTCATAACTCCTTTCATCGGTGCAACTTTTAAAAACACAAATTCGCCCACGGTGAACTCTAAAGGTCTTCTTCTTTTGTCAGCATAACTCTTCTGACGGCTTTGAGTGGTCTCTATTCTTCTTCTTATCAACTTTATCATCTCAAAAGTTTCGTTAACAAAATCAGTTCTTTCAGCATCGACGCTTTCCATCAATTTCTTCTCACCAGCTTCGTGCCAACATATAGGCGACTTGCATTTTTGCCCATACAGAGCTTCATAAGGTGTCATTCCAATTGTCGCCTAAAAGCTGTTGTTGTAAGCAAGCTCTGCTAATGGCAACATTTTACACTAGCCGGTCTTAAAATCAAGAGAACAAGCCCGTAGCATATCTTCTAAAATCAAGTTTGTCCTCTCCGTTTGGCTGTCTATTTGAGGATGAAAAGCTGTACTGAAATGTAGCCTGGTTCCCATAGTAGTCTGTACACTCTTCCAAAACTTAGATGTGAACCTGCCATCACTATCTGAGATGATTGACTTGGGAATCCCATGAAGTCGTACAATCTCCTTGACATAGAGTTTCGCTAACCGTTCCATAAAGTAAGTGATCTTGATGGGAATGAAATGCACCATCTTAGTCAGTCGATCCACAATTACCAAAATTGCATCATAACCGTTCATAGTTCTGGGCAAACCGGTAATGAAATCCATTGCTATATCCTCCCATTTCCGTTCCGGTATTTGGATAGACTATAAATCACCACCAGGTCTCTGGTGTTCAGCCTTTACTTGTTGACATGTCATACATTTGTTCGTATATAGAGCAACATCACGTTTCATTCCAAACCACCAGAAGTTACCCCTTAGATCATTATACATCTTTGTTGCACCTGGATGAATAGAGTAAGGAGTGTCATGAATTTTGGTCAAGATCTTTTCCCTTAAGCCATCAACATTGGGAACACATAAGTGGTCCTTGAGGTACAGAGTTTCGTCATCTGCAATACGAAACTCTTGACATCTTCCTTCTTTCATTTCCTGCTCAATCTTTATAAGACTTACATCTTCATCTTGTTTTCTCCGAATTTCATCATACATCATTGGAGCAAGAGTGAGAGCTGAGAGCTGACCTGTTATAAGTTCCAAACCGAAGTCTAGAATTTCCTTTCTTAAAGGTGGAGACATTGCTTGCATTGACATCAACGTGGCAACTGACTTCCTACTTAGAGCATCATCCACTTGGTTAGCTTTTCCAGGATGATAAAGGATTTCACAATCGTAATCCTTTACCAACTCTAGCCATCTTCGTTGTCTCATGTTCAAGTCTCTTTGGGTGAAGAAGTACTTCAAACTTTGATGATCCGTGAAGATCTTGCATTGGACCCCATATAAATAGTGTCTCCAAATCTTCAATGCAAAAACGACTGCTGCTAACTCGAGGTCATGAGTAGGATAGTTCTTTTCGTAATCCTTCAGTTGTCTTGATGCATAGGCAATCACCCTTTCATTTTGCATTAAAACAGCTCTGAGGCCCATCTTGGATGCATCACTATAAATTACAAATTCATCATTTCCTTCTGGAATAGCCAATACTGGGGGTATCGTCAATCTCTTCTTTAGTTCTTGAAAACTCTTCTCGCATGCTTCAGTCCATTCATACTTCGTTCCTTCACGAGTCAGATTCGTGAGTGGGGTTGCTATCTTGGAGAAGTCTTCTATGAATCTCTGATAATATCCTGCTAGTCCCAAGAAGCTCCTTATTTTACTTGCATTCGTCGGTCGCTTCCAGTTGAGAACAGCCTCTACTTTAGTAGGGTCAACCATAATCCCTTCCTTCGATATAACATGCCCCAAGAAAGACACTTTATCAAGCCAAAACTCGCACTAGGAGAACTTTGCATAAAGCTGGTGTCTTCTTAAAGTCTCCAGCACAATCCTTAAATGCTCCTCATGTTCTTCTTGATTCTTTCAATAGACAAGAATATCATTGATAAACACAACAACAAATTTATCAAGGAAATCCTTGAATACCTGATTCATCAAATCCATGAAGGCCGCCGATGCATTCGTCAGATCGAAAGGCATAACCACAAATTCATAGTGACCATACCTCGACCTGAAGGTAGTTTTGGGAATATCACCTTCTTTAATCTTCAGCTGGTGATAACCTGACCTTATATCAATCTTTGAAAACACAGATGCACCCTTGAGCTAATCAAACAAATCATCGATTCGAGGCAACGGGTACTTGTTCTTGATTGTCACCTTGTTCAGCTCTCTGTAGTCGATGTAGAGTCTCATAGAGCCATCTTTCTTCTTAACAAATAGAACGGGAGCTCCCCATGGTGAGTAGCTCAGCCTGATGAAGCCTTTGTCAAGTAGCTCCTTTAATTGCGTGTGAAGCTCTTTTAACTCTGCTGGGGCCATTCTATAAGGCGCTTTTGAGATCGGATCAGTGCTAGGAGCAAGCTCGATCTCGAATTCGGCTTCTCTTTCTGGCGGTAGACTTGTCAGGTCATCAGGAAATACTTTTGCATATTCATGAACTACAGGCACATCTTCAATTCTTATCTTTTCTTCTTGGCTTTTGTCTACAATGTTCGCCAGATAGCCCATGCAGCCACTTGCTAATAACTTCCTTGCTTTTATTGTAGATAAAAACATGCTGGGTTTCTTTCTAGACTCGCCAACATAAACGAACTTCTGATCACCCTCTGGATGGAAGATCACTTTTCGTTTCTGGCATTCAATAGAAGCATTATACTTGCTCAGAAAATCCATCCCAAGAATTATATCGTAGTCATGCATATCGATCACGATGAGGTCGATGAAAAGTTCCCTATCAGAAATCCATAAGGGTGCTGTACGTAGACAGTGCGTAGATAATATCACTTCCCCGGAGGGTAGTGTCGTAGTGAATCCCTGTCTCATAGGCTCTAAACGAACCTCTAACTTTTTAACAAATGACATGGATATAAAAGAATGAGTAGCACCCGTATCACAGAGAACATAAACATCATTAGATAAACTTGTTATCTGACCTGTGACCACATTGGAGGCTTCAACAGCCACTTGTTCCTTCATCATGGCATAGATTCGGGCATTCGTTGGTGGGGCTTCAAGTCTCCCTTGACTGATAAGTGGCCCTTCAAGGGAAGCTTGCATCTAATGGAGCTGGGCTTGAGGAGGAGCTCTTTGAGGGGCATTGGCATTCATCAGTTTGGGGCAGTTCTTGACAAAATGATCTTCACGCCCACAAATAAAACATTGGTTTGTCCCTAGATGGCATTTTCCTGGATGTTTCTTTCCATATTTGGTGCATGGTTGAAACCGTCTGCTATTGTTATTGTGCTGACCATCATTGTGCCTCTTGTTGTCTTGACCCTGCTGGTTTTGAGGATTGACCTTCCTCTTATTATTCTTCCAGTTCTGGTTGTTGTTGTTGTTGTTGTTGTTGTTTCTGTGTAGAGGGCGGTTCTGGTTGTTTGCATTATTGGCTTTCTTACCCAACTGAGGCTGGTTCCTTCTTAGCTTGGACAAGTGGAACTCCGCACGTTGGGCCTTCATGAAAACCTGCTCTTGAGTCCTGGGTGGACTTGCCCCATCAACGATAGCAACAATTGCAGGCCTGAGGACCTTGATCAGTCTTCTGACCCTTTCATTTTCATCCATAACCATCCCTGGGCATAGGCGAGCAAGCTGGTCAAACTTCGTCACCACATCCGTAACTAACATATCCCCCTAGCGCAAGCTCTCAAACTCCTCATAATGCTTCCTTGTGATGTTCATGTGGAAAAACTTTGTGTTAAACTCATGAACGAAGTCATCCCATGTCATTTCTTCAACATTTCGACTCTGTTCCATGCCATCCCACCAAATTCTAGCCTCCATGGTGAGGCAGTACGAGGCACAGAGGACGTTCTTATTGTCTGTGAAATCCAAGAGTCTTAAGGTGGCTTCGATCGTCTTCAACTATCCTTGTGCAACTAACGGGTCCTTTGAACCCTCGAAGTCTGTTGGCTTAACCCTCTTCCATCTGACTAGAAGAGGTTCCTAATAGGCCGCTCTTGGTTCAGCAGCAGGAGTTGGGACTTCATTGACTTGTGGCTAAGGAGGAGGAGGCACGTCGTTGCCTCGTCGCTCACCGTTCTGGCCGTTGGCCCTTAATTCGACTTTCTCTCTTCTTTGATCCTCCAACTGCCTTTGTAGCTCAGCGATCATTGTCATAAGCCTTTCGTTGGTCTAGGTGCATGTTTGCATTCTTCTGTGGCCTTCCATGATCAATTTTCCTAAAAGAATTAGGAACTTATAAATAATCCTCTAATATGAGACAGGTTTTCACTACTAGAACATTAATCATTAAACATCTAAACCTCATTCTTATCCTCATACTTGCATCAAAACATCTAACTTTATAACATACTTACTTGGAGGACTTGGATTGATGTGTGACGATATGAATTGTAAACGAAAATTTACTCTGATGCCAAAGCCTATAACGCCCCCCTTATGGACGTCACAGATGTCGTTACATTCATACATTACATACTTATTTTGGAACTTTAAGATAAACTTCAAGTATAAAACTTATTTGAAACTTTAATTGTAAACGTAGTTAAGGAAAACATAACCAGGATCCATACATATACTTTTATTTATTATTATTATTTTTTTACAACATTCATTCACTTAATCCATACGATTAATAATTTAATTGAATATTAAATTGATCATAAACGTCCTTTAATAAAGTAAAAATACCAAATAGTAAAATCATAACTTATGAAACATCACATCATTAAAAACTATTTGCTCCCACAGTTCGACAGACCGAACTGGAGACTTCGGCAGGCCAAACATGGTCGGCAAGCTGGAAATCATCAACCGGCAGGCCGGCAGAGGTTCTGCAAAACTGGGCTTAAAAACTTTCAAAGTTCGACAGGCTGAAAATGAGATCGGTAGGCCGAACATTCTTACATTGGCATGCCGACCAATGATGATTGATAGGCCAACAGAGCCAAAAACTTTTAGAAAACTTAATTTTAAGACAAATTCAACTTTTCAAAATACGAAAGATCAAATTCTGAACATGATAAAATAAAATATTAAAACATAGTTCTTGTAGTCTTTAAAACTTATCATAAAAAAATATGTTCAAATAATAAACCATGACTTCAATCATAAAATTTGCTTCCATGGCCTTCTTTCGGTTACAATTCATCTTCCTTATGCTCACACGCCTTTTCATGTCCTCCGCCTAATCCATGACTTTCTTACCCTTATCTGCAATATGATATAAACTTGAATAAGCTAAAGCTTAGTAAGTACATATAATTCTCACAATTAAAAAAAAAACATTTCATAAAACATCATCATCATCATCATTATCATCATCATCATAATGTAATAGTGCAGTAAGCACATTTTCATAGAAACATATCTTTCATTACATTGACCATATTAAAACTTATTCCATTTTATCTTAAGGGCCCAAGTGTTGCACCATAATCGTCATCGTAGGCGCGCCGTCATGAGAGGAGAATGGTAGCTAATCCTAAACCAAACATGACATCATATCATATTATATCATAACATTGGTGTGCAACACTTATTAGGTGATACATATATACATAACTTTCATGCTTTGAAATTTGCCATAATCAAACATGTATAACTTTAAATCATGAAAATCTTTCATAAGAAATCCTTTAAGGAAATTATCATAAAATCATCATAAATATCATCATGAACATAACATCAAACCTTTTAAAACTCATCATGTTGCAGGTGAGAATGTACTTACCTTAGAAGCTAGCTTACTTAACCTTATATGAATTGGTGACGACGCCGCGGTCTCGATGTGCTCGTTCCTTTGTGTGTTCATGCCATTTATTCATTTAAAGATACAAAATAAAATTAATACTTATTATCATAAAATATAACATCCATTCATATTACATCACACATACATTCATCTCATACAAACATAATTCATAACATGCATCCATAACTATAATCATCAAAAACATAAAATCATTATCACATACACTTCACTGACCTACATGGATTCATGACTTAAAACTTAATATTCACACATACTTTTATAAGGGGTAAAGTTAATACATATACATATTACCATAATTTTTCTTTAGCCATAAAAATTACATTGAGCAACTAAAAACAACCCATACATTTCAAACATGAAATCTGCCAACAATAATAAGGTAATGAGTAATCTTTTGAAAACATTTTCTAACAATTAAAACTCATATAGTTTAATTTAAAAATTCATACCAACATCTTATTAACATATATTTCAATTTCATAAAATTATTTCATCATCAACAAAATCATTTAAACGTATAAAACATCACATAAAACAAAAGTCCAGTGTTAACATTGTTAAAACAGTTCCTTGACCTAGTCTCAATAGAAAATTCATAACACATAATTCACTTATCAAAACATTACCAAAATTTGCAGTCCATAATATAACATATACATGAACATTCTTGCCAAATTTTGTAGCAAACAAAGCACGTTTGCCCCTTAAACGAAAATCATATTTTCATGCATCATAACCAAACAACAATATTTTACTGTGAGTGGTAGAGAATAGAAATTCATAACTTAATTTAGAAAAATTGAAATGACTTGAAGCTTGAAAGAACATTAACATATCACACATATGAACATCATATTAAAAATTCAGAACAAAATAAAATACTTAGACAAAGTTACGGCAGACGGATTGAGGAGGAGAAATGCTTTTTAGAATTACCGAAAAAAAATGAATTCTTACCTTAAAAATTTCTTCTTAAAATCCTTGAACTTAACCCCAATGGAAACTCAATAATAACAGAGGAATTGAGAGGTAAAAGGAGGAGAAAAAAGTGAAGAAGAAGAAAGAAGAGAAAAGAAACGTCTCATAACATTAAAGAGAGAGAGAAGACATGGGAGGAAGAGAGAGAGAGAGCAATAACGTCAAAAAAATTTCAATGCCCTCCATTATGTCAGGAATTTTCTGACTATTCTTGGTCCAAAATCACGTGTGAATGGAGAGGAAATTGGGGAAAGTCAAATCATTTAGATAAACTAACCATATTTTACCGATTTTAGAAGGGGAAACCATATCTATCAATACCAAATCAATGCAAAGTCAAACGTTTCCTTTCCTTAAATGATAAAATTAATCCATAATTATACCAATTAATCACATTAAATCACCCAATCAACGTAATTATCTCAACCATAAATTTGGAGAGATTTCTGCTGACTGCTCGTCAGCTGTCATCGGCCTGCCGATTCCCTACATCAGCCTGTCAATTCCACAAAGTTCGGCATGTCGATGGTTTCCATCGGCCTGCCGATTCTTGAAAGACTTTTCGGCCTACCGAACTTGAAAGTCTGGCTTGTCGAACTGTCCTTAAAATACAATACATCATCATCATAGCATTCAAGTCATCATGGCATCATAAATAAACATACATTGAAATTAACATGAACACTTGAGCACATCAATTCCACGCGATCATCACCTGTCATAAAACTTAAAATAAAAAGTTAGTAACATAAAATCATAAATCATAACATATATCAATAAGAAAATTACTTAACGTCGTTACTAACTTAGCGTAATCCGTTACACAAAAATAGGTAGGTGTTACACTTAATGGGGCGCATGGCCACAGTCCAAGGGACTGAGATGCTGGTCGCAGACCCCCTAAACTATAGGGGCGCCTATTACTATGGTTTTCAGGTGAATCAATTATTTAATTAATTCTTATATAGTACTTATTTAAATTGGTAATTGAATTTTAAAAAATCAATTGTTTAAATTAATATTTACATAATTATTTTCTAGATGAATTTAAATAGTATAATTATTCCTAACTATTAGATAATTATTAGAATAATATTTTTCTCATGTAAATTGAGATTATTTCAATTATAATCATCATGTATGATGTAGAAAATCATAGAATTCCACACACAGATTAGACAAATTTTAAACTACATTGCTAGAGACTTGGGCACAGACCATAAGAGTTTATCCTTATGGGTGGCATATAACAAAGTCCAAGGAGGAGATAATTATCTATGGTTTCCATGTTAGACTAGGACTCTTCCAACAGATTCTATAAATAGAGTTCTTGAATCCTCATTTATTATTTGAGGCTACCTAAGTGCAAACTTTCAGAGAGAGACAATTCTAATTTCACCTCATTAACGATGAGCTCTTCTTGTACACTAGTGTAGTTGGAAAGAATATTGTGGAAGATTAATGGTTGTTGTGTTGTGCCCAAACACACAACGATTTTCTAAAGGATAATAGCATTAAAGGCCAATTAGTTGAGGTCTCTTTTGTAGTTGTTGTTGTTCAGTCAAAAGAGTAGTTTCGATCATTAAGAGGTATAATTGATTATAGAATAATTTATTGTTTATAGCAATATGAGTAAGTTTTATGACAAATAAAAAAGGTCTAAAATTCTGTTGCGTTGGTCGATTAGTATTTCCATTAGTATTAATTTCTAATTAATCATTTATTTCAATGTAAGTTTGCTTTTAGAAGTTTGAAATCTTAATTGCTATACTAAAAAATATATATAGCATTTAAAATAGCATTATACGTTAGCACACAAATTAGAATAACACATCAAAATATGTCATTTTTAGACATTCTAATATCAATGCTATATTTGGCACAAAAAAATGTAAAAATAACATTTTTATATGTTATTTTCCCTTGTGCAACAATGTATACTATTATTTCAAATGTTGTATTTATGTTTGTCATAATTGTAATGCTTTAAAAAACATAAAAGCAAATTTCATTGTGAATATAATCTAAAAATGTTAATATTGTAACGATTAAATGAAAAATTAAGTAAATACCCCAATCAATTGTAATCAAATGCTCCAATTTAATATATACTATACTTGGTGTCAAAATTTTCCACCAATTATAGTATATGTAAAACTTGGCACCATGTATATAGCATATGCTAAATTTGGCACTAAGAAAAACATTCGTTGGAGAGTGATTTTCCAACTTATATGCTGAAATTTGGTCTAAGCATGTTAATCTAATATTGTAAATATAGTATTGGTATTGACATTAATTTGTATTAGAGATATATTTAAGATGCCTTAATTATATTTTCAATTTCCTGATTGCATGCAGTTGAGGGTATATAATTGGAACATAAAGCTGTCTTAGAAAATAAGAACGTAAAAAGGAATATATGTAGATATGTCAAAACGGGCCGGGCCTAGTGGGCCCGCATGAGTATAACACGTTAAAAAGTAGGCACATCATGGCACGGCACGATTATTAAAAGGGCTTAGCCTATCCCGATTATTAATAGGGTGTTTGGAGAGGTGGTGGGAACTAGTTGTGGGAACCACTTTTACTGTAGCATGTGAGAGTTTTATACTGTAGCATCTTTTTTTATTGTTACTGTAGCATGTGAGAGCTTTACACTATTCATAAATGAGATTGTTGTGAGAACTGAGTGGTTTCCACCACTGCCAAACACCCTCTAAATGGGCTGGGCTTGGTGTAACTTTTGGACACAAAGCATGTTAAGGGCATGACATGATAAGGGCCCGGTACGAGCACAAGCTCGCTGAAAGCATGATTAGAGTCCAATTATAAGTACGATTAAAATATACAATTTAAAACTAATTTTACTAATATATTTTGTATTTTTATAAATATTTTTTTATAAAGAAGTTCTAAGTTTCTAATAGATTTGATTAAAAAAAGAAAAAAGATCAAATATATTCTTTGTTGTTAGTAAATTGTCAATTGTCAATATATACTTACTCTTTTTGATATATAAATAATGGGAACCATACCTTACAAGATTCTACAATATTGTTGTCCTCAGAAAAAGATTTTTTTTATCAATAATGCACTTTCTTTGTTACGATTTAGTATTTTCGTTTTTATTTTTTTTTTCTTTTGTTAATTAACATTAGGTAGGAGAACGACATAGTAAGAGCTAAGAGTACAACAAAAGACACTAACATCGATACGGACACGAGCACGACCTAAGCACTTTATAAGCACGGCCCATTAATAAATGTA